>WOXC01008831.1:0-591230 GCA_011680675.1 Gymnobelideus leadbeateri
AATGATTGTAACTCAAAATCTGGCGGAAATGAATGATGTAAAACAGAAGTTAATAAAGCATTTGTTTAAAAAAAATCTCTATGGATGAAGGAGAAAAAGAAAGGAGAATTTTTTAAAAAAAGTTTACAATTTAGGCCAAGGGGTTCTTAATTTTTGTGGGTCCTGGACCACTCTAGCAATCGAGTGAAGTCTGTTCACCCCTTCTCAAAAGAATGTTTTGTTGTCTACATTCATAATCGAAGGAAACACTAAATTTCACTTAGAGTCTAGTAAAAATAAAGAAGTAGTATTTTTCCCTTTCAGCTTCTCAAACAGCCTAAAAACCTATTCATTGCCTCTCTGCCAAGAGTCTGTAGACTCTATTTTAAGAACCCCTGAATACATAAATCTATAAAAGTTATAAAACAATACAGCACAGCAGCATGATTCAGTCCCAAAAGGAGTTCTCTCATAGACTGTAATCAGCATTTTGTACAAGTCACTGAAGTGAAAAGATTCTGGTGGACAGTTTAGAAGAGGTACTATTGGACTCCTAAGGGACACCTAGCTAAACTGTTAGCAGGGCTTGGATACTTCCCGGGACCTAGTGGTATCAGCCATGGCCAGGAGGGGGCAGCAGATGGCTGACTGAAGCAAGGTCTCACTAATGGCAACCACCATCATCTGGAAGGGGTGAAAGGGAAGGGAAGGGAGAAAATGCATTACCTGAAGCCCAAGGGCTTACTGACTTTGTCTTCTGATGAAAGACTGAATCTCAGCTTTGTAGTGAGTACTAAGCACCCACATTCTTTAGTGAGGACTTCTTAAAATGCTCAACTGCCAAATGATTTTGAGCATCAGAAAGAATCAGAGAAACCAAATATGTGGGTCAGCCAACATGGAGAACATTGAATTTGTACACTCCTTGAGGGCTGTTTCATTTTTGACTTTCTAACCCCCAGTGCCTGAAGATAGTGAGACATTGTGGGTAGGGGGCGGTTTTAGAGCAAGAAGATAAGGAGTCAGTTCTTGCCTCCCTGCCTGAATGCATGTATGTATGTATGCATCTATGTATATATGTACAATACATATATTATACTTATTACATAAGATATATATAAATTATATATTACATGTATGATAGGCAATATAGTTATATGCACATATACATATAACATAAAATTAGATATAATAATATATGTGAATTATATATTACATGATATATAGTATATTCCTAAATGTATATACACAGATACATATAATATAAATTAGATATAATGTTGCGTGTAAATTATATATTACATTATGATATAAGTATATTCCTATAGGTATATATATATATATTATTGTGTAACTTATATATTACATATAGATTATATATATGATATTGATGTATGTTTATATGTATGTATACACATATATACATATGTACATTTTGATAACTATTTTAATATAATTAGTTTCTCTGGATAATCATATTTATTTTTATTATGCATTTAATTTTTTAATTTAATTAATTTATTTATTATTTAGTTTATTATTATTTTTATTATTATTTAATTAATTTATTTAATTTATTATGCATCTATTTTATTTATTTATTTAAATTAAATACATTTAATTTATGCATTTATTTTTATTATTTAAATTATATTTATTTATATTATGCATTTAACAACATTATTCTGGATAGGGGTCTATGAGTTTTAACAGGTTGCTAAAGGGATCCATGATACAAAACAGGTTGAGAACTTCTACTTTAAGACTATAAGTTATAGGTGAGGTGCTGAGATATCTAGACCTGGATCAAAAACAAAATAAAACAAAAAAAAATTGAAACAGACTGCAATACATAATGGCTGGCATAATCCTTTCACATAGTAGGCAATTAATGGCAGTTGAACTGAATTGAATTCAATTCATGGTTCCTGTTTAATTCTAAGCCTTGCATTTACCTTGCCATGTGAGTCTATCCAGTAGTTGATGTGGAGCTGGTAGTTTCATGTGAGAGACAAATTATTCAAGTTCTTCTAAATAAAGATGCTTATCTATGTCTCAGATTGTTATTAATCATTGGTCCAGTCATTCCTCCAAATGGTTCCTGGAAATTATATCAAAAGTGAATCATCCTAAAGTAGATTATATTTTCCCATAGGAAATTTGGGACTTGTGTTCCTGACCAGAGGATTGTTATGACATAAATTGTAGGTATGATGAAAAGGTTCAAAAAGCAAACACACAGCAAATTTGATCATGACTCTCACCAGCTCATAAAATTTCAGTAGCTCCCAATTGCTTGCTTACAGAATAAAACCCTAGCTATCTAGCATGATGTTCACTGCCCTCTATGATGTGACCCCAAACTATTCTTTTAGTTTTAGCTACCACTATTCTTTTTAATCGAAACTGGTGGTTCAAAGTGGATGTACTGCTGTCATTTTCCTATATCCATACTCATATCCGTATCCCTATCTGTATCTGTATCTATCTGCCTGTCTCTCTGTATGTGTTTGTTGAATGTAAACTCCTTGTGAATAGGCATGATTTCATTCTTTATAATTATGTCCCTGGCACCTAGAAAAGTGATTGACCATAGCAGACATTAATGTTTATTATGTATGTTTCTGTAGCATATTATAATTCACAAAGCATTTTCCTCATTACTACCCTGAAATAGGCAGTACACAAATCATTACCTCTATTTTATGTACAAGCACATTGAAGTTCAGGGAGGTCAAGCATTTGGCCAAGGCTCTTTAAGTCCCAACTCAAATCCTGTCTTTTACTGGAAGCTTTCCTAATCCACTCTTGAATCTAGTGCCTTCCTTTTGTTAATTATTTCTTATTTATCCTGTATATAACCTGCTTTGTATATATTTTTTGCATGTTGTCTCCCCTAATAGATTATAAGCTTTTGAAGTCAGGGATTGTCTTTTGTTCTTTTTGTATCTCCAGACTCAACACAGTGCATGGCACATAGTAAGGCCTTAATAAGTGTTTGTTGATTGATTTATAGGTACAAAGTGTCAAAGTTAATAATTAAACCTAGGTTTTCTGGCTCCTATCTTGAATGTCCCTTTTCTACAGTGTTATACAACAAAAATATCTATTGATTCTCATGTTTACTTGTAGAGGTCAAGTTTTCTCCTAATCTCAAAACTCAAGTGTCCACTGGCCTCTTGGACTTCTTAAAGTGTATGCCCTGTAGTTATCTTAAATTCAACATGTCCAAAACTTAACATCCTTCTCTCCTAACCCTATCCCCATCCCCTTCTAAATTTTGTTGTTACTGTCAAGGTACCACCATCCTCACAGTCACCCAGGCTTGCAACTGAGGTGTCAACCTTAGCTCCTCACTCTCTCTCACTCCTCATATCCAATAGGTTGCTAGTTTATCTTTGTAAAACTACCAGTTGAAGCCTTAGTAAATGATCTTAATGAGTAGTGGAAATAATTTAGCATCTGCCATCTCATATTCTGATTCTGTGCCTTTCAATTCAACTGGCCTGATCAATGGACAAGTGACAGGTTTTTGGTAATATTCCTTGTATGTGCCCACTTCTGTCCTCTAACACAGCCTCCAGTGGCGCAGGTCCTCATTACTTCATACTGGGACTATTGAAATAGTCTTTGGTTGATCTCCCTATTATTGTTCCAGTTCATGTTATACTCAGTTATCAAATGAGTTTTCCTAAAGCACAGATTTGACCATGTCTTCCCTAGAAAATCACCTAACTCCATTGGTTTCTTATTGTCTAGTATCAAATATGAAATCCTCTGTTGGGCAGTAAAAGCCCTTCCGACCTGGCACCCTCTTACTTATCCCATTTTCTTATGCCTCACTCCTTTTGCACACTCTGTGATTCAGTGACATTGACCTTCTTGTCGTTCCTTACACAGGACACTCCATCTCTAGACTCTAGGCATTTTCACTGCTTGTTCCTTATGCCTGGAATTCTCTTCCTCTTCATCTCTGCCTCTTGGCTTATGTGGTTTCTTCCAAGTGCAAGCTAAAATCTCTCCTTCTACAAGGAAGTCCCTTTAATGTTAATGCCTTCTCATGATTATCTCCAATTTATTCGGTATATAGCTTTTTCATATGTAGTTGTTTTATGTTTTCATCTCAATCAGACTACGATCTCCTTGAGGAAATAAATAAGCATTTATTAAGTAAGTATTCTGGACCAGACAATATACTAAGTACTTTACAAACGTTATATTATTTGATCCTTATAATAATCTTGGGAGGTGGGTGCTATTATTATCTCTCTTTTCCCAGATAAGGAAACTGAGGCAAACAGAGGTTAAGTGATTTTCTTAGGCTCACAAGCTGGATTTGAATTCAGGTCATCCTTACTTATTCAGGTCTCTATCCACTGTGCCACTTAGCTGTTTTCCTTGAGAGTAGAGACTGTGAGGTTGATTTTTTCCTTCCTTTCTTTGCATTCTCAGTGCTTAGCTGCATAATGGATGCATGGTAAATGCTCATTGACTGACTAAGAGACCTAATGTACTACAAAGTGCATGTATAATTAAGTACTTTAAGAATCCATTATTTCATTGGTCTAGTTACTCCTTCCTGTAATATACATCACAACTGTCTATGCCTTAATAGTGTCCATGAATGGAAGAAAGAATTTAGCATCTAGTGACCACCATTGTAGTAATTAACCTCTGAATTAAGCTAGATCAATCTATGGACAATCAATACATAATATATTGTCAAGCCCATACCTGAACTTGTCCAAGCTTGGAGGGATGTCTGAGAGTTTATGCTCTACTTCCAGATCCTTTGGGAACCCACATTACCTCTAGTCCATGCAAAAGCATCTGTTAATACATGAACATTTATTAATTTTAATTAATCAATTAATTTATTATTTTATTTTTAATATATTAATTTATTATTTTATTTATAATTTATTATTTTATTTATAACTCATTAAGCACCAACTATATACAAAGCAATGCAGATCAGTGGAGGAAAGCCTACACATCGCAGCTAGGTTTAGAGCCTCATCCCTTCAAGGATCAAATTCAAACAACTCTGGTTGGCATTTCAAACCCTTAATAAACTGGTCCCAATTCATCTTTCCAGGAATATTCCAGGAATTCTCCTCGATTGTTGCTGCTCCTCGAACATAGCATTCCATTTCCTGATTTTGAGCCTTTGCATGAACTATACCTGATGCCTGGAATGCCCTCCATCCTCACTTCTGCTTCTTAGAGTCCTCAGTTCAAGCAGTACTTCCTACATGAAGCCTTGTTCCTTATTCTCCCCATCTACTAGTCTCCTTCCCCTGACATTACCTTATATTTGCTTGGTAAAGATTTTCTTTGTATATTTAGATGCTGTCTCTCTTGATAGAATATAAACTTGTGGGCAGGGAATATTTCATATTTGACTTTGTATCCCTAGCATTTAGCACAGTTCCTGGAACACAATAAGTGTTTAATAAATGCTCATTGATTGGTTGGTCAGCTCATCCTAGACTATTCAATAACCTCCTGTGTGATTTTCTCGCTTCTAGTCTCGCTCTTCTCCAATGTACCCTCTAGAGAATAAATAAAAATAATCTTTCTAAATCACTGATCTGACCAGTTCACTAGGCTGCTAAGGAATTGCTCTTGCTTCCTGATTACCTAAGACTAAAATAGCAACTCTGTCTGCCATTTAAAGTGCATCATAATTGCCTTCCCTAATTTGTTTCAAATTACTCTCTTTCATGTACTTGACAATCCAGGAAAAAAAATAATGATGGTTCTGTCTCCTCAAATTATCTTGTATTTATTTATTTACCTGGTATATCTTAGAATGTATACTCCCTTAGGTAAGAAACTTTTTTTTCCATTGTATTTGCTAGCACTTACCATAGTGCTTTGAAATTATCAAGTAATTAATACATTCTTCTTTGTTGAATATAATATCAAGCTCCTTTAAAAAAAATCGGTTAACAAGAATTTATCCCATCCTCTGAAAGAAAAATGAAAACAAAACCCTTATAACAAATACTCACAATTAAAGAAGACATATTATCCCACTGTCCATGTCCAAAAATGTATGTCTTATTTTCCATATGAAATTCATCTCTCTGTAATGTTAATGGGAGTTGAAGATCTTCACCCTGCCCCCTCCATTAATAGGCTTCACAAGAGAAGCTCGATTAGGGGAGGCTTGTTTTTCAGGAAGGTACACATCTCTTGTTACTTTGTAATTAGGCAGTGGGTCATGAGGGTTGTGATGTCCTCTGACCCTGAAGAGGTGTATATGTACTCTGAGATTAGCATTTTGCTTTGGGGCTTACTCACCTAAAGAGTGTTCCTGTGATTTAGCCAGATGAGACTCTGGGTAGCCATTAAGGAGCTCCCTGGCTTTGAAAACCTAGATGTTGGTGGTCTCTCTCTGACAACTATGTATGTATTTAATGACTGTATTATTTAATTAGATAGTTAGAAGCCCTATCTGCTGGTCTTTATGCTATTATTTCTACTTATAATTTCTGTTTGTATTTTCTCTGAAGTTCAGGGTGTTTACTTTTCCCTCTGAGCTAAGTACTATACACACACACACATATTTATACACACACACACACACACACACACACACATATATATATATATATATACATATACATATACACATGTTTGTTTAAAGTAAGATAGTTGACACCTTTTGAGTTGCTTTCCTTTAGAAAAGCAGATAAAAGAATGTGTGCTAGCAGCCATCCTGGGTATGATAGGGTGCTTATTGTTTCACTGTATTAGGAGCTGAATAACATTTTTCATTCTTATTACTCTGGAATCATGATTAGTCATTGCATTGATAAAGAGATTTTAAGTCCTTCAAAGCTGTTCCTTTTACAGAAGACATCCAAGAAATTTCAGCCTAATTCTCATTCTAAGAATGCCTCTAAAACAAGAATTAACATTTGAGTTCTTCTGCTAGCCCCTTTCCAGCTTTAAGAGGGCAATTGCAGTGGGGAAGAGGAGTCCAAGAACCTAGATCCCAAATCCATGTAGTTTTTAGTTCTTCTTCTTGACTCCCCATTGGTCTGGACAAAGTGCCTAAGCTAGATCATAGAGAGTTTTTTAAATGTTGAATAGCCTCTCATGTAGGTGGTAGGTCAAGCAAACTGCTCCATCACTAAAGGACCTATATCCTGGAAGGTAGTAGATACCTACTGGCACTGATGCTAAAGAGTTCTGTCACATTAATGCTTTGGTCTCAGCCCTGTTTCTGCCATGGAAATTTTCTAGACATTAACTTGGACCTTGATCATTATATGTCTTTTGCTTCAGAGATCATTGAATTATATGAATGACCCAAAAGATTTTCTAGCCCATTTGGCTTATTTTCAACTTGAGACACTGGCTGAGACAAAGTATACTGATGTGAATTCTTCACTCACAAGCACAGATTTCAGGAAATTAAAGATGGAAAGTTTTATGGAAAAGTAGAAAAAACAAACAAACTAGAATCCACAATAGAATTCATAGAAAATAAGAGCCACCCTCCAATGAGCAGCCCTTCTCCCAGAGGCTCATATAGCTCCTCAAGCATTTACGGGAAGAAAGAGGTATGTTCCACATCGGTGTTCCCAGCTGGTATTGCCAAGCTCAGCTCTTCCTCCAGTGCTCCCTAGTGTCCATTAGGCTACTTCAGGCAATGCATTGGGCATGGCTTCTCTAGCTCTGCTACTAAGTGTCACCCAAGAGGAGTCATTAGATATAATTCTTTATAGTGGATCCTCCTGTAGTTTCCTATTGGTAGGATCTGTGATGCTCCCTCCTGACAAATGGTGCCAGGTATTGCTATCAGGCAAGGTTAAGCTAGGGCATAGAAATCATCATCATCATCATCATCATCATCATCATCATCATCATCATCATCATCACCATCTTCCTTCTCCCCCTCTTCCTCATAGCCAGCATTTGATCGCACTTCAGTAGCTTTACAACTTTTATCTTATTTGATCCTTACAACAACCCTAGGAAGTAGGTGCTACTGTTACCCCCATTTTACAGATAAGGAAACTGAGGCAAACAAAAATTAAGTAAGCCAGGGTCACACAGCTAGTGAATGTCTGAGGCAGGATTTGAACTCAGTATTCCTGAAAACAAATCTAGCCCCCTATCCACTGCCCTTCATTGAGATCTAATTTAGTCCCTTCATTTTACATAGGAGGGAACTAAGGTCCAGAGAAGTTGCCTAGCATCACACAGGTCAGTCAAAAGGCACTTATTAAAGCTTATTGTGTGCCAGGCACTGTGCCAAACACTGAGGTTACAAAGAAAGACAAAAGCAGAAGATTTAAAATTTGAACCCATTTGAATAAATTTAAAATTTAAAACCAAGACTCTTGTTACATTATGTACTTTCCCTGCCACTGAATGAATCTGTTTCCCCTATCAGGCAAGGAAACACTATTTTCCCTGTATTATCAATCTAGTGAGGCTATACTAGGCTAGGGGAATTATCTCATTAGGTGATACCCCATTTCCATTATTCCTGAGAACCAGTGTTATCCCAAAAGCTTCCCTTGAGAGAAAGATCTCCCTTGACTCCGCCTCCAGCTCCAGATTCAAATATGCTAACTATAAATTGTGACATCCTTTTCTCCTTTGACACACAGTAATACTTTTCCTTTTTGGGAGAGGATTTGCATGTGTAAAGATAATAGGATCATATGTATAGGGTTAGAAGGTATCTCCGAGGCCACTGAGTTCAAATTCTTCATTTTACAGATAAGGAAACTAAGACTCATTCAAGTTACATTATTTATCCAAGGTCATAAAGCTAGACAGGGAAAAGACTGGGCTTTGAAACTTGGTCCTCTGATGCCATCCATGTCCAGTTTTATTTATTTATTTATTTGTTTGTTTGTGGAAGGGGGAAGGCAGGGCAACTGGGGTTGTGACTTGCCCAAGGTCACAGGCTAATAAGTGTTAAGTGTCTGAGGCTGTATTTGAACCCAGATCCTACTGACTCCAGGGCAGGTGCTTCATTCACTGTGCCACCTAGCTGCCTCTCCAGTATTTTTTTTAACGCACCCTGATGACGAAGGAGCCTTTATTTCTTCCTAATACTTCTTTAGATCCTAAAGAAACTTTCTGTGACAATATGGTAGGATTATTCATAAAATCATAGAACCTACAAGTCTTAAGAGACCTCAGAGACAATCTAGTCTAACCTGTACCCAAACAGAAATCTTCTGGGTTTTGGAGACAGCACATGTGGGCAGTTCTGATTGTTAAGGAATCCATCCTAAGTAAGCTAGCATCTAGCTCTTTGTGGCTTGTACCCCTTGTTTCAGTTCCATTCTCCAAAGCCAAGCCAAACAAGGACAATTCTTCTACCTGGAAGAATTTCATATACTTTAGGGCAGCTATCATATCCTCAACAAGTGTTTTCTCATCCGCCTAAGTAACCCCAGTTCCTCTAACCTATTCTATGGCACAGCACAGAGACAACACTTTCCTACTCCCTCAGCCTCCTCTACTCTCTGGTTGGAGGCCTGGAAGGTGGAACACTAAAGTCCCCCAAAAGCTTTCCTTTACAGAGGGCAGGATCTGGACCTTTTAACTCACTCCCTACTTTCCTTATGTAGCTCTGCTTAGTTTGAACTCCACAGATGTTTCCCATGCTGGGTACCCTTTGATGTCCCTCAGTCATTTCCAACTTCCTTTTGTGTGTTGTCTTGCCCTATTAGATTTTAAGCTTTTTGAGGGCAGGGACTATCTTTTTTTTTTTCTTATTTGTGTCCCCAGCACTTAGCATAGTGCCTAGCACATAGTAGGCACTTAATAAATATTTATTGAACTGAATTGATTTGGGAGTGTGTTTGTAGGAATACAGGGAGAAGTAGGTAAAGAGAGCTATATTACAATGTTGAAGAAAAATGAAATAATTCATGGATCTGATTTATTAGATTCAGGTGGAAGGTTATGAAGTCAAAGGCACAAAATTTAACCTTGGCAATGAGGGAAGACAGGAGGGATCTGAGGAAAGGACTGGTGAAAAGATGGAGTGGTTGTGATGAAGAGCAGGAAGAAAGTTCCTAATGGTCCCAATCTTCTTAGTAGGACATGATACTGTCTGCTCAGTAGGTTTGGAGTAGGAATTTGAGGGAAGTACAGAAAGTTTTTTGTTCTTTAATCTTTCACCCATCAATCACTCTCTACTTTTGAAAGGGAAAAAGTCTTAAAAGTTCAGCTTGAAAGGTAGTATGTGGAAACGGGGACATAAAGACAGGGACACTTTGATTGTACTGTATGAAAGTCAACATTAGGGATATGAATTTTTTTCTTTTTTTAATGTAACTGACTCTCTTCTCTTCCTATTATATTTCACCTTCCCAAATCACTGTTTGGTGCTATCAAATGGGGATTTACCAAGAAATGAAAGGGTAAAGAGCATAAGTGTGAATTAAAATCATACTACACACACACACACACACACACACACATACACATGCATACTCACATTTGGGAGACAAGTGTATTAGCTCTGGAAGTCAGAAGACATGGGTTCAAACACTTAAGTGATCTTGGAAAAGTCACAATTTCCTTGGTCCTGTTTCCTCACATTTAAAATGAGGCATTTGATCTAGACAGTCTCCTAAAATCTTTTCAACTCAAAGTTTATGGATGAGACAATAATCGATGAATGGAATGGTGAACTATGACATAATTTTAACAAATTTTATTCTGAACTTAACCATGCACAAAACCCCAAAATCAAGCATTTTCAAATACATAGAACACAAAAAGAGGACTGTATATGAAACTACAAAACTCAATTTCATACTTCTTGCTTTTTCTTATAAAAGTACACAATGAACTCCACATTTTACTTTCAAAACTGTCCTGTTTATCCTTTTCTGAACTTTCCTCTGTTCTCTTCTGCGCACTGACTTATGAAAAATTGAGATTACTGCAAGTGAACTTCTCTCAGACTCAGTTTCCTTATCTGAAAAATGAAAGGTTGACTTTGATAGTCTCTAAGGTCCCTTCTAGCTCAAAATCTATATCAGTAATTATTCAATACTGAGTAGCTTTATCAAATGTTTATCTCAATCACTTGGATTGATAGGATAAAACAAAATATTTTGGAGATCTATGGAGGAGAGAAAGCCCTGTCTACACTATCCTGTGACTGTAGAATAGTTTTCCAAAGCTTTTTTAAACCCATGGAGGGCTTCGTTCTGTGAGTTAATCTTCCCATAGGAAAGCAAGTAATTAACAATTACTTGGGCTAAGTATTTTGTAAAATAATTTCTCCTAATGCTTTAATACTTTAAAGATCTGCTATTTCACTGGTATGGGTACACCTTCTACTGACACAGAATATAGCTCTTTCAGTGACTTAGTAGGTGAACTTTAAGAGGTGCTATGGCAAAAAAAATTCATCACTCTCTGGCCAACTTGGTGATGAACATATAGAAACTTGGTTAGGTTGGCTAGGCTGGTCTTTGGAAACAGACATAGATAATGGCTTGTCACTGCAATTCCTCAAAACTCTTCCAGCTTTGTAGAGACCAGTCAAAGCTCATGTTTCACTGGCATGTCCTTTAAGAGGTGACATATTGGATAGGGTACTAGACTTGGAGTCAGGAAGACTTTAATTCAAATCCCCCCTCAGGCATTGACTGGCTGCCACTGCTCTTCACTTGTCCCAGTCTCACAAGAGGAGACGGCTCTTCTTGCCAAGGCCAACCCTTATATATGCACAAGTGATCTCTTTCCTTCCACTATTCTCCAAAAGACTGACCTCTCTATCATCCCTGCTCCCTCACTTCTCTTCAATTCCCCCCATTTACTTGTTGCTTCCTCCATCCTCAAGAAACTCTCACTTGACCTGTCTATCCCAGCATGTCTCTCTGACCTTGCATAGCTAAACACCTTGAGAAGGTCATCTACAGTAGGTGCCTCTACTTTCTTTCCTCTCTCTTCTTAACTTTCTTCAGTCTAGTTTCCAACCTCATCATTCAACTAAAACTATTCTCTCCAAAGTTACCATGATCTCTTAATTGCCATATCTAAGAACCTTTTCCCAGTCCTCTGCAGCTTTTGAAACAGTAGATTATACTTTTCTTAACTCTCTTCTCTCTACGTTTTCAGGACACTATTCTCTCCTTGTTGTCCTCCTATGTATATGAATACTCCTCAATTTCTTTTGCTGAATCTTCATGATATCCCAGCCTCCTGGCTCCCTTGGCTTCCTTCAAGTTCCAGTTAAAATCCCACTTTCTACAGGAAGTCTTTTAACTCCCTCTTAATTCTAGAGTCTTTCCTCTTGATCATTTCCTGTTTTTCCTTATATAGCTTGTTTGTACATAGTTGTTTGCATATTTTATCTCCTCCACTAAATTGTAATTTCCTTGAGGGTATGAACTGTCTTGCCTTTTTTTTTTTTGTATCTTCAGTGCTTAGCACAATGCCTGACGGGTAGTGGGTGCCTAATAAATGTTTATTGGCTGACCAATTGACCCCAGACAAGTCACCAAACCTCTCAGTCTCAGTTTCTTTGTCAATAAAATGGGAATAGAAATAGCACCTACTTCGTGAAGTTTCTATGAGAATTAAATGAGGTAACATATAAAATGCTTTCTAAACTTTAAAGTGCTATATAAATGCTAATTTTTCTCATTGTTATTATGAAGCCAAGGTCATATACTCACTGTGATAAAGTATCAGAGCAGAACTTTGGGGAGTTTTGTTTTGTTTTTCTTCCCCAGTTAAAAGTATCATTGAAAAGAAAGAGCTCTTTATAGGTTGGTCCTGACTAGTTTGAGTGATGAATCCCCTAAAGTGGTCACACATCCTCCATTTTCACACTATTTAAAGTTATGACTATATGAAATATGACAATTGGTTCAAGCCCAATGGAAATATGCAGTGTGAATTTGAATAATGCGACCACTTTAAGGGATTCATTATTCACACTAATGTGGATCTAGTTGTACTGTTTTTAGCAATAGATTATGTGAACAGAGAAAGTAGCCAGTATAACTTACCCCTTCTACGTGTGATGTGTGCAGATACTCACTACAACTCAACACCACAGATTTGTTTTATAATTGTAAGGCCACAGAACCAAGGTAATGTGCTAATCACCAATGCATAAGAATAAACGTGAATAAGAGTTGCTGAACAGATGAGTCCTGATTCAGATAGAAGAAGTGCTTGAAAAGTTGGTGTGCTATTTTTATGGGGGTGAATTTCCTATATATAGATGTAAATGGCTGCAAAGAAAATTTAATTGTACTGAGGCTCAATTTCATTAATAGTAAATCATTAAAAAGTTAGAAAAAAGACAAAAGAGCTCTCACCAACTCTGCCCTGCCCCCTTATGCAAATGAAAGGCAGTAGTCTCCACCAGTAAGGAGAGAGTCCCATACCAATGGGCTTTGGGACTAGGGTTACAAAAGAATGAATTCAATTCATTTCAAGTCAGTTGGATCCAATATTTATTAAGAACCATTCAAGGCAGTTCCTAGGTACTGGAGATACAAAGAAAAAAAAATAAGTACCTGACCTCGAGGAGCTTAGTTGATGAAAGACTTGAAGGCTTTGTGACAGGTTGTGACAAAGAGAAAGAATCTGGGGGTGAATTTTGAATACAATAGCTGAGGGGTAAGAGGAAAGGAAAGTTACATATAGAAAAAAATATAAAGTTATTCAAATTCAGCATTGTCAGTGATTTCAGTCATGCCCAGCTCTTCTCGACCCCATTTGGGTTTTTCTTGGCAAAGATACTAGCATGGCTTGTCATTTCCTTCCCCAGCTCATTTTACAGATGAAGAAATTGAGGCAAACAGGGTTAAGTGACTTGCCCAGTCACACAGCTAGTAAGTGTCTGGGATCAGATTTGAACTTAAGTCTTCCTTACTCCAGGCAAACTGAGTCACCTAGCTGCCTTTAAATCTTGTAATTTCCAGCAGCTGGAAAGTTCTGTAATGGAGAATTGCTTTATTTTTTATTTTTGAGTTGTCTCTTTGTTTTTCCTCTTAGATGTTTTCTTTTTGCCACTTCTAAACATGCTGTCTCGTGCTGTCAGTAGAGATCATCTTTTTAAAGAATCCCAGGAAACCCCTCCATTGGGCTCTTCTCCTGCTTGTTTATGTCTTTCAACTCTCTCACCAGACAATGAATCTTTATAGAACAATCTTCTTGCTGCATTTCTTAGGAGTTATTGTTTTTCAAAGGCTGGTCTTTATTTCAGAGGGTTAAACTCACTCATAGTCTTCTCCTTGAGGGATCTTGGAGAGTTTTGAGAAAAAATATTGTTGTATAAAGGGATTTGAGATTCTTTATTTTCCTGTGTCAGTGGCAAAACTCTTAGATGCTTTAAAGTTCTGTTCCTTTCCATGAATACAGTACAGTGTGGGGAGAGTGTTAGACTTGGAATCAGGAAGACCTGGGTTCAAGCCTGGCATCTGACAGTTTCTAGGAATATGACCACAGATTAAGTCACTTAACTGCCCTGGGCCTTAGTTTCTTCAATGTGAAATGGGGATAATAAAATCTATAGCATTTACCTTATGGGAGGGGTGTTATGAAATTCAAATAATATAACATGTAAATGTGTATTGCAAACTTTAAAATGCTATGTAAATACTAGTTATTATTATTAAAACCCACAAATCAATTAATAGAGACATATTTATTAAATTATTCCCATGGGTCAGGTAGTATTCCTAGCAAAGTTCTTCCCCTATTGGGGGAAAATAATCACATATATTGGTATATACAGTGAAGAGGACCTGTGATTTCATTGGTCTAGGGAACTCCTGGGTGAGGAGACTCTTTCCACCAATGTAGATTGGCAACCTCATCTCTGTTATCCTCTAAGACTAATGGTCTTAGAGTGTTCTGTAAAGTATTGGTGTCAGACTTATAGAAAGAGAACCACTAATCAGTACATAAGGAATCCTGCAGGCTGTATATTGACTCAGAAAGTCATTCATTAACTCATACATTAACATTACTTATGTTCTATTGTTAAGGTGGTAGAGTGGATAGAGTGTGGGGCCTGGAGTCAGGGGAATCTGAGTTCAAATGTGACTTCAGACACTTATTAGCTGTGTGACCTTGGATAAGTCACTTAACCCTGTTTGCCTCAGTTTCTCAACTGTAAAATGAGCTGGAGAAGGAATGGCAAATTATCCCAGGATATTTGCCAACAAGAGTCAGACAGGATTGAAATAACTGAACAACAACAAATGTTTTATTGTATTTTAATTTATTTTGTTAAATATTTCCTAATTACATTTTGATTTGATTCATTCCCACTGGAGGATGTGATGGGCTGCCTGAGGCTAGGCAAAACTTGAATCCAGGCATTCTCTGGATTCAAGGCCAGGTCTCTATCCAGTATGCCATGCCTTTCATTATGTAAACTAGATTTTTTTTTTTTTGGTAGGAGAAGTATTAGGAACTGGGAAGGGTGGAGGGGGCAGAGTCTAGAAAGACTCAATTGCCACAGGATCCAAAAGAGAAGAAAGTAAAATTAGTAATAAGGATAATGATAAACAGTCAGCTTTTACGTAGAACCTACTATATGCCAGGCACCATGCCAGGAGGCTCTTTAAATATTATCTCATTTACTCCAGCCTTGGGAGGTAGATATTATGATGATTCCAATTTTACAGCTGAGGAAACTAAGGCAAACAGGTTTAGGTGACTTGCCCAGAGTCACACAGCAAATGTCTGAAGTTGGATTTGAACTTGGAGGTTGTGTTCTGTGCACTATGGCACCACCTAGCTGTAGTACACGTTTTATTGTAGGAGACCATTTGACACAACCATACTGCTTTTTCTTTTTGAGATTAATATGCAGAAATATGAACGTAGAGTGAGAAGTTGATCATAAAATGTTGAGGAGTACACAGATTTCTTGTTTTTAAGCCCTGAAGTTGAAAGGACTGGCTATGATGAATGTCACGAGTATGGTCGCCCTGAGTTTACTTCCAACCCTGGTGATGAAGAATATCTTACTATAAGTACTACATCTGCAATTCCACTCTCTTATGGAGGATGGTTGGAAGCATCTTCAAGGACCACTCTTCAGCCACCATTTTGCACATCTAGGACTCACTTGGTATCTTTGCCTATTGAGGAGTCTGGTAATAGTGAGGATGAATGGGAAGACCTGGAGGAGACCATGGATGCAGAGAATGAGCTCTCCAAGGTAGGTAGCAATTCATCCTTCAGAGTTCAGATCATACAGTAGGGTTCTTCAGAGTCATCTCTGTTGCCCTTCTTATCTCACTAATGGTTGACAGTTAGGTCATCCATACGAAGAATGGCTTTCTCGTTGGCCTGATTATACTTACTCTTAAGGCTAGTTCGGTTTTCCATAGAAATTAGACCTACTTGAGGTCAGTTGCCTTCTTCTCCGACCCTTCTCCTTTCACGTACTGACCTCTGGCTTACTTTTTCCTATTCTGTGCCAATAAGTGACTGTATAGAAATATATTGGGGAAATGGTATATTATCGAGGGATAACAGCTTAGGTCTTTTCTGCTGAATTCCTATGCTGGAGTAAATTCAAATCAAGCAACAAATCAAGTTCAGAAATAGTTCATGGTTTCATCAACTTAAGGGAGACATTAGAGGGTGGGTTCATAGTATGAGCCTATACTAAGAAAGTTTAAGGATGATAATCTGGAACTAGGGAGTGAGAGAAAGCTGCATATATAGCAAGTTAAGAACACAGAAAATGAGAGTCCTGGGTTCAACAAGAGGCCTATAATCATTTGTGAAGAGCCTCCTATCTGCTATATGAAGTAAGTCAAAATTCCTGAATTGTTAAGAAATTTAAATAAATGCTTTAGTAGGTTTTAGAAGAGTACATGCTAAAATGCCTAACACTTAAAACTGTGACTAAAACATACTAGTTTTCATTCTGATGTTGTCCAAACTCCACTTTCCTTTAGTTGTACTAAATATTTCTAGTCCTCAGCTGGGAAGCTCCATTCGCTACAAATAATTAAGCTAGTCTCTAAGGACTATGGCAGGCAGACACATATGGAGGGTAAAGATTTGTAATTCAAATCACTCTCTGCATAAAAGACCTAGCTCTTATCTGAAATATGAAGCAACAAGTTAATGGAGTAGATGAAACAGAGGCTTAGAATGTGCTGGGCTGCCATTGATAGGAAAGTCAGGTCCCTTTGACATAGTCTGAAATGATTAATTATGGATTCACAACAGCATGAAGCAAACTGGAGAACAATTTATAGAGAGAAGTCATTCTTACTGAAGTGACTGTTAGAACTTAGAAGCCTAAAGGAGAAAACAGGTCCAGTGTGGTCATGGGATACCAGAGGCACTAGGAAACAATAATCAAAGTCTAATTAATATAGGATTGGAATTGCAACCTCAGGTAACATGCACACACACAGATAGATAGACAGAGAGATAGATCAATAGATAGATAGGTAGATAGACAGACAGATAGATAGATAGACAGATAGATAAATGGATACATAGAGAGATAAATAAGAAAGGCACCTTTACTGTACAGAGACCTGGTCAGGAAGATCAAAGTTTAAGTCTAGCCTTTGATAGATCAAACTGTGACCTTAGGCTAACAATTTAACCTTTCAGTGCCCTTCATAACTCTAAGACTCTAAGCTGTAAGTGAGCTTTTCCCCTGTGTTGGGTAGAGGACATTTCTTTATCACCAGTTTCCTACAGCAATGAAATCACTGATCCATACCAGTTAGATATAGATAACAAACACAGACACATATCTATGTTTGTATACACAATATTAAATAGAGCTGTCATGCTTTATAATAGAGTAACTTTTTTCAGAGATTATCCAAATGAAATCTTATAAATGCATGTGATCATATTTTCTTCCCACTTTCCCATGCCCTTAAGATATAAAGGAGCTGGATGATTCTTAAGAATGTGTAAAAATATCCTAGATGCCTTTACGTATCTTGTGTGTGTATGGTATATATTCAATCACCTTTTGTGGGTAGGGTCCTGATAAGTCCTACATGGTGGAGAAGTCTGTATGTATATTATATTAACTCAGAGTGTAGCTTAGGTATAGGTGGGGGAAGTCTGGAGTATATAAATTATTCATCCAGCCCCTGCAATATACATATATATGTAGATAGATAGATAGATAGATAGATAGATAAATAGATAGATAGATAGACAGATAGATAGATAGATAGTTCTTTGCATTAACCTATTTTCCATATATTTGACTGAATTCATTTGTCAGGTTCTTGGGACATGGCATGATTAAGAGGAAAAGAGAGGCACACAAATGTGCCCCAAAGACTTCCTTCTTGTCTTCCACCCATGTGAGGACAACTAAAGGAGGAAGTAGCTTCATGGTGGGGAGGGGTTAGAAAATGGCATTTAGGACCAAATGCCTTAAAAGCCTCCAGGCTTGATATATGTTGATTGGAAGTCTGGGAGAATGGTCTAATACATAATATAGGAGGGCAGAAAGCAACTGTGGAAAGAATGCATTCTGGGAGATTAGAGGGAGGCAAATATGAGCATAAAGTCTGTGTGTCTAAAGAAGATCAGGGAGTAAGGACAGGAAACTTTGCCTAGTGAGAGTAGATGTAGCAAGAGAACATTTGGGACTTACTTGAGAAAGCGAGTCCGAACAGTTGTGCCCTAACAGGTGAGGATGAGTGGTCAGGAGCCGGCTCTGTACCCAAGGCCAAGGTCCATCACTGAGTTTGGTGGAATCTGGGAACAGGACATTTTTAGTGCATGAAATGGCTCATCATTTGATAATATGCTTCTTGTTTTAGGGGAATGGAGAGAATGGGATCTCCTGGGACAACACCATGGTGCTCCTCCTCCCTGATGCTTCTTCTGAACCGAACATGGTAGCTGACCCCATGGAAGACCTCTCAGCTGTCCTCAGACCAGAGAATGTGCCCGAAATAGCCCTTGTGAAAGATAATGATGGGCAGCTTGGTAGGTGAACCTGAGTGGAGAACATAACACTATTTTCTAAGCACTTACTTCATCTGCATTGTGCCTTTTTTAGGTATCAAGAGAGACAACATGCGCTAGCAGATAATATTCTAGATTGGAAGTTAGGTAACCAAGGTTTGAATCCAGACTCTGATACTTAAGAGTTCTGTGACCATGGGCAAGCCAACTATCCTCTTTGAGACTCATTTTTATCATCTGTAAAATGGGGATAAGAAACCAGTAGTGCCTGACAGGGTTGGTGTAAGATTCATATGTTAATTTATTAAAATTCTTTGCAAACTTTAAAGCTTTCAATGAATGATACTTATTTTTGTTGTTATTAATTATTAATGTTGAATGTAGTGACCTCAACTCACTAGTGACTGTAATTCTAAGTAGGCAACTTTGGCAGGTGTGATTTAGTGAATTCATTTGGATGTTCAACTTTAAAGAGCTAATAATAACATGAAATGATTTATTATTCCTCAGGACAAATATGTGAAGGTGAAGACAGTTATGGTACTGCTCAGCTGAATTTCTATTTAGTGAAGAAACAGGAGAGAAACAATTCACTCAGAGGACCTGGTTTCAAATCTTGGTTCTATCAGTTACTGTTCATATAACCTTGGGCTGAATTTCCCCAGGCCTCAGTTTTCTCATATGTAAAATCAAGACTAGATGACCACTATGGTCCTTTCTAAATATAAACCTGTGATTGCATGACCCCATGATCCTAAGTTAAAAAGTAAAATAGATTTGATTCTTGGCATCTCTTTGGAAACTATTCCAGAAATGATGTAACTAAGTGGTGTAGTCAGGAAGATATGAAGCCAAATTGTGTCTCAGACATCAGCTGTGTGATCTTGGAAAAGTCACTTGATTTCTATTTACCTCAGTTTCCTCATCTGTAAAATAGCACCTATCTGGCAGGGTTGCTGTGAAGATCAAATGAGATGATATTTTTAAAGTGCTTAGCACAGGGCAGTTTAACATTCATTGGTATGCTGAGTAGCACACAGTGATGTAATGTTAATGGGATTTAAGATCTTCCCACCCATTAATAGGCCTCATGTGGAGCCCATTAAGGGAAGCTTACTTAGGGAAGGTTTACTTATAGGAAGGCTTTCACACTTTTTGCTAATTTCTAATTAGGCACTGAGTAGGTTGTGATGTCTTCTGGCTCTAAGAAGTGCATATATACTGAGTTGGTGTTTTGCTTTGGGAGCTCACTTATGAGAAGAATCTTGTGATTTCCTGGTTGAAATTCTGAGTGGCTGTATGTTCAGAGCTCCCCGATTGCTCAGATGTAAAGGCTTTCTCAATCCAGGGATGTATGTAAAGTGTATAGTCAAATCAGGCAGTCAGAGCCCTGTCTGTTGGTCTTTATTTCTCTGTTTGAATTTTCTCTGAAGTTCAGGGTGCTGATTTTTCCCTTGAACTAATGAATGTAACTAAAAAAAGACTGTTGACCCCTTAAATAGCTATCTTTCCTAGTAAAGTAGATCTAAGAACCTATGTTAGCAGCCATCCTGGGGATGCCAGTGTGGCTGCCACTACAAGTAGTCAAAAAGAATAAATGACTTTCATTTGTTCACATGGCTAAGTGGTTCAGTACATTGAGTACTGGGCCTGAAGTAAGTAAGACCTGAGTTTAGCCTCAGATGCTTACTATCTGTGTGATCCTAGACAAGTCACTTAAACTCTGGTTGCTCAGTTTCCTCAACTGTAAAATAGGAATGATGATGGTACCTACTTCCCAGGGTTGTTGAAATAACTAAATGATGCGTGAGAAGCTCCTAGAACATTTCCTGGTACACAGCAGGTGCTGTATAAATGCTTATTCCCCACTTTCCATCCCTATTTCCACAAGCTTTTAACCCTCCTCCTTCAGGACAAAAGTGTTTAGTTTTTGTTTGTCCTCTCTGTCCTTCCTGAACAACCCACAGGACATTTAGGCTACAAAAAGCAGTGGAGAAAACAAAATCAACAATTGATAGTAATAGTTCAGATTACAGCAACTCACAGTCTATTACTATCATTTCACAGTTTTCATAGGTCTTTCTTCCTGATATCATGGTCCTCCTCAAAAATGAAGGACAAACAACAGCAACAAACAACAACAACAGTAATGACCTATTATTAAGAGGTTAATAGAGGGGCAGTTAGGTGACGCAGTGGATGGAGCACCAGTTTTGGTATCAGTGACAACTGAGTTCAAATCTGGCCTCAGACACTAGCTGTGTGACCCTGGGCAAGTCACTTATCCCTGATTGCCTCCCCCAAAAGGGGTTAATAGAGCAAGTAGTAGCATTTTCATGATAGATACTGAGGGTTGGAGAGAGCAGTTATGGGACTTATCTTACACATTTAGCAAGTGATGGATCTAGGACTTAAAGTCAGAATGTCCAGTGATATTTACCCATTGTTGGCCTCCCATTCCTTAATATAAAGGCATCCCCTCTCTTTTCAGAAAGGAAAATTTGGATAAAGAACGTTATATACATTTTGAGACTTAATTGCTTTGTTATTTAGTTTGACTTAATTGTTTTTCTTTACTGGAAGGGAGGGCTCAGTAGAGGGCAGCATTCTGGGAAATGACTGTGACTTAAAAAGAACACAATGACAGACAGCCATTTTTAAAATGGGAGGGAGTAATAATGATAAAGTTGTGGGGTCTGGTTTCAAGCATTCTCAGGACTAAGACCTGCTTCCTTGGTACACCATTTCCAAGGCTTCAAGGGTAGAGCAGTTAATGAATAAGGCAATGAAGCACATCTATCACTGTTATCACAACTTTGGAGCTGCCAGGAGACTAAGAATTTGAGCTGTTTATTTTCATTCAGGAAGAGAAATGAGTGAATGTAAATTCAAGATGAATGCTTTCCCTTCCCCCTCTCCCTTGTATGCCCAAGGATCTCCTGGGTGTGATTTCCTCATAATTTCTCAACTATAACTCAGACTGAGTAGATGATGTTATCTCTTGCCAAGCTCAGCCCTGGTCCTTTAAGCTTCCCTTCTGGGTTGGGGTTTAAAAGGAAACCCATGCTTTCTTCCCAAGGCTTTCTCTCTAGGCTGCAGCATTTGGACTTCCAGGTTTCTTGCTAACATTCATACTTGCCAGGAAAATGCCTCCTCCCTTTGTCCTTCAAACTAATCAACTTGGCACAGGATTTTTATGATTCTCTTCAAAGTTACAAGTGATATTTCTTGACTCTTCGTCCTCTCTACATTACCCATTGTTGAATAAAAACATTTACCTCTCCATGTTAAGCAACTTATGGTCATGTATTATCCATTAATCCCTGTCTCTTAATATCATTAATATCCTGAGGCTGTCCATTAATGCTCAGTAAAGTACTTTGCACATGTTTGACTTTCAATAAATAGCTGGTAATTGACTCACTGAAGTTGATACTTCTAAGATATAATCAACTGTAGGACCTTGGACAAGTCACTCGATTCCATCTGGATCTTAATTTCTTCCTTTGTAAAATTAAGGAGTTGGAAAAATGGTCCCAAAGAAAAAAATGCCTCTCTCCTGGCAGGAGTAATGTGAAGAACTACTAAGACAAAATGATGTGTAGGTTGTTGGAAGCAATCACCATATCAGTTGTTTCTGATTGACTGCTTTTGTTGTAAACAAGGGGTTAAATCAGTAAGCAAAGGATCAAATTTGGAGCAGGATATAAATGAAGTATCTTTAGAAATGACTGTGATGTATAAACAAACAGCATCTTTGATGCTTATATTTAACAAGATACACCTAAGGTTCTGCCCCATTCTGACCTTAGCAGTAATTGGTATTTTCAAAGCACTTTAAAGTTTGCACAGTACTTTGAATTGTATTATCTCATTGAGTTTCACAATAACCCAGTGATTTAGGTGCTTCAGGCAACAAGGTGGAACATAGACTTCTAGGTGACACAGTGGTTAAGACCCTGGGCCTGGAGTCAGGAAGACCTGAGTTCGAATTTGCCCTTGGATATTTAGTAGCTGTATGACCCTGGGCAAGTCATTTGACATGTTTACCTCACTTTCTTCAACTGAAAAGAGGGGATAATAGTAATACCTACCTCTTGTTGTGAAGTTGAAATGGGGTATTTATAGTGTTTAGTATGGTGTGTGGCACATAGAAGGCATTTAATAAATGCTCATATACTTCCTATAGACATTATTCTCTACCTCTCTGCCATTGCATTCTTCTATTTTCCTGATTTCTCACTGTTGAAATTCTACCCATCCTTTAAGATGCATTCCAAATGCTATGTGCTCCATGAATCTTTCCTTGGTCTTTTCAATTGGAAACCAATCAATGAATAAGCATTTATTAAGTGCTACTATATACTTGTCAATGTGCTGTTATCATATGCAGACCTTGAAAGCACTTTCTCATGTTCTATTCTGTATTATAGTGTATATATTTTGTATATTCCAGATCATACTAGATTGAGTTATGTTCCACCTCCCTACTAGATTATAAACTCCATGACAGCAAGAGCTATGTTGTGTCTTTGTATCTCTCTCAGAACCAAGGACAGTGCCCTGTACTGTTTACTATATCGAATTGAATAAGGTAGTTTTTTTGTTTGTGTGTTTGTTTGTTTTTGCTTTTTTTCGAGGGGGGAAGGCAGGGCATTTGGGGTTAAGTGACTTGCCCAAGGTCACATGGCTAGTAAGTGTTAAGTGTCTGAGCCGGGATTTGAATTCTGGTCCTCCTGACCCCAGAGCTAGTGCTCTATTCACTGCTCCACCTAGCTGCCCGAATAAGGTAGTTCTATGGCATGAAGCCCTTTGACTATGGCATCTCACAATCATAGAATATTAGAGTTGGGGCAGACCCTTGTGATTATCTAGTCTGATCCTCTCATTCTACACATAAAGAGCATGAGATCTAGATAGATTAGCATTCTAGGAGAAACATGGAAATTTATATGGAAATGTGAAGAAAAAAAGAAAGGTAAAGTTAAATGTAAAGTGAATGGACAAGTTTCAAATTTGTTTATGAGACAGTAAGGGGAGAAGGAGGAGATGAGAAGGGAATTATGCCTTAGAAGGCGTTCTCTGTCATATGTTTGAATACAAGCCCTAAAAACTCAAACCAGCTATGACATAGGAAGCAACTCAATGTCTTATATATAGGATGTACTCTCTAGTGGGAAAGGCAGTCTCCAAACCAACTCTCATGACCAGATCTGCTTATTCTCAGCAACATTCCATCTGCTGTTTGCAGTAATCTTCCTACTCCTGTCCCTTAAGCGTCTTTTTTGGCAAATTCTGTTGGCCATCTCTCATCAGCTCTTCATAAGTCTTATTGTGTGAATGAGGCCAGTCTTGGACATTACTCTTTCTTTTGCCTATTTTGAGGATAATTGAAAATCAAAGGTCCTATTTCTGTCTAGCACATGTGAGAATAATATTCTTCTTCCTATCATTTTGTTTTGCTATAGCAGTGGGTCACTGTATCCTTAAATTTAATGTGGAGAAGGGTCTGGTGTCCTAGGAACTGGGGATATCATGGGTAATGAGTGGGTGGTTGTAGAGAGAAATATTGAAACACTGAGAAAGAGGTAAGTAGCCAAATTTTGCTGAGCAAATGAAAGATGCCCTATCAGCATGCTCAGCTCTTATCAAAGAAGGCTGGCAGTGCATTGAGGTGTCCCCAAGGTTGCTATTCTATGCTGCCCTGTTCTTTATCTGGTTTCCTCCTGTATGAAGAACCTTTCCACACTTTTAATCCTCCCCAACATGCCTATATCTGTACCTTTCAGGCATAGTGTGGCTCTGCAAATTTGAATTTCACTTCTTTTCCATTTCATTATCACAGGGCTGAAGTTAACAGGAAGAGCTGAAGGTGATGTACAGGGCATTTATGTCCTAGAAATTGTGCCAGGTTCACCAGCCAGCAGAGAAGGGAGCCTTCAGCCAAAGGATCATATCCTGTCTATCTGTGGAGTATGGATGGAGGGTATCAGTCTGGAGGAAGCTTTGCAAGTGTGTGAGGCAGCTGACCACATAGTCCACATCCGAGCAATGAGGTAAGAGCATCTCCCTGTTGTTTGAATGAAATATTCATTAAATATCTTGATTTTTTCTGGTTTGGGGTTTGATGCAATTTATTTTTATAGAGTCCCATGTGAAGACTCTCACAATGTGAGAGGGAGAGAGAAAATAGAAATATCTTCCAGATTGACTTTAAAGCCTTCCTCCTTCATAACTGACTCACATGTGGCAGTATTTGGTGTGAAGGATGCCATCTAAAAATAAATTGTGTTGTAAATCATAGGAATACAAAATGGTAGATGCTGAAGAAAAAGAAGTGTCATTGAAAAGTTTCTTGCTGCTTCCTGTCTAGGGGCTGGTACATTCTATCTCAGCAGGAAAGTGACCTGGGCTAGATGATAGAGGTTCTCAAACTTGGATCTGGCTATCCTATGGAATAAGTGGATTTTCCTTTGGTGGCCTATGTAATAAACTGGCATTTTTCAAGGGAAAGAGGGGGAAACCACCCTTTGAATACTGGACAATTTGACCAAGTAGCAATATAGCCTGAGAACTTTCTCAGCTTGCTTGGTAGACGTCTAATTCTGCTTTCACAAGGAATTGAGAGTGATGGCAAATTATCATTTCAGTAAAACTAAGTTATTGGTAGGGAATTCACCAGCTATAGGGAATGGGCAATAGGTTTGTAAAGTATTCTTATACAATTTGTTGTTGTTGTTATTCAGTTGTCCAATCATGTCTGATTCTTCCTGATACCATGAACTTATACTATGCCAGGTCCTTCAATGCTATATTATCTCTTAAAATATGTCCAAGTTCATATTCATTTTTCCATGACACTATCCATCTTATCCTCTGCCATCCCCTTTGGGTCATTTCCAGTGAGTCACATCTTCTCATTATGTGACCAAAGTATTTATACTTCAGCTTCAGTATTTGACCTTCCAGTGAATAGCCTGAATTAATTTATTTAAGTATTGACTGATTTGATCTCCTTGCTGTCCAACGGACTCACAAAAGTCTTCTTCAGCACCACAATTTGAAAGCATCGATTCTGTGGTACTCAGCTTTTCTTATAGTTCAGTTCTCATAGCCATATGTTGTTCCTGGAAAAAGCATAGCTTTGACCACACAGACCTTTGTTGGCAAGGTGATATCTCTGCTGTTTAGCATGCTGTCCAGATTCACCATAGCTTTCCTTCAAAGAAGCAAGCATCTGTTAATTACATGGCTACAGTCATCATCTGCAGTGATCTTTGAACCCAAGAATATACAATCTGACATTGCTTCCATTTCTCCTCCCTCTGTTTGCCAGGAAGTGATGGGGCCAGTTGCCAAGATGTTAGGTTTTTTTATGTTAAGCTTCTAAGCTAGCTTTTACCTTCTCCTCTTTCACCCTCATCAAGAAGCTTCTTAATTCCTCTTCCTTTTCTGTTATCAGAGTGGTAGCATCTGCAGAACTGAAATTGTTTATATTTCTCCAGACAATTTAATTCCAGCTTTTGATTCATCCCACCTGGCTTTTTGTATTGTGTACTCTGAATAGAAATTAAATAAATAAGGTGAAAATAAACAGCCTTGTTATACTCCTTTTCCAGTCTTAAATCAACCAGTTGTTCCATGTTTGTTTCTGGTTGTTGCTTCTTGGCTCAGTTCTTGGCTCCTCAGGAGACAAGAAGATTTGATAATTCCATCTCTTTGAGAACCTGCCACTTTTTGTTATGGTCCACACAATTAAAGGCTTTAGTGCAGTCAATGAAGCAGAAATAGACGATTTTCTGCAATTCTGTTGCTTTCTTCATAATCCAGCAAATGTTGGCAATTTGGCCTCTAGTTCCTTTGCCTCTTTCAAAACCAGCCTATACTTTTGGTAATTATTGGTTCACGTGTTGCTGAAACCTAGCTTGCAGAATCTTAGGCATAGCCTTTCTGGCATGTAAAATGAGAGAAGTTGTTCAGTAATTTGAATGTTTCTTGGCATTGCCTTCCTTTAGGATTGGGGCATAAACTGATCTTTTGTAATCCAGTGGGCACTGTTGAGTTTTCTAAATTTGCTGGCATATTCTATGCAGCACTTTAACATCACCATCTTTTTAGGATTTTAGATAGCTTAACTAGAATTCCACTGCCTCCACTAGACTTACTGTTAGCAGTGCTTCCTAAAGCCACTTGACTTTATTCTTCAGGATATCTGGCTCTAGATCAGTAACCACACCATGGTAGTTGGTAGCATCAGTGATGCTGAATTCTTTCTTCTGTGATATGATTTTTCTGTGTATTCTTGCAAACTCTTCTTAAACTCTTCTGCTTCTGTTAAGTCCCTACCATTTTTGTCCTTTATCATGCCCATTTTTGCATGAAACATTCCCTTGATATCTTTAATTTTCTTGAAGAGATTTCTTATCTTTACCATTCTATTGTTTTCTTCTATTTTTTTTTCGTTGCTTATTTAAGAAAACCTCATCTCTCCTTGCTATTCTCTGGAATTCTACATTCAGTTAGGTATATCTTTCCTTTTTTCTTTCCCCCTTTGCTTTCTTTCTTTCCTCAGCTATTTATAAAGCCTCATCAGACAGACATTTTACTTTCTTGCTTTTCTTTATCTTTGAATTTTTTTTTGGGGGGGGGATTACTACTTCCTGTACAATATTGCTAATCTCTGTCCATAGTTCTTCAGGAACTCTATCTACCAGATCTAATCCCTTAAATCTACTCATCACTTCTACTTCATAAAGCATGTTATTTAAGTCATATCCATATAGTCTTATTATTTTTCCTACTTTCTTCAATTTAAATCTGAATTTTGAAATAAGAAGCTCATAATCTGAGCCATAGTCAGCTCCAAGTCTTGTTTTAACTGACTGTGTAGAGCTTCTTCACCTTTGACTGCAAAGTGTATTATCAATCTAATTTCTATATTGACTATTTGCTGATGTCTATGTATATAGAATTGCCTTTTGGGTTGTTGAAAAAGAGTGTTTGCTATGACCAGAAAGTTATCTTGAAAAAACTCTATTAGTCTCTGCCCTGCTTTGTTTTGTACTCCATAAACAAACTTGCCTGTTATTCCAATTATCTTTTATTTTTGTTACTTCAGCATCCCAATCCACTCTGTTGAATATGACATCTTTTTTTGGGGGGGTATAATTTCTAGAATATTTTCCAGGTCTTTATAGCTCTTTGGCATCAATGGTTAGAGCACAGACTTAATTATTGTGGTATCAAATGGTTTTCCTTGGATTCATACAGACATCATTTGGTCATTTTTGAGATTATAGCCCAGCATTGCTTTTCTTACCCTTTTATTGACTATGAGGACCACTCCATTTCTTCCAATGGATTTTTGCCTACAGTAGTATATGTGGCGATCACCTGAATTAAATTAATTCCATTCCCATCCATTTAAATTCACTGACACCCTGCACAGCATAGCTTATAGCTTTATTAAACAATACAAGTTCTTCCACCATGACAAGTCATGATCCAAAGGGGGCACTTATCTAATGCTTTCTTCAATTGCTATTTGTAAATTTTCAACCATGGGGAAGTTCAGAATTATTTTGAAGAATAGCAAAGAAAATACAAGGGGCTAAGGATATGCTAATCTCATGTTTTGTGCTTTCTCAAAGCCTAGAACAAAAAAAGCACTTACCAGAGAGCTACAAATAGTAGACCAGGTCAAGTATAGCTTTCTTGGCTTTCAGGCCAGCGTGAGAGCATAGGATTCCTGGAAAAGTGTGTGTGATCTAAAAGCAGGTATCAGTCAGCAAGGATATAGGGGGTTAACTCATGATTTTATCACTTTGATTTCTGTTGCTACTGTACCTTGATCTTCTGTCTCCTGTTGTGATTTTTGGACACTTGACTCAAATAAAAATTTGACTGTATTGTTCTGACAAGTTCTGATGGCCCAGCGGATCCTTTCATTGTTCCTAACGTAATGAATGTCTCTGATTGGCTTTGCTGTGATGGCTATCTTTACCAAATCACTGCCTAGCTCCCCAGTTAATGCCTTTGGACTGGGCTGGTTATGACAAGTTCCTCTTCTGTGTTCTAATAAGCAATTTTGTGTCACTCTTAAAGTTATCTTCTTTAGTCTAGGAGATAACCTTTTCGGGCATGCTGGGACACATTTAGGTGAGCATAGTCCAGTGAAAAAGGATTCTGGTTTTAAAATTAGGTGACCTGCATTCAAATTGAGTGGGTTGCTTCATCTTTCTGGGCCTCACTTTCCTCATCTGTAAAATGGGGCAGTTGGCCTAGATTACCACTCATATCTCTTTCAAGTCTAAATCTATAATTTAATCATTTTATAATCTGTGAAGCTTCTGCTTAACCCTGGGAGATAACTATCCAGTGAAAATGAGGGACTATAAGCCACCCCTTCTTTAGTTATTCTAACTGTTTTCTAGGCAAGAACTTAGGGAAAAATAACTGACATCCATGCAGTGGTTGAAGGTTTACAGAGACTTTTACATGCATTATTTTATTGGAAGGAAGGCATGACATTCAGTACCCTCTCCTTCTCTTACTGGACCCATCATTACAATGATATAGGAAAATCCTGGAAGGGAAACTCCTTCCACCAAAGCAGTTCAGAACTTTTTCTTCACCTTGTAGTCTTCATGAGATGCCCATGACAGAGATGCTAAAACAATTTGTTTGGTGTCATTCAGTCAGTATTTGTCAGAGTTAGATTTGAGCCTAGGTCTCCTTGACTCCTCAGAGGTCAGGTCTCTATGCACTCCACCCACTGCCTCTCCTAATACTAAGCACGAACTCTCAAACTTTAAGCCACAAGAGATGACTGAACACTTGCCCCACCATGATATAGCTGAATGATATACTTGGAGAACTGCAGAGTACAGATTATACAAGATATCTCTCAGTCTAGCCTCTTTCCAGTTTAACAGTTATTAAACTGGTAACTAATAATGGCCACTCTCAAATTTATAAAACATCTTATGCACATTATTTCACTTTAGCCTACCAATACCTTATGGGGTAGGTATTGATATTATAATTTTTACTGTTCTATGATTTTATAGCTCCTCCCCATGAGAAATTTCCTCTGCCAATGCCCCTGGGCACCTCCCTCTGTAACTTATCATCTTAGAAAGTTGCCTAGTGATCTGACAGGTTAAGAGACTTGTTCAGGGTCATACGGCCAGTTTCTAAGAAAAGGCAGGACTTGAAACTGGGTCATAATTCAGAAATTATGCATGATGCCATGCTAACTCATCCCCATATTACAGATGAGAAAACTGAGACTCAGAGAAATCCAGAATCTTGTTCTTCCTCACAGAGTCAGTAAATGTCACAAGCAGGATTGTTGGTACCCAAGTCTTGTATTGGGATGAAAGTTGCTGCTGGTGAGGAGGACCACTACTGACAAATCCAGGCAAGTAAATCTCAGTCCAGTTCCCAGGGTCAGCTGGAAGGCACAGTCCAGATTTTCACTCCTCCTCTACCTAAACAGACACATTGAAGTCTTGTGCCTGTGTGAAAAGGACTATTTTTACTCAGGGGAACTGAAGCTGTCCAAAATCAAAGGCCTGAGGTTTCAGAGGTTCTCCATCAAAACAACTCACTGTTAAAATTGTTCTTTTCTGGCACTCCTATTGAGTGACGCACCCTAGTTGAAACCTTCCATGCCAGCCTATCCAATCACAGACTGGATCCCTGACCCACTTCAAGTCTGTCCCTTCTGGGTATGAATCCCATTTCTCCAGTGAAAACAGTAATCAGCCTGAACCTACCTTGGATTTAACTCCTCTGCTTTAGCTGCAAAGCTCATATCTGCCTAAGAAGGGATGGTATGTTATTATTGGGTTAGGGAAATAAGACTCACAATTATTGAATAGCTAGAGAATTATTGAGTGTAGGATGTGGTAGACAAGACTGTGTATATCTTAGATTTCTCTGTGCTTTGGGGATATAAGTGGCTACTTCACCCAGAGGTGAAGGAGCAGGAGGTAGGGGGACCAACCTTGATAGGAAGCAAAACTAATTATTCTAGCCCTGGGAGCAAAAGCAAAAGCTTTAGTGGAGGACACAGGGTGGAGGTGCTAAGCACTCTGGGTGGACCAAGCCCTCCTGTCAATTCTGGCAGGAGAGTGGTGTTCATTCTGTCAGAGAGCACTGAAACTACATTATTCTGGGCCACTAGACATGGGTTCCATTGAAAGACCTGGGATTAGAATCGAAGGATACTGGGAAAAGACTTTAACCAATAGACGGACATAACACAGACTATCTTTTCCAGATTGAATCTTAGCCAAAGAGAGGCAGGGCAATGGACTTCTCTGTAACAGCTACACCGGCCAGCCGCAGAGGTGTACGGTGCAGATCCCTGGATGAACTGAGTCTTTACCGAGAATTGTAAGTGATATTAGGGAGTACCCAATGGGGACTTTGGAATGCTATTATTTACCTGCTTGAATTAATACCTTCAAAATATTGTTATTTTAAAATGTTCCACAAAACTTACCACTCAGTGTGTTGTATTCCATATTCTTGAAAGATCGTTTGCATGTATATGACCAGAGTTTTGTGGTGGAAAAAATGGCAGCCCATTAGGATGCCCTGTACTAGAGTTTCCTAAGTGTCTGTAATAGATTCTTTTGGGGATGGGGGCAGAGAACTCAAGGCAGATATTATAGGAAAACTCTGAAAGGTAAAGGGAGATATCTCTGAGCCAAGAGTTACAGAGCAATTAACGGAGGGTAATTTAGAATAAGGGCAACATCATTGCATCACTGGGTGGGTGGAGAATCTGGGATGACAAACCAATAATAGAAAGTAGGTCTTCTGGTGGGATAATCTTTTGAGATGTGGAAGGAAAGAGAAGGGAAGGGAGAGGGAGGAGGGGGAAAAAAGCATTTATTAAATGCCTGCTATTTGCCAACACTGTGCTAAGCAATTTACAAATATTATCTTATTTGATAACAAAACTCTTGGAGGTAGGTGCGATTATTATCCCCATTTTACAGTTGAGGAAGTTGAGGCAGACAGAGGTCAAATAACTTGCCCAAGATCACATAGCTTGAAAGTACTGGAGTATAGACTTGAATTCAGGTCTTCCTGACTCCAAGTCCAATGCTCTATTTATTAAGGCACCTAAAGGGGTAGAATTTATTCAGGTAATGGGGGCAATCAGCATTATACTATCCACTTGACATGGTCATTATGGGGAGAGTCCTTTTTATTTTGGACATATGACTTGATTTCCTTGGAATAGGAGATCCCCCATGACGGAATTTCTTGTTGCTCTGTAACTTGAAGTTTTGAATTGCCTGGGGCATGGAGGACTTAATTGGCCTACAAAACCAGATTTCCACAGCCAGAGTGTGTCATGCTTGAATCTAGGTTTTACTGACTGTCAGCTTTCTATCCACTATACCATACTGCTTCTTTGCCTTTTAAGTAAACTAGAAGAAATTAGAGGAAATTTACAATCTTATTCACTAAAGAGTCCTACTCTGATCTTCATGGCTTGAGTTGACTCTGTGTTCTAAAAGGTTGTCCCAGAAAACAGTCAAATATGTTATATTCTAAGTTAGAAAGGCTTTGTATATGGTTCATGGCAAGAAAACGTGTCTTCTGTCTGAGGACCAGGCTAACTAAAGGCTTAGATGCTTGTCACCAAAAGCTTGGCCCTGAGATGGTGACTTTGATGGCAATGGGAGCCCTTGAAACAAATAATAATAAGAGACCTCTCAGTCTCAGGTAGCTCCCTTCTTCTGCAATGACAGTGGTAGGAAAAGATGCTAAAAATAATCACATGGTCTTTTGGAACATGTGCAAACTCTAATTCAAGGGTGAGATCCTTGTCCAGGGATATAGTTAACATACTTTTGGAGGCACTCAACTGTGTCCATATTAATATTTTATAGAAATAAAATCAGAAGACACAATGAATTTGAAGCTAAGTGATAGAGATGAATTGCAGGGAAAAAAGAATTGGGTGAGCCAGTTTCATTTTACACTCAATAAGAAATACTATATCTGGGCTACTTGTAGGATCATGTATCTAGAGCTACAAGGAATGTATGCATGTATCACCATGAATCTAATTATGGCCTGTGTGCTAACATATCTGCACCAGGTAAAATAGGGAAATTCTATGGAGAATTTGATAAGAGCCTCCAACCAAGTCACCAAAAGCATTGGTACTTGGTGATCTCCACGTGAAGATAGACAAAGGAAAGGAGAAGAATACTGTACAGTAGAATTCAGAACTCAGAATAAAAAAGATTGTAGATTATTCAGAAGCTTCATGCATTTGTACCATAAATGCTTCCTTTAGACAGACCATAGGGAACATGAAGAACCTAGAACATCTTTACAAAAAATTGAAATTGATCGTATTTTAGCAGAGAAAACAAGTGACCATCGCAGAATCAGCAATCTTTATGGAGTCAAACTATCAACTTGTTAGAACAAATGTCAAAATGAAGAACTGCTTAAAGGTTATAGAGTGGAAAAAGAGATGTTACTTGTACAATTACAATGGCTTTAACCCAACTTATTCAAACAAGTTATTTCTGAAAAAATGGGAAATAATAAAGCTAAAGATGTGGGCTTGGGTTGTCACTGTTTCTTAGAGAAGCTGATAATTATATATTCACCATAAAGGAGGTCAAAAGAACTCAAGAAAACAGTTGGTTCACTTTGATAAACAAAAGGCTCATAGCGGCCAAGGATAGCATAGGCTTAGAGAGTGAGCTTATTTGTAAATAATTCCTGTGGAGGAAGAGCTAAGTGGCCAAAAATAATGGAGAGGAAAAAGAGCCCCCCAAAAGCCTGGTCTGAGAACCAATAAACCAGGCCATCTTGAGAGCATTTACAGATTAAACTGAAAGATGAACAGCAAGTGAACACAGCATGGAACATATTTATTGATCTAAACTATAAAAACATTTTCATGAGAGTCTGAGACACTAGTGACTAAGACACTAGGGACATTAGTGTCTAATCATAAATGATAATAGAATGACATCATTGATGTAGTCGATAGAGTGTTGGATGTAGAGTCAGGAGGACCAGACATTAGTATTCCTTCAATGCTTGTTAGCTTTGAAATAATAAGCAATGGTTTCACTTAAATTTTCTGAACTCCAACTTCCTCACTTGTGAAATGGAGGTGATAGTTAAACAATTATCTGGAATTTATTTATTTATTAAGTGCTGGCTATGTGTTAGGTATGGGGAGATAAAGACCCAAAAGGAAATAATTCCTGATCTCCAAGGATTTACATTCTGGGGTGGGGGTGGGGAGAGTACACTGTATGAATAGAAATTATTAAAAACAAAATACAGTTGAAATAAATGTGATGCAGTTTTTGAGGGGTAACCAATAACAACTGGAGGATTCAGAGAAGGCCTTTTATCAACGTCATGGGGTTGTTGTTGGACTCAAATGGATAATATTTACAACCGTAAAGCATCATATACATATCAGCTATTGTTTAGAGAAAATGAGACAATGTCTGTGAAAACACTTTGCAAACCTTACAGTATGATTTATGTACTGGCTACTATTAATGACCATAATTAGACTTGCACACCCTAGTACTAGATGTATGCTACACCAGGAAACGAGACGACCCTTAAGAGATAGAGTAGAGAAAAGCAGTTTCATCTGTTCAATCCCCCAGAAGAGAAACCAGCACGAGAGGTGACATTTCGAAATGCATCTTGGGATTGATTTTTAAACCTTTGATATCTTTATAAACTTAAATATCAACAACTTGAATGTTGCCATGTACAAAAAAAGTGGATAACATATGAAACTGTGAATCTCTAATCTATACTTGCTTTTTGTAAAATAGGATATATTAAACTGAATAATGGTAGTTCCAATGCTGCCTTGTTGCATCCCTTTTTGAACTTCCTTCTGTTCTCTTATGTATATTTTAAAAATTGTTCATTTACATTTCTGTCATCCATTTCTCATTTAAAAAAATTTATATGTTGTTCAAATAATTCAGGATAAACTCAACTGTGTGATATACATTTTTCTCATTACTATTCTTTCTTCTTTTTTATTATAAATTCTGATTTTAACTTGGATGCGTCAGTGATCTAACTTATCCCAGATAGCCATTTAGAGATAACTCCTCATGTCAATAATGTCTTTTCCTGACTCTTAAAATGTAGTTGATTTTATTCTTTGTGCTGTTATTTGTTCTTTCCATATCCAGTACATATAAATTATTTCCTGAAAAAAAGTTCATGATATAGAGTTATGAGGTTTCAGTATAATTTACATGTCTTTGGCTATTTTAATTTCTTTCTCTGGAAGAATACTTCCTAGATACTTCACCCTTGGCTTTTTCTGCTTTTGCATTGAAATCAACAAGCATCAGAATGTGTATTAGCTTGAATTGGAAGACCTTATAAGTTCTCCACAGAATTGCCATACCATTTAATTTTCAGCAACATGTATTGATGTTTAAGTTTCAATTCTTTTCATAGTGTTTCTTTTGAAAATATTTATTATTAATAATCATGACAATATCTCATGAAATAGTATTTCTTGTAGTGTTGAGGTATATGATAAATTAAAAAAATAATATCCATTTTGCCAACACCTTTCTTTGCCTCTCAAAGGAATGCCTGCAACCACCCTTCTATTAGACTTTAGCTTCCTTCTTCTAGTTTCATTTTGTGAACCCTCAGGGCTATTGTTGCTCCCATCTTGCTTCCCAACCAAAAAGGAGCTGATGTCAAAAACCTCTAGACTGCCATATCTGTACCTCCTGGGCTGCCTGGGCAGGACTTTCTCTTCTAGTTCTCTCACCTCATTCTCCCCTTCTGTTTTCTCTTTTTTTCTTTCCTTACCTGGTGGAGATGAGCTACCTATCCTTAGGGGTCCTAGTGACTACATCCAAGAGAAATGAAAGACTAGCTCTTGGTTGTGGGGGATTACACCAGATTCGGTTTCAATTATTCCCTTAGGAGTTTAGCTACCATAAATATTGGGGCAACTAGGTGGCAGAGTAAGAATGCTAGCCATGGCATCACTGAAACCCAAGTTCAAATCTCATTTCAGATAGTCACTAGCTGTGTTACACGGGCAAGTCTCATCTTCTCTGTCCTAGTTGTGGCTCAGTGTCTAATAAAATGAGATTATCCAGGGCTTGAGAGTTTGAATGAATAGTCCTCTTAATACAAATGTTCTTACACTCTGTAGGCAGGTGTTTGCTGGTAAATGTCTGACAACCAGTACTTCAGTAAAAAGTATAATCATCACACACTTTAAAATTTAACCTGCACTTTAACATCACTTTTTAAAATGTAAGCAATTCACAAAACAATAAATCAAGTCCTGATTTGTGGCTGAGGCATAAATAGTAACACTGAAAATTTACCAACCTGTAGCCTTTGTGACCAGGCACACACCTGATAAGAGGTAAAAACAATTCCTAAGGAGATTACAAAGTAGTTCTTGTTGTTCAGTCATTTTCAGTCATGTCAGACTCTTCATCACCCCATTTGGGGTTTTCTTGGCAGAGATGCTGGAGTGGTTTGCCATTTCTCTCTCCAGATCATTTTATAGAGGAGCAAACTGAGGCAAACAGGGTTGCACAGCTAGTAAGTGTCTGAGACTGGAGTTGGACTCAGGAAATTGAGTCTTCCTGACTTCAGACCCAGCCCTCTATCACTGACTCACCTATCTATCTTTCTATTTATTTTGTTTGTTTTGTTTTGTATGCTTTTTGGAGGGGGGAATCCAGGGCAATTGGGGTTAAGTGACTTGCCCAATGTCTCACTGCTAGTAAGTGTTAAGTGTCTGAGGCTGAATTTGAACTCAGGTCCTCCTGACTCCAGGGCTAGTGATCTATTCACTGCACCACCTACCCACCCTACCTATCTATTAAAAAAAAGTAATTCACAGAAAGATAAAAATGGATAAAAGTCACCAGCAATGTTGTTTAAAGCAATGCACAAGAGAGTTGTCTGGCATTGCAAGAACTCTCTATGAGTGTCCTAGACATGATTTAAATCCTTCTTGTCCTAAGTTGTGTCCCAAATTATCTACCTGGGGGCAATGTTAACTCAGACCAACTCCATACCTTCTTCCATAGCAAATGTCTTGCCCCTCCCCTAGTTTCCCACACGTGGTGCCATGGTAATAAGAAGAAGTAAGTAAAGATTCTACCCTTGAATTACTTTTTTGGACCATAGCACTGTTTAATCCCATTTCCTTATTTCTTAAATGGGGATAATAATAGAATCTAAGCCACAGGGGGTATTGTGGGGAACAAATGAGATGTAAAGCATTTTGCAAACCTTAAATTGCTAAATAAATATTAATTGTTTGTTTATTATTATATAGGATAAAATGGCTCATAAAATATGTCCTCGGGTGTCCTTCAGCATCAAATCAGGACTGAGGCTTAAAGAGTATGTGAAATATAAAATTTCCTCAGAGCTACTCTTGGGCAGCATTTAGTCATACTCAGCAAAAACATGGAAAATGAACTCTTTATGTAAATGAACCAAGATTAACAAAAACTTCCACAAATGCACAGCGAAGGATCTGTATAACAGATGTAGAAAGTGCTAGTGAAAAAAAAAATCTGCATTTGCTGGTAGAGCTGAGGGAAAAGGGGGAGAAGACTCTTTAGCTTCTTTCCAGTGCAGCCAATCGACAAAAAGGGTCCATTACTGTTTGCTCCTGTTATGTTCCCTTGGTGAACCTATTCTGTTCTACACTGTCCTCTTATCTTGACTCCCTAGTGCCTTTATCATGTCATCGATGACACCCAGTCAGGTCTTAGTCTTAGATCATTCCCATCATATTTCACCTTTGTTCCTATTCATGTGCTGCTAAATGAAGGTGGAGAAAATTATGCAATTGTCCTGAATGGGTATCCTACAAATTTATGTTACATAAACTCAACTAATCTATCACTATTGCTAGATAATCCTACTATACTTTCCTGATTAACTTGCTGTCCTATTTTCCTATTCACCAGAATGATTTTTACAAATGTTTTTGTTCTTCCTCAAACCTTTCATGGCTCCTCCTTCCATCACCTTCTCTATGGAGAACCTTTTCTCTTGTTTTACTTTAAAAAATTAAAATCATTCACTGAGAATTCCTTCTTCTTCCTTGCTGCTAATCTTGCATCATTCAGATGCTAACCCACCCCAAACAGGGCTATATCAAATTACTTTCTTTTTAAAAAAAATAAATTTATTATAGATTTATTTTTAAGATTAATTTTTAACAAAACATTTGAGTTTCAATTTTTCTTCCTCCCTTCAGTCCTTTCCCCATCTATTGAGAAGGCAAGCATTATCATCTCAATTATACATGTAAAATCATGCAAAATATATGTCCATGTTAGCCAAGTTGCAAAAAAGCAAGAAAAATAAAGTGAAAAAATATGATTTAAATATATGTCCATGTTAGCCAAGTTGCAAAAAAGCAAGAAAAATAAAGTGAAAAAATATGATTTAAATATATGTCCATGTTAGCCAAGTTGCAAAAAAGCAAGAAAAATAAAGTGAAAAAAATATGATTTAATCTTCGTGTAAAGTTCATCTGTTTTTTCTCTGGAGGTAGATAGCATTTTTCATGAGTCCTTCAGAGTTGTCTTGAATCTTTGTATTGATTAGAGTAGCTAAGTCTTTCACAGTTGATGATCATTATAATATTGTTGTTATTGTATACAATGTTCTCCTGGTTCTCCTCACTTCACTTTGCATCAGTTCATAAAAGTCTTCCCAGGTTTTTTTCCCCAAACCATCCTGCTTTCCATTTTTTATACCACAATTGTATTTTACCACAAACATATATTGCAACTTGTTCATTCCTCAATTGGTGGACATTATCAAATCACTTCTTAATCTTGTGGTTGGGGTTACAGTTTATAGCAGGAATGTAAAGACTAATATGATTCAGTTTCTTTATTATTATTATTATAATTATTATTACTTTGCCTTTTGGAGGGCAATTGGGGTTAAGTAACTTGCTCAAGGTTACACAACTAGGTTTTTGTTTGTGTGTGTTAAGTGAGGCCAGATCCGAACTCAGGTCCTTCTGACTCCGGGGCCGGCGCTCTACTCACTGGGCCACCTACCGCCCTATGATTCAGTTTCAATATCCATTCAATGATCACTGGATAAAGATCTCATTTAGAATATCAATTGTCAAATTAGAATTTGTTGATGATCTAAAGACTGTGTGTTTCTTAGCCTCCCATGTTCCTATTCTCATAATTTTTCTTTGTTTCATGAGCTGTAGTGGCCAAAAATTACATATATATATATATATATATATGTATATATGTATATATATATATATATATATATATATATATATATATATATATATATAAAAATTCATCCCTAGGTGGCCAGCCTATTGGTGATGTACTTCTTTGTGGTTATCCAGACTAGTCCTCAGAAAATAGACTCAGAATATTCCTGGGTCCTTACTCAAAGATGTCATAGAATGGCAGAACTTGTCAGAACCTATACTTCAGTGGTACAGCTTTCAAACCAAGGGTCACCTCTACACCATATTGAAGCATCAGAGTAGGAGTTTATGGGGGACAACCAAAAATAACACCAATATTGATAGCAGTAATTTTAATTTGTAAGTTAAAACATTGTAAATTAATAGGTCACAAAAGAATACCAAAAAAACACCTTAGTCAGTAAACATTTAACTTCTTTGAGAAATAGAGTTGGCTGCCAAAGGCAATGCTAGGTTAGGATATAAACTTGTATGTAAAATCTCATAAAAAAGGATGATAACTAATTATGAGTAGTATTATCTTGTAAAGTAGAGTAGTAGAGGCTAAAAATGGCTAAAATTAAGCTTGGCAAGATATCAACAAATCAAAGAACTAAAGAGAAGTGTCACACAGAGGACAATGGAAAAAACAGTGGGGGTAATCAGGCTGAAATGCTTAACAAAAAATTCTGAAGAGAAACAGTAGTAAAGGATGTCATTAAGAAATTGTAAGACTGAGAGACAAGATGAAAAGCAAGGGATGACAGGGCATATTGTCAGTGTTCTTTCAGTTCTATCACCCTTGTGGTTATGGAAGAAATTCAGGAAAAACTCCAGCATGTTGGGTGTACCCCTTGTGGTTAACTTTCCAGGGAATGTGGACAAAAGTCAGAAATGATGGGCAGGCATGGATACAATGTAATCCGCATTGTTGGAAAAAGCTCCCTATCAATGAGATCATAGATCCATTTTAATATTTGCTTTGAAACTTTTTATTCAATTTTTTGGTTCATCATTTTAACTATTCATTACTACTCTCATGATTTCTCCCACCCCCGAAATAAAAGCCTTCCTTTGTAAAAAGTAAATGTAATCAAGCAAAACAATTCCACCCATTGGCCATGACTGAGAATGTGTGTCTCATTCAGCAATTCTTCTCTATCACCTCTCTTATTATTGCTTGAATGAGAGGTTTTAGGTCTTTCAGAACTATTTCTTTTGTGATATTGTAGTCATTTTATGATTGTTTTGGTTCTTTTTTCTTCACTTTGCATCAGTTCATACAAGACCAGGTGGACTGACAAATTATACCGAACACTTAAGGAACAATTGATTCCAGTACTATATAAACTATTTGGGAATATAGACAAATGAGTCCTTTCAAATTCCTTTTATGATACAAATATGGTGCTGATACCTAAATCAGGGAGAGCAAAAACAGAAAAAAGAAAACATAGATAGATTTTGCTAATAAATATTGATACGAACATTTGAAATAAAATACTAGCAAGGAGATTACAGTAAAATATCACAAAGATCATATATAACCAGGTGGGATTTATATGAGGATTGCAAGATTGGCTTAGTATTAGGAAAACTATCAGTATAACTTACCATTTCAATAATGAAAGCAACATAAATTGTATGATCATCTCAGTAGATACAGAAAATGCTCTTGACAAAATACAATACTTATTACTATTAAAAACACTAAAAAGCATAGGAATAAATGGGTATTGCCTTAAAATGATAAGTAGTATCCATCTAAAACCATCTGCAAGCATTATCTATAATGGGGATAAACTAGAAGCTTCTCAGTAACATTGAATGAAGCCAGGATTCCATTATCACCACTATTATTTAATATTATACTAGAAATGCTAACTGTTGTAATAAAAAAAGAAAAAAATTAAAATAATTTTTCTTACTTTTTTTGCCTTTTTTGCAATATGGCTAATATGCAAATATATTTTACATGATTTCACATGTGTATTTGATATCATTGTACTTGCCTTCTCAGTAGGTGGGAAAGAGGAGAGCAGGGGGGAGACTCCAACTATAAAACAAAAAGAATGCTAAAAATAAATGAATAAGTAAATACATGTGTATACACACAAATATATATACATACACCTACACATGTAAATATATGTTTGTTGACTCAAATGTTGAATTCCAATTACTTCAACTGAAATTTTTTTGGATTCACTTTAGGAAATAACAGTTATAGCCATTCTTAAAAGGGATACTACTAGAATTAATAAAAAAGTAGTTTTTCTAGTATCGAGGATGAGCACACATCAAACATTATACTCTGTCTTGACTGCTTCTGTGACCAGGGCAGGCATTTATAAAGCATCTGGCCAGGGCGAGGGAAAAAAATATGGATTTTTTGTTTGGACCTGGAAAGGGTCTGACACATCATCAAATCCAATCTTGTTTATACTCTAAGTACCCATTTGTTACCACTTGAAACAATGGGATGAATCAGCATCTAGAAATATGGACACCATGAAGCTACATATTAGCAAGTCAATCTAGAAAAAAGTTTCTTATCCTTTCTTGTGTCAGGGGCCCCTTTGGAAATTGGTGAACCCTATAGACTCCTGCTCAGAATTATGTTATTTTTAAATAGTATTTTATTATTTTCCCAATTACATGTCAAAATAATTTTTAGGATTCATTTTTATAAGATTTTGAGATCCATTTTTTCTCCCTCTCTCCCTTCCTCTCTCTCCCCTCCCCTCTTCCTAAAATGGTAGGCAATTTGATATAGTTTATGCATGTACTATCAGGTAAAACATATTTCCATGTTCGTCACAGTTGTGAAAGAAGAAACAGATTAAAAGGAAAAAAAATCCCCCCCAAAAGAATAAAATAAGTGAAAAAACTATGTTTTGATCTGCAGTCAGAGTCCATATGTTCTTTATCTAGATGTGGATAGCATTTTCCTTCACAAATACTTTGTTCTTGTCTTGGACATTGTGTTGCTGAGAAGAGCTGAGTCATTCAGAGTTGATAATATAATATTGCTGATACTGTGTACAGTGTTTTCCCAGTTCTGCTCATTTCACTTTGCATTAATTCATACAAGTCTTTCCAGGTTTTTCTGGAATCTGCCTATTTGTCATTTCCTATTACACAATAGTATTCCATTACATTCATATACCACAGCTTGTTCCATCATTCCCCAACTGATGAGTATTCCCTCAATTTCCAATGTTTTGCCACTGTGAAAAGGGCTACTTATCAATATTTTTGCACATGCATGCCATTTTCAATTTTTTGTGATCAATTTGGGACACATTCCTAGTAATGGTGCTGCTGGACCAAAGGGCATACATGGTTTGGTTGCTTTTTGGTTCCAAACCACTCTCTACAATGGTGGAACCAATGTATAGCCACCAACAGTGTACCAGTATCCCAATTCTCCCACATCCCCTCCAACATTTGTCATTTTCCTTTTTTTTTTGTCATATTAGCCAATCAGATAGGTGTGAGGTGGTACTTCAGAGCCATTTTTGTTGCATATCTCTAATCAAAAGTGATCTAAGCACTTCTTCTTATGCCTATAGATAGCTTTGATTTCTTCATCTGAAAATTGCCCGTTCATATCCCTTAACCATTTTTCTATTGGAGAATGGCTTTTACTCTTATAAATTTGGCTCAGTTCTCTATATATTTGAGAAGTGAGGCCTTTATCTGAGACACTTACTTGCTATAAAGATTATTTCCTAGCTTTTTGTTTTCCTTCTAATCTTGGTTGCATTGGTTTTGTTTGTGCAAACTTTTAAAATTTAATATAATTAAAATTATCTATTTTACATTTTGTAATGCTCTCTATTTCTTGTTTGGTTATGAATCTATAACTCACTTGACTTTTTTTTTTTTTAAGAATTTGGATACAGGGGTGGCTAGGTGGCACAGTGAATAGAGCATTGGCCCTGGAGTCAGGAGGACCTGAGTTTAAATCTGGCCTCAGACACTTAACACAAAACTAGCCATGTGACCTTAGACAAGTCACTTAACCCCAATTGCCTTACCTTCCCCGCTCCAAAAAGCAAAAAAAAAGAATTTGAATGCTATGCCACTTGGTGTATATATGTTTAGTATTGATATTATTTCATTGTCTTTGGTACCTTTTAGCAAGATGTAGTTTCCTTCCTTTCTATTTTAATTAATTCAAATTTTTTTTGGGTGGAGCTAAGATGATGGAGTAAAAGCAGGAACTTGCTTGGGCTGCTGCTCCAGCCACCTCCAATACCTGTAAAAAAATGACTCTAAATAAGTTTTAGAGCTACAGAGCCCACAAAGTGACAGAGAGAAACAAATCTCCCTCTGAAGGCAGCGTTTTTGGCAGGCCAACAGGAAGGATCTATTGCTGTGAGCTGGGAGGCGAGCACAATCCTGCATGAACTGCACTGGCCCAGACTTGTGACCCAGACAGGCCAGAGCAGACTTTAGGAGAGTGAATCACCAGCAGCCATGGCAGTTTCCAGTCTTCTCAACCCATTAATGCCAAAGAGAAAATAAAAGGTTAGTAGGGAACTCTGTAGGAACTGGGTGAGAGAAGAGTGTGGTCCAGCCCCTGTCCCTGGGGTATGAGGTGCATGGCAGTGTGGTGGCTGCAACTGCTGCCACATGGCTGCCTCTTGCTTTGACTTGCTTGGATCTGGATCACAGTCTTGGGTAGTGGTCCTGGGGTGAGGAATGCTAGTGTGCCAGAGCTTGTGGTGGTTGTAGAGAGGGCACCTTTCTCAGACCTCTGACAGCAGCTCTGACAACAACTGCAAAAACCCCAGCAATTTGAGACACAGCTCTCTCCATGCTGGAAGCAGAATTCTACTGTGGGAAAGAGCTCAAAAGTCAAGTAATTGGCTGGCAAGATGAGCAAACAGAGGAAGCACAATTAGACCGTAGAATCTTTGTGGGGGTACAAAAAGGATTAAAACATAGAACCAGAAGAAGACAACAAAGTCAAAACTCCTGCATCAATAGCTTCCAAGAAAAATATGAACTGGTTACAAGCCATTGAGGAGCTCAAGAAGGATTTTGAAAATCAAGTAAGAGAAGTGGAGGAAAAATTGGGAAGCAAAATGAGAATAATTCAAGAAAATCATGAAAAGTGAGTCAAAAGTCTCACTGAAGAAAATAACACCTTAAAAAATAGACTAATTCAAATGGAAAAAGAGGCCCATAAGCCAATGAAGAGAAGAATGCTTTAAAAAAGTCAAATTGGCCAGATGGAAAAAGAATTTTAAAAACTCACTGAAGAGAATAATTCCTTCAAAGTTAGATTGGAGCAAATGGAAGCTAATGACTTTATGAGAAATCGCAAAAAATAGAAGGCAATGTGAAATATCTCATTGGAAAAACCACTGACCTGGAAAATAGATCCAGGAGAGATAATTTAAGAATTATTGGACTACCTTAATTAATTCAATTTTTCTTTTGCTTTGCCTGAGATCAGGATTGCTATCTCTACTTTAAAAAAAAATTCAGCTGAATCATGATAGATTCTACTGTAGCACCTTTACCTGTACTCTGTGTGTGTCTCTCTGTTTCAAGTGTGTTTATTGTCAACAACATATTGTAAGATTCTGGTTTTTGGCCCACTCTGCTATCTGTTCCCATTTTTTTGAGAGAATTCATCCAATTCACAATTATGATTACTAGCTGTGTATTTCATTCCATCCTATTTTTCCTTCTGTTTTCCCTCTCTCTTCTTTTAACCATTTTCTCTGTAACAGTGTTTTGCTGCTATCTTCCACTTCCCCTGGTCTGCCCTCTTTTTTGTTAGCCCCCAAACCTTACTTAATCTCCTACTTTCCCACTTTTCTGTTGGATAAAATAATTTCCATATTCAACTGATTGTGTATATTATCCCATCTTTGAGCCAATACTGATGAGAGGAAGGTTCAATTGATGCCTATCATCCACCCTTCCAACGTTTCCTCCACTATAATGTTTTTCACACCTCTTTTTTTTTATTTTAAAGCAATTGGGGTTAAGTAACTTGCTCAAGGTTACACGGCTAGTCATTATTTATGCATGGGTGCTCATTTTCTGAGGCCGGATCTGATCTCGGGTCATCCCAACTCCGAGGCCGGCACTCTTACTCACTGCGCCACCTAGCCGCCCCTTTAGGGCAGTTGGGGTTAAGTAACTTGCCCAAGGTTACATGGCTAGGTTTTTGTTTGTGTGGATTAAGTGTCGGAGGCCGGCTCCGAACTCAGGTCCTTCTGATTCCAGGGCCGGCGCTCTATTCACTGCGCCACCTAGCCGCCCCTTTCACACCTCTTAATGTGAAATAATTTACCCCATTCTATTATCTCTTCCTGCCGTCTGCACTCAGTGTACTCCTCATTCTCATCCTCGAATTTTTTGTGTTATTCCTTAAAATTCAGCTTATACACGAACCCTCTGCCTATGTATATTCCTTCTAGCCATACTATTAGTGATATAATTTTTAAGAATTACAAATATCATCTTCCCATGTTAGGATGTAAACCATTCAGTTCCATTGAATGAATCCCTTATGTTTTCTTTTCCCTTTTTACCTTTTTAGGTTACTCTTGGGTCTTGATATTAGAGATCAAATTTTTTGTTCAGTTCTGGTCCTCTCCTTATGAAAGCTTGAAATCCTTCTATTTCCTTGAATAACCATTTCTCATTCTTGGACTATTATGTTTAATTTTATTGGGCAGATGATTCTTGTTTGTAGTCCTAACTCCTTTGCCTCCCAGAATATCATGTTCTTTGACCTCTAGTCCTTTAATGTTGTAGCTGCTAAGACCTTTGTAGCCTTGATTGTGGCTCCTTGATATTTGAATTTTTTCTTTCTGACTACTTGCAGTAATTTTTCTTTGACCTGATAATTATCTAATTAGGCTATACTTTTCCTTAGAGTTTTTATTTTGGGATATCTTTCCTGAGTTGCTTGGTGGACTCTTTCAATGCCCATTTTGCTTTCTGGTTCCGGGATATCAGGGCAATTTTCCTTGATGATTTCTTGAAAGATGCTGTGTGGGTCTTCCTTTTGATTATGACTTTCGGGTAGTCCAATGATTCTGACATTGTCTCTCCTGGATCTATTTTCGAGGTTAGTTGTTTTCCCAGTTAAGTACTTTACATTTTCTTCTATTTTTTCATTTATTTGAATTTGTTTGATTGATTCTTGATGTCTCATAGAGTCATTAGCTTCCACTTGCCTAATTCTAACTTTTAAGGAGCTGTTTTCCTCAGTTAGCTTTTGTATTTCCTTTTCCATTTGTCCAATTCAGGAGTGGGGAACCTGTGGACTTGAGGCCACATGTGACCTTCTAGATCTTTGGATATGCCCTTTTGATTGAGTCCAAGTTTTATAGAACAAATCCTTTATTATGGGGATTTGTTCTGTGAAGTCTGGATTCAGTCAAAGGGCTGCACTTGAGGACATAGAGGGCCACATGTAGCCTTGAGCCCACAGGTTCTTCATCCCTGGGCCAATTGTACTCTTTAGGGAGTTGTTTTCTTCAGTAGATATGTGTGTCTCCTTTTTGATCTGGCCCATTCTACTTTTTAAGCAATTGTTTTCTTTTCCCAAACTGTTGATTTTTTTTATCTATTTCTCTTGCATCACTTATTTCTTTTCCCTAATTTTTCTTCTATCTCTCTTATATCATTTTTAAGTTCATTTTTGAGCTCTTCCTTGACTTCTTTCTGGGCTTGATACCACTTCCCATTTTTCTTTAGGGTGTTGACCATAGGTGTTTTGACATTGATGTCTTTTTCGGAGTTTGGGTCTTGGTCTTCTGTGTCCATAATAACTTTCTGTGAGATTCTTTGTTGTTGTTGTTGTTGTTTTTACTCATCTTTTTGCCAGTATTCTTTTCTTTAACATTTGAGCTGTGCTCCCAGGGTGGAAGGGGCACTGTCTCAGGCATCTTGTACCAGGGGTTGCAGATTCTGATGTTTACCTAGTGCTGCATTGATGTTGCCTGAGATCCATGGGGAAACCTCTTGTCTGGTGCTGCACTGAGGTGGTGAGGTAGGAGGTGGCAAGTCTGCTGGAGGCTATAGGGGTCTGACAGCTTACCTGGTGCTGAAGTGATGGCCTAGTGCTGATGTGTGGTGTGTGCTGAAGCTGATGGGGTATTTCTTTTTTTTTCTCAAGGGCTACACTGAAACACATGAGGCCTGGTCACTGGAGGATGCTTATTTGCCTTGGCTTTGCTGAAGCATGTGGTGGTTCTAGGAGTCTGCCAGTTCCCCTGGCTATGCTGAAGCATGTGGGTGTAGGGGGAGTTCTGGTGTTGGACTCAGGATCTTCCACTCATTTGTTGAGGTGGGGCTTGCTGCTAGCTTTCTGAGATGCTTCTTTTCCTGGCCTTTGTTCCCCTCTAACACGAGTGAAACAGACCTTTCTTGCCTGTCTTCCAAGTTCCTTGGGCTAAAAGATTGTTTTACCCATCTTTTTGCTGGTTCTTCTGTTCCAGGATTTGTTTTGGAGCAGTATTTTATGTTTGTATGCAGGTGAATATGGGAGAGTTATAGAGATTTACTCTTTATTTCACCATTTTGGCTCCCAGAAGTGTCCACAACCCCAAAAAAAGAAATGAAAAGAATTAGAATGGGCAATGAGGAAGTAAAACTATCATTCTTTGCAGATAATATAATGCTTTATTTGGAAATCCTAGAGAATCAACTAAAAACTAATTTAAATAATTGAAAATTTCAGCTAAGCTGCAAAATATAAAATAAACCCACATAAATCATCTAAGGTTCTATATATTACCAATAAAGTCCAGTGGGAGGAGATAGAGAAATTCCATTTAAAATAACTTCAGACAATATAAAATGCTTGGGAGTCTACCTGCCAAGACAAAGGTAGGAACTATGTGAATTCAGTTATAAAACACTTCACACAAATAAAGTCAGATTTAAACAATTGGAAAAATATTAGCTGCTCATGAGTAGATTGAGTCAATGTAAGTGACAATTCTATGTAAATTAATCTACTATATCCATGCCACATCAAATTACCAAAAATTATTTTATAGAGCTAGAAAAAAACAACAACATTCATCTGGAAGAACAATGGAATAGACTAGGTACACAATATACAGTAGCAAAGAACTAAACAAAAGCTCAATATTTGATAAAAAATTTCTGGGAAATCTAGAAGGCAGTTTAGCAGGAACTCATTATAATCCAATATCTCACACTGTATACTGAGATAAAATCAAAATGGGTACATGACTTAGACATAAAAAGTTTATATCATAAACAAATTGGGGGAATATGAAAAATTCTACCTGTCGGATCTATGGGTAAGGAAGAATTTATGACCAAACAAGAGATAGAAAGCATTATGGGATGTAAAACTGATAATTTTGATTACATTAAATTAAAAAGGGTTTTCGTGAACAAAACCAATACAGCCAAGATTAGAAGGAAAACAGAAAACTGAGGGGAGGGAGAAATTTACAGCAAGTTTCTTTAACAAAGGCTTCATTTCTCAAATATATAGAGAATTGAGTCAAATTTATAAGAATATGAATCACCCCCAAAGGACAAAAGGTCAAAGGATATGAACAGGCAGGTTTTTTGTTTTTTTTTTTGCCTTTTGGAGGGCAATTGGGGTTAAGTAACTTGCCCAAGGTCACACGGCTAGGTTTTTGTTTGTATGTGCGTTAAGTGTATGAAGCTGGATCCAAACTCAGGTCCTTCTGACTCCAGGGCCGACACTCTACTCACTGCTCCACCTAGCTGCCCCCCGAACAGGTAGTTTTAAGAAGAATAAATTAAAGCTGTCTATAGTCATGTGACAAATGCTCTACATCACTATTGATTAGAGAAATGCATATTAAAACAACTTTGAGGTACCACCCCACACCTACCAAATTAGCTATTATTACAGAAAAAAATATATTATTAAGGAAAAATATTGGAGAGGATATGGGAAAATTAGGACACTAAAGTACTCTTGGTGGAGTGGTGAACTGATCTGAACCATTCTGGACAGCTGTTCAGAACTATGCCCAAAGGTCTATAAAACCGCACATATAAAATTGAGTCAGCAATACCACTACTAGGTCTGTGTCCCAAAGTGATCAAAGAAAAAGGAAAGGGACCTATATATACAAAAATATTTATAGCAGCTCTTTTTCTGGTGGCAAAGAATTGGAAATTGAGGGACTGCATCAATTGGGAAATGGCTGAACAAATTATGGTATATGATTGCAACAGAATACTACTGTAGTGTAAGAAATGATGAGGAAGATGGTTTCAGAAAAACCTGGAAAGGCTTATATGAACTAAAGCAAAGTGAAGTGAGCAGAACCAGGAGAACATTGTACACAGGAACAGTAATATTGTACAATGATCAACTGTGAATGACAATAATCCAGTACAATGATCCAAGGCAATTTCAAAGGACTAATGATGAAAGATGCTCTCTATCTGCAGAGAAAGAACCTATGGAGTATGAATGCAAATCAAAACATAATTAAAAATTTTTCTTTTTTCTTTTTTTTCGTCTTTTTTGCAATATGAATACTTTGGAAATATGTTTTGCATGATTTAACATGGATAATCTTTATTAAACCATTTGCCTTCTCAAGGATGTGGGAACTAAAGGGGAAGTTAGAGAGTTTGGAATTAAAATTTTTTAAAAGAATGTTAAATTTTTTTACATGTTATTGGGAAACAAATAAAATAATGGAGACAAATTAATATTCCATTATATCCATATATCTAAATATTTCAACTGTTTCCTAATTTCCTATTTCAACTACTTTATTTTCAATTGCTTGCTATTAGAAAAAGTTGCTATTATAAATGTTTTTTTTTTTTTTACGTATTGACCATTTCTTTCTTTCTTTACTCATTTTGGGGTGACATGCCTATGAGTGATATTTCTGGGTCAAATAACCTTATTTATGTCTTTTGGGGCATACTTCCAAATTATTTTCCAGAAGGGTATGACTAAGTCACAACTCCATCAATAACACATTAGCATGTTTTCCTACTGTAGTCTCTTCAGCAATTATATTTAAAAAATAAATTTATTTACTTTTAGTATGCAACATTAAGTTCCACAAGTTTTTGAGTTTCAGATTTTCTCCTCCCCCTACCCAATGGTGGCATGCAATCCAATATAGGTTCTACATATACCTTCACATTAAATATTAGTCAAGTTGTAAAGAAGGATTATAACCAATGAACAATGAGAAAGGAGGAACAAAACGAAACAAAACAAAAAGAAAAAGAGAGTAAGGAGTTTGCTTCAATCTGCATTCAGACTTTGTAATTCTCTGGATGTGGATAGCATTTTCCATCATGAGTTCTTTGGAGTTGTCTCATAACCTTGCATTGCTGAGAAGACCCCAGTCCATCAAAGTTAGTCATCACAGATACAATGCGTCTGTAATTGTGTACAACATTCTCCTGGTTCTGCTCTCCTCAGCAGCATTTTTTTTAAATTAATTTATTTGTTTATTTTTAGTTTACAAGATTCAATTCCATAATTCCTTGAGTTTCAAATTTCCCTTCCCTCCCTCCCCCCACCCTCCACGACAACATATAGTCCAGTATAGGATCTGCAAGTACTTTCACAATAGACATTAGTCAAGTTACAAAGGTGTATTGTACTAGATGGGATGAAAATGGTAAAGAGGAAATAAAACCAAACAATGAACAGAAAAAGATTAATTAGTTTTCTTCCATCAGGATTCAAGCACAGTTCTTTCTAGTTCTTTCTCTGGATGTATACATTTCTCTCCTTCATGAGTCTTTTGGGATTGACTTATATCACTACATTGCTGAGAAGAGTCCAGTTTGTCATAGTTGGTCATCACACATATGTTGTGTCTCTGATTGTATACAAATTTCTCCTGGTTCTACTCTTCTCACTCAGCATCAGTTTGTATAAGCCTCTCCAAGGTAAATATGAAAACCGTCTCCTCCTCATTTCTTATAGCACAATAATATTCCCTTACATGCATATACCACAACTTGTTTAGCCATTCCCCAGTTGATGGGCACCCCTTTAATTTACAATTCTTTGCAACCACAAAAAGAGCTGCTATAAATATTTTTGTACATATGGGTCTTCCTCCCTCTTCTATGATCTCTTTGGGATATAAACCTAGAAGTGGTATTGCTGGGTCAAAGGGTATGAAATTATTTGTAGCCCTTTGGGCATAATTCCAGATTGCTCTCCAGAATGGTTGGATAAGTTCACAACTCCACCAGCAATGCATTAGTGTTCCATTTTGCCCACATCCTCTCCAGCATTTATCATTTTCCTGTTTTGTCATCTTAGTCAATCTGACTGGAGAGATGTGGTACCTCAAAGTTGTTTTGATTTGCATTTCTCTAATCAATTATGATTTAGAGCATTTCTTCATATGCTTATAGATACCTTTAATTTCTTTCTCTGAAAATTGCCTGTTCATATCCTTTGACTATTTATCAATTGGGGAATGACTTGTATTCTTATAGATTTGACTCAATTCTCTGTATATTTTAGAAATGAGTCCTTTATCAGAGATATAGGTTGTAAAAATTCTTTCCCAATTTCCCACCTCCCTCTTGATCTTGGTTACATTGGCTTTGTTTGTACAGAAGCTTTTCAATTTAATGGAATCAAAATTATCCATTTTGCATTTTATAATGCTCTCTAATTCTTGTTTGATCCTAAAGTCTTTCCCTCTCCACAAATCTAACAGGTAAACTATTCCTTGCTTTCCCAGATTTGCTTACAGTATCATCCTTTATACCTAGATCATGCACCCATTTAGACTTGATTTTGGTATATGGTGTTAGATAACGGTCAATTATATTTTTTAGTCATCTTTTCCAATTTTATGGCTATGAAATGAAACTTTAAAATTGTGTTAATATTCATTTCTCTACTATGAATGACTTGGAATATTATATGGTTGTTGATAGTGTCATTCTTTTTGTTTTGTTTTACTTTTGAGACGTGCTTCTTCATATCAGCTGACCATTTTTATGTTGATGAATGACTCTTATTCTTATATATTTATATCAATTCCCAACTTATCTGTTATTAGACATTTATCAGAAAAATTTGCTGCTAAATCCCACCCTTCCCCTCAATTCTGACTCTGTGACCTCAGATACTTACTAGCTATGTGACCCTAGACAATTCACAATCACTGTCTGCCTCAGTTTCCTCAATTACCAGAGTTGTAATAAAGATAAAATAAGAAAGTGTTTATATAGTGCTTTAATACACTACCTGGCGCTGTGTAGGCACTATATAAATGTCAGCTATTGTTTTTATTTGTAATATTCCTGGACTCTTCAAACATTATACTGTTTTTCTTTTTATTACTTCTGGTTCTTATGTACCTAATCAGTTTTTAAGCATCTTTTCGAGTTTTGAAACCAGTGATTATTAATGCTTTTAAGTATACTTTGAGATCCAGTACTGCTAAATAGCCTTCCTTACCACTTTTTTCTCATTAATTCTCTAAAAATTCTTGATGTTTTTTTCTGCTAGATGGAGTTTTGTTATTATATTATTTAGTTTTATAAATTAACTCTTGGATAGCTTGTTACATATAATACTGAATCTATGCATCAACTAAAGGAGTAATGTCATTTTTATTATATTGGCATAATCAAACCTTAAGCAGTTAATCTTTTTTCAATTATTTTTTCTGTCTTAATTTCTATAAAGATTATCTTATAGTTGTATTCATATAATTCTTGTGCCAATCTTGGTGTCATTTAGACAATATACATTTATTAAACTCTCAGTATGTCTTAGGCTCTGTGCCAAATGCTGGAGATACAAAAGGAGGCAATAGACGGTTTCTTTCCTCAAGGAGCTCACACTTCAATGTGGGAGAAAACAGGCAGGTAAATATGCACAAATATGTTATATACAAGATACATAAAAATAATTAAGAGAGGGAGGACACTAGAATTAAGAGGAGTTGGGAGAGCTTTCCTGTAGAAGATAGTATTTTAGTTGGTACTAAAACTGGAGTTTTCAGATGGATTCCTAGGATTGAATTTCATGTTATTGAATAGAGGAGGAGTTATCAAAGGAAATATATCTTAGATGATACCAACAACAAAAACACATTAACAACTTCCCATCTCTTCTCTTTAAAACCTTTATGAGAAAGATCTATGCCTGTATTCAGAGTAGCCTTGAAGAAAATGTGAGAAGGTAACAGTTAAGCTTTAACAGCTAATTTTTCTTTAGAAGACTTAATTTTCACAGTCATACAGTTGACTGGAAGATGCAGAGCATTTATGATCAAACCTAAAAAATTGTTAATTATAAAAAAAGTGTAACGGAGTGACCAAAACATAATTCTTCTGATTCAAATTCTTTTGTAAATCAGGGTCATTGGGGAGTCAATGATGATTTTGAGTTGGTGCCCATTAGTAGCTTCTAAACAATGGTTCATGACCTAAAATCTCATCAGATTGTCTGGGAAATTCTTCAGACTGATTATTGACTCTTCTGATCACTCATCTTACACATGACTCAGTAGAGTAACAGGCAATCATAAAGGCTAAAGTTTTCTCCCATTCATGTTCAGACTATACAAAATTCCTTAATGGGTAACAAAGCACAATGAAAATAATGTTGTTTGAGGATTTACCAAAGATATACAGCAAATGAGTCACAAAACAGGAAGACCTACCATTGAAAATAGATTTCATCAGTGGGGAATCTTCTGCACACACTCTTAATGGAAAAGGCTTTTCCTATAGGTGATATTGTCCCATTGTTTCTGCCTCTGGATAAACACTTGTGCTATTTACTTCAAGGTCTGGTACACAAAGGGCCTCCTTAATGAAATCAGCAGGGTCAAAAAGTAGCCATCCTGTTAGGAAAAAAAAATAAGTGAGTGAAGAATGAATGTTGCTCAGGAAGTGATATGAAGTTGGGTGGGCAGCTCATTGAATTAATCCGTCAATATCTTTATCTTGGATAGACTCTGCAGATGGATAAGGAAGGGGTTCCAGAACTGAATAGCAGGGAAGAGCTTGGGATGGATAACTTTTAGAAAACTGTGCAATTTTTTTTCATTTATCTCAAACTATTGCCTGATGCAGAATTACATCTTTTGTATTCTTCTGGTGATGAGAAATGACATGTATACATGAGGCCTTTCTTCAGCTTCCCTCTTACATTCCATTTACTTCATATCTAACATGCATGCATTTTTTGCATGTTGTTTCCCTCCATTAGAATGTATAGCTTCTATAAGCAGAGACTATTTGTCTTTCTTTTATCCCCAGTGCTTAGAATAGTGCCCAACACATAGCGAGCCCTAAATAAATGTTTCATGATTGATTTGTGATGCTATATGGCTTTGGATTGTGGAATATGACAACTCTCAAAGAATAAAAATTGTAAATGATCCCAATAGCAGTGGAGAGGTATATAATGATATAAGCAGACTTCTTGACTTAAAATGAGTTAGCAATGAGATGAAAAAAAAAATCTAATGTAATTCTTAACTAATGATATTACTAATGATGACTTTCATAAAACAAGTTATAAAAGCAACATCATCAAGAAAATGTGTTAACAGAAAGGAATAGGGCCAGTCACATACTGAAAATAAGGAATAACAGATGAGCAGCCAGAGTGTGATACTGATACCTACAAAATACTTATATTCATTAAAGTGTGGGATTTCACAGGAAGTGTATTAGGTAGATCACCTGCAGAGAATTTATGGGGGAAGGTCAGTATAGATATAATCACACAGAATGAGGAGGCATTACACAGATAGAGAAAATATTCACATTGATGAGATCATGCATCCATTAAAATATTAAGTTTTCAGTGTAGTTCTTTTGTGTTTTAAGCCTGTCATATTCTCACTGAGCTACTTAGCTATTCACTGGGGAAGCCATTTGGCACTTGTGAACCCCATTGTTAATATGAGTAAAATGATCAGTCAGCCAACAAGTCTATGAAATGACATGTCAGAACTGTATAATAGAATTTGAGAGTTGGAAAGGACCTCACAGAATGACAAGCAACTCAGTGGCTATTCAGTCAAACTCATAGGCAGAAGAATCTTCACTACGACATATGTGATAAGTAGCTGTCTAGCCTATGATTGAAGACGCTCAAGGAAGATAAATCCATTGCCTCTCGAGGCAGATAATTCCAATTTTGGACAGCTCTCACTTTTAAGAAGTGTGTTTTTTTTTAATATCAAGACTAAATTGGTTTCTTTTAAACTTCTACCCATTGTTCTTCTGGTGCCATATAGAACAAGCATAATCCCTCTTCTACCTGTCATCTTCCCTGAGTTATCTCTTCCGCAGGCTAAAATCCCTAGTTGTTTTAACCTTATATGACATAGACTGTGGCCCTTCGTAGTTCTCACTGCCTTCCTCTGGACAATGCTCTCCAGATGATCAATGTCATTTTTAAATGGTAATGTTAAGAATTAAGCATCATACACCAGATGAGGACTGATAAGGGTAGAGTCCATTAGGACTGTCACCTCTGTATTCCTGAAAGCTACAATTCTCTTTCAAAGCCCAAAATTGAATGAGATTCTTTGGTTACCACATTGCTGACTTGTATTGAGTTTAGATTCTTCTAACACTTCCAGAGCTTTTCTAGAATAGTTGTTGCTTAACCCTACCTCCTTCATCTTGTACTAGTTTACATTGATACATACTTAAGTGTATGACTTTCTATTTATCCCTATTGAATTTCAAATCTATTAGATTCACCCCAGTACTCTAACCTGTGAAGGATATTTTGGATCCTAAATCTGTCATCTACTGTGTCATTCATCCCTTCAGCTTTGTGTCATCTGAAAATTTGATGAACATGTCATTTATGCCTTTATAAAAGAAACCGATAAAAATGTTCCATGGAGGACCAAGACCCTCAGAAATAATTTAGTTGAATAAATTCCTGAAGCATTAATCATCACGGAGAAACATCCACTGATCTCACTGCCTTGTTCACTGTTAACTTCTAATGCTTACTAACTGGGTGTTGGCAATCATTTAACCTTGCTGAACCTCATCTGTAAAATGGGGATATTATTGTCTGTGATATTTATCTAACAGGGTTATTATGAAGCTTAAATAAGATAATATGTGTGAACCTGGTCAACATAATTTCTGAGCCTCAGTTTCCTCATATATAAAATAAGAAAGGATAATAATACAACCTACAAAGTAGGGCCGTGAGGATCAAGTGAAATAATGTATTTAAAGCATTTTGCAAACCATCAAGTAAGTGTGAATTTTGTTTATTATTAAAACATGTAAATGTCAATTATTATTATTAATCATGTTGCTTCTAGACATAAGTAATAGTTACTGCTTTAAACATATTGTATTTTTTAAGACCTCTCTCAAGATCCCAAATGCTATACCTTGGAGCTTCTTTAATTATAGCATCTAAGGTTCTGCCCAGCTTAAAGATCCTGAAGCTTTTTATGGGGATCCATTTGCTTTATCCTCTTAGAAACTCAGAATGAGAAAGTGGGTGAGGCTAATAAGCCCTGGTATTCATATGCCATAGGACCAGATTCACTGTGTTCCTAAATTCCTATATCAACTGAGCTTGTTTCACTTCTCCACCTTTCCTCCCATGCCCCTAGCAAGGGCTTTACTTTTTTTTTTTTTTTAATAACGTGTGTTCTAATGGTTGTTGCAAAGACCGACATTCTCTGAAAGGCTAATAACTAGTTTGGCAGACTGCACAGTGTTAGGAATTGATTCAAGTTAATGAAAATGCTTTAACTTCACTGACTGTTTGAAATATCTGCAATGAGCAGCTTGAGGCTGAATGTGCTTGGAAAGCCGACTATATTAAAGTCATTTGATCTCTGTAGGTTGTCCCCAGAATGGACATAACATTCAACAGCTAATAAAACCATGCCAAATCCATTCAGATTGGCAATGCCTTTGTGGAAGCCTGGACTCCAAGTTATAGCCTGATTATTTATGCCCTTCATAGGGGTCTGGTTAAGTTGAATATGAGTAGCTGAACATAGGCGTCTGCAGATTTTCTGAGCTTTGCTAGTATTTCATATTTTTTGTTTGTTTATGAGACACCAAGATATATTTCTCTCTCCTTTACTTCTAATATAGCTTCTTTGCCCTTTTAGCCTTGCTAAATAATTCATCACTTTACGGCCAACCCACTGGAAAAGAACCTCTTGAAGCTTAGAATGTCCCTCAAATAGCTTAGTAGATCCTGGCAAAACTTGTGCTCCAATAGTATATATACTCTTTGAGAAGTTAGGGGTTTGAATGATGGTTCTTGGGGGGAGATAGTCAGTAGTATATTCTTCAACTGAATTGCATAAATGTGAGCAGGTCATGTAGTGAAAACCCAATGTAAGAGAAAGGCAGTCTGAGGGCCACATTTGTGTCTGTGAAGTATTACAAGAACCAGCTTGCAACGTATACTTCTAAGTTGGAAAATTAATAGGTAAACATGGGAAAGAATCATATAGGATGAGAAGTCATGGATAGATGATGATATGCTTCAATGGAATTGGTACCCTTAATGAAATCAAGAATCCAGTGAAGTACTCAGATATTGAAATATTTTATATGTTGTGGCAGGCCTACCTTTTATAATACTCAGGGAAGTTAATATAAATCACATTTCCATCTCAAACAACAAAGACAAGTAAGGCTACTAATTCATCTCAGAGACTATTTCAGAAGCATCAGTACACACTCATTGCTTGGTGTTCATAAGTGGTTTGGCAGTAGAAGCTAGCCCTTGGTGTGTGGAAAAAAAGGTTTAAGAAGTAATGCATTTGGAGGAGTATATAGGAGGGGGAAGTGTATATGTGAGAAAGAGGAGTGAGTTGAATTTAGAAGTGATAAATGGGAAGAGTTATCCTAAAAAGGATGAAGTAGGGGGAAGACTTTATTTATATCCTGCAAATTAGATGCCATAGAGAATAGCTACAGAGAAGTAAGCATAGTAGCTGAGATATTCAGTTCATAGGAGATAAAATCCAAGAAAGTAATTGGGAGCAAAAACAATGCCTTCAATTGTCCATACACAAGTAACTAAAGTTTAGGCAACAAACAAGAGGATTTAGACATCCTAGTTCAGGGGTGGGGAACCCAGGCCTTCGAGGCCACATGTGGCCCTCTAGGTCCTTAAGCATGGCCTTTGACTGCATCCAAACTTCACAGAACAAATCCCCTTAATAAAAGAATTTGTTCTATAAAACTTGGACTCAGTCAAAAGGCCCCACCTGAGGACCTAGAAGGCCACAGGTTTCCCACCCCTATAGTGGATAAAGACAAAAATTGACATCATAGGTATCACAGAGACATGGTGAGATGAGACCAATGACTGAACTCTGATTCTGGATGGGTTTACCCTATTCAAAAGAAACAAAATAGGCAAAGAGAATTGGTGGCTGGATAATACAATGTATTTTTTAAAGATAAGTTTCCAATTAAATGGAAAAACATTTTTAAAAGTTTTAAAAAATTTTATTGAGTTCAAAATTCTGCCGCTCCCCTTGCCCCTGTTTGATAAAGCAAGCAATTCGACATAGGTTATACATGTGAAGTCATGTGAAAAATATTTCCATATTAGCTATGTTGCAAAAGAAAATGCAGACAATAAAAAGTTTAAAAAAGTATGTTTCAATCTGCATTCAGACTCCATCAGTTCTTCCCCTGCAAGTGAATAGCATTTTCAACGTAAGTCCTTCAGAATTGTGTTGGATAATTGCATTGCTGAGAATAGCCACGTCATTCCCTATCATACCATATTGATGTTGCTGTGTACACTGTGTAAGCTGTTCTCCTGGTTCTGCTCACTTTACTTTGTATCATTTCATGTAAGTCTTTCCAGGTTTTTCTCAAAGCATCCTTCTCATTCTTTTTCTTTCTTTCTTTCTTTCTTTCTTTCTTTCTTTCTTTCTTTCTTTCTTTCTTTCTTTCTTTCTTTTTAAAGCAATCGGGTTTAAGTAACTTGCTCGAGGTTACACATTCAGTCATTATTTATGTGTGGGTGCTCATTTTCTGAGGCCGGAACTGATCCCAGGTCATCCCAACTCCAGGGCCGGCACTCTTATTCCTTCTCATTATTTCTTATAGCATAATAATATTCCATCATGATCATATACTGTAACTTGGTCAGCCATTCCCCAATTGATGGACATCTCAATTTCCAATTCTTTGCCACCATAAAAGAGCTGCTACAAATATTCTCTCTTTTTTTGCTACAAATATTCTTGTACAAACAGGTCCTTTTCCTTTTTTTAAAATCCCTTTGGGATATACATCTAATAGCGGTACTGCTGAGTCAAACAGTATGCACAGTTTTATAGCCGTTTAGGCATAATTGTTAATCGTTCTCCAGAATGGTTGGAGTAGTTGTAAAAATTCTTGCCCAATTTCCCACCTCCCTCTTGATCTTGGTTACATTGGCTTTGTTTGTACAGAAGCTTTTCAATTTAATGGAATCAAAATTATCCATTTTGTATTTTATAATGCTCTCTAATTCTTGTTTGGTCCTAAAGTCTTTCCCTCTCCACAAATCTGACAGGTAAACTATTACTTGCTTTCCCAGATTGCTTACAATATCATCCTTTATACCTAGATCATGCATCCATTTAGATTTGATTTTGCTATATGGTGTTAGATAATGGTCTATGCCCAGTTTCTGCCATACTGTATTCCAGTTTTCCCAGCAGTTTTTGTCATAGTGCATTCTTATCCCCAAAACTCGGCTCTTTGGGTTTATCAAACAATAGATCACTATACTCATTAATTACTGGATCTCGTGCACCCAATCTATTCCATTGATCCACTACTCTATTCCTCAGCCAGTACCAAGCAGTTTTGATGACTGCTGCTGTATAATAGAGATTAAAATCTGGTATAGCTAGTTCACCTTCCCTGGCATTTCTTTTCATTAATTCCCTTGATATTCTAGACCTTTTGTTCTTCCAAATAAATTTTGTTACTATTTTGTCTAACTCTATAAAGTAGTTTTTTGGTAAATTGATTGGTATGGCACTAAATATATAGTTTAGTTTGGGTAAAATTGTCATTTTTATTATATTAGCTTGACCCAGCCATGAGCAATTTATAATTTTGCAATTAGTTAGATCTGACTTTATTTGTGTGAGAAGTGTTTTGTAGTTGTGATCATATAGATCCTGGGTTTGTTTTGGCAGGTAGATTCCCAAATATTTTATAATGTCTACAGTGACTTTAAATGGGATTTTTCTTTCTATCTCTTGCTGTTGAATTTCATTAGAGATATATAGGAATGCTGAGGATTTATGTGGGTTTATTTTATATCCTGCAACTTTGCCAAATTTATTTATTGTCTCAAGTAGTTTTTTACTTGATTCTCTAGGATTCTCTAAGTATATCATCATATCATCTGCCAAGAGTGATAGCTTGGTCTCTTCTTTTCCTAATTTGATTCCTTTGATTTCTTTTTCTTCTCTAATTGCTGCTGCTAAGGTTTCTAGTACCAGATTGAATAAGAGGGGTGATAGTGGACACCCTCATTTCACTCCTGAGTTATTGGAAATGCTTCTAGTTTAACCCCATTGCATATAATACTTGCTGATGGTTTAAAATAGATGCTATCTACTATTTTAAGGAAGGCTCCATTTATTCCTATACTTTCTAGTATTTTTAATAGGAATGGATGTTGTACTTTGTCAAAAGCCTTTTCTGCATCTGTTGAGATAATAATGTGGTTTCTGCTAGTTTTATTGTTTACATGATTGATTATACTGATAGTTTTCCTAATAAACCATCCTTGTATTCCTGGAATAAATCCTACCTGATCAAAGTGTATTATTCTTGTGATGAGTTGTTGTAGTCTTTTAGCTAATATTTTATTTAAAATTTTTGCATCTAGATTCATGAGGGAAATTGGTCTATAATTTTTTTTTCTCTGTTTTATCTCTTCCTGATTTAGGAATCAGTACCATATTTGTGTCATAAAAAGAATTTGGTAGGACTCTTTCTTCACTAATTTTCCCAAATAGTTTGTAGAGTATTGGAATCAATTGTTCTTTAAATGTTCAATAGAATTCATTAGTATACCCATCTGGCCCTGGAGATTTTTTCCTAGGGAGTTCATTGATGGCTTGTTTGATTTCTTTTTCTGAGATGGGGTTATTTAGGTAATTCACTTCCTCTTCAGTTAATCTGGGCAACTTGTATTTTGGTAAATATTCATCCATTTCACTAAGATTGCCATATTTATGTGCATACAATTGGGAAAAATAATTCCTAATTATTGTTTTGATTTCTTCTTCATTGGAGGTAGATTTACCCTTTTCATTTTTGATACTCATAATTTGGTTTTCTTCTTTCTTTTTTTTATCATATTGACTAAGGGTCTATCAATTTTATTAGTTTTTTCATAAAGCCAGCTCTTAGTTTATTTATTAATTCAATAGGTTTCTTAATTTCAATTTTATTAATCTGTCCTTTGGCTTTCAATATTTCTAATTTAGTACTAAATTGGGGATTTTCAATTTGTTCTTTTTCTAGCTTTTTCAATTGCATGTCCAATTCATTCACCTCCCCTTTCTCTAATTTATTCATGTATACACTCAGGGATAGAAAACTTCCCCTAAGAACTGCCTTTAATGAATCCCACAAATTTTGGTATGTTGTCTCATTATTATCATTCTCTTGAATGAAATTACTGATTGTTTCTATAATTTCTTGTTTGACCCACTCATTCTTTAGGATTAAATTGTTTAATTTCCAATTAGTTTTTAGTCTATCTTTCCATGGCCCTTTATTGCATATAATTTTATTGCATCATGATCTGAGAATGATGCATTTAATATTTCTGCCTTTCTGCATTGAATTGTGAGGTTTTTATGCCCTAGTACATGGTCTATTTTTGAGTATGTACCATGCACTGCTGAGAAGAAAGTAAATTCCTTTTTATCCCCATTCAGTTTTCTCCAGAGATCTATCATATCTAGTCTCTCTAAAATTCTATCCTCCTCCTTAACTTCTTTCTTGTTTATTTTGAGGTTAGATTTATCAAGTTCAGAAAGGGGGAAATTAAGGTCCCCCACTAGTATAGTTTTGCTGTCTATTTCTTCCTCTAATTCCTTTAACTTCTCCTCTAGGAATTTGGATGCTATACCACTTGGTGCATATATGTTCAGTAATGATATTGCTTCATTTTCGATGGTGCCTTTTAGCAGGATATAGTGTCCTTTCTTATCTCTTTTAATTAGATCTGTTTTTGATTTTGCTTTATCTGAGATAAGGATGGCTACCCCTGTTTTTTTTTACTTTAGCTGAGGCATAATAAATTCTACTCCAGCCTTTTACCTTTACCCTGTGGGTATCTCTTTGTTTCAAATGTGTTTCTTGTAGACAGCATATTGTAGGATTATGGTTTTTAATCCATTCTGTTATTTGCCTCTGTTTTATGGAAGAATTCATCCCATTCACATTCACAGTAATGATGACTATCTGTCTCTTCCGCTTCATCCTATTCCCTCCCCTGCTTATGCTTTTGTTTCTTCCTTCTCCCTTCCCCTCCTTGAAGTTTTCCCTTTTGACTTCCCCCTCCCTCAGTGTTCCCACCCCGTGACCCCCCTTCTTAACCTACCCTCTCTCCTTACTACTATTTCCCTCCCCTCTAATTTCCCCCTTTAGACTCCTCCTTTTTATCCTCCCCTCCTTGCCCTCCTACTGCCTATAGGACAAAATAAGTTTTTATGCTTATCAGAGTAAGTTACTCCCTGTTTGACACCAAACTAATGAGAGCAAATTTCAAACAGTGTTCCTCTCCCTCCCTCCTTTTCCTCTATTTAATGAATTTATGTGTGTATTCACATTAGAATCTTAAACTTTACTGATTGGGTTGATCCCTCTTTGAACCAGAACCAGTGATAATAGTGTTTGAATGTTGTTCCTCTCCCTCTTTCTTTCCCCTCTACTATAGGGTGTTTCCATGCCTCTTTGAATGGCATATTTTACCTTTTCCTATCTCATCCTTTCCTTTTATCCCATTACAGTCCCTTTGATCCCCTTAATAAGTTTTTTTTAAATCTTCAAGTTAGTTCATTCTTACCCACACCCTCTATCTATGTATAACCCTTTTGAAGGTCATGATAATCATAAAAATTTCAATATTGACAGTTATCAGCTCCTCATATAGGGATGTGAACATTTTGCTCTTGTTGCATAGCAAGTTATGTGCATGTGTGCATGAATGTGGGTGTGTGCATGTATGTGTGAGTCTGTGTTTTCCTTGTTTACCTTTTTATGTCTTTCTTGAGTCTTGTAATTGGAGATCAAATTTTCCATTGAGCTCTGGCTTTTTCATCAGGAAAGTCTGGAAGTCCCTTATTTCATTAAATCACCATCTCCTTGCCTGAAAGATTATGCTCAGTTTTGCAGGGTAGTTCATCCTTGGTTGTAGTCTTAGCTCTCTTTTCCTATGAAATATCAAATTCTAGTCCCTCCGTTCTTTTAATGTAGAAACTGCTACGTCCTGTGTTATCCTAACTGTAGTTCTGCAGTATTTGAATTGTTTCTTTTTGGCTGCTTGCAGTATTTTTTCCTTAATCCTATAATTCTGGAATTTGGCTACTATATTTCTTGGAGTTTTCAATTTGGGATCTCTTTCAGGAGGAGTCTGGTGAATTCTTTTGATAACTATTTTATCTTCTGATTCCAGGACTTCAGGGCAGTTTTCTTTGACAATCTCTTGGAGGATGTTGTCTAGGCTGCTTTTTCCATTATGGCTTTCTGGTAGACCAATAATTCTTAAGTTATCTCTCCTGGATCTGTTCTCTAGGTCAGTTGTTTTTCCAGTGAGATATTTTACATTTTCTTCTAATTTTTCAGTCATCTTGTTTTGTTTGATTGACTCTTGGTGCATCATAGAGTTCTGAGTTTCAATTTGATTGATTCTAATTTTTAGCAAATTATAGTCTTTGGTTAGTTTTTGAAGGTCCTTTTTTAGGGAGGTATTTTCTCCAATAACTTCACTAATTTTACTTTTTAAGGATCTGTTTTCTTCACTGAAACTTTTTTCCAAGTTGGTCATTGCCTCCCTGATTTGGTCTTTAAAATCTTTCTTAAGCTCCTCCAAGAATGCTATTTGGGCTTGAGACCAGTTCATATTTCCTTCTGTGGTCTCAGGTGTAGGTAAAGAGTCCAAGTTGTCCTCTGTATTTGGTTGTTCTTGACCTACATAATAAGCTCGGATCGATTTTCTTGCCTTCCCCTTCTCCTTCTCAGCTTCCTTCCCATTGTGATTTCCTATTTCTTAATTTTTCAGGCTGTGAGCTAAGGGCCTGGTTGTCGACTTTGAATGCTGTAGCCTCTGGGTGTCTAGTTTGTGGCTAAGGCAGGAATCTCAGAGAGGTATGTTGATGTGCACAGAGTAGTCTGTGGGGGAGGGGTGGTTTGTCCACTTCAGATTTCTGCCTTTATACCTCTGGGCTATAACTCAGGCAGGCTTTGGCTGGTCAGGTGAGGTGGGGCTTGTTGGGACCCCTCCCTCTCTTCTCTTCAGACTTCTGTCTGTCTCAGTTACATCCCTTCTTGAAGACTCCAAAGCCTGAGGCTATTTCCACTAACTTGGGATTTCAATCTGGGTGGGAGGCTTAATTTTGGGTTTTCTACTTCATGAAGGAGGGATGGGGGGATGGGAGCAACTAGAATTTACTTTGCCATTCTAGCCCCTGCATTATACAGGCAGGCAATTTCTAAACTTCCAGGGTGGGGGCTGATAGCTACAGGAGAAGCTGCTGTCTCCACTGGGGGCCGAGCACTCTCCTACCTGGCTCCAATGATCCCTCCTATTCCCTCGTGAGATGATGTCGAGATGACTGCGATTCATCCTTGGTAAGTCTGTAGGCTGGGGCTTCTTCTCTCTCTGATGTAATCTGCTTGTCTGCTCTTAAGTCTGAGCTGTGCAGACCCCACATGCTCTTCGCTCACCCTGTCCGGATGCATTGGGCACTTTCCTGGGCTGGATTCTACCAGCTCTGTCTCCAAGTGGATTTTGTCACTCCAGAATCCATTCAGATTCACTTTTTAAGGTTTAGTGATGGGATTCACAGAGGAGCTTAGAGAAGTTACTGCTTCCTTTCCTCCATCTTGGCTCCACCCCTGTATGTTCCCTTTTTGAGCCAATTTTGATGAGAGTAAGGTTCAAGCTTGTCCCCCACCTCAGCTCTCATATTTCCTTCCTCTGTAAAAACTTTTTTATGCCTCTTTTGTGTGAGATAATTTACCCCATTCTTCTTCTCACTCCCCACTTCCTCCTACTACATCCCTCTTTATCAGCCCTTAATTTTATTTTAGATGCCATTCCATCATAGTCAACTCATACCTGTGCCTTGCCCAAGTAATGATAAAGTTCTTAAGAGTTACATTATTATCTTGACATGTAGGAATGTAAACAGTTTAACCTTATTGAATCCCTTATTGTTTCTCTTTTCTGTTTATCTTTTTAGGTAGCATTACATATTAAGGAGATAGAATTGATGTGAGGAAATCTAGGAACCATATGGGGAAAGGATTAGGGAGTATATTTGGGTGAAGGATGGAGAAGCAGAAGAGATTTTGTCATCATACTATGATACAGAATTCCTGGACAGAAAGAGAGAATATATGAGGATTTTTGGAAATAGATTACAAGTTTGGCACAGAAACTCCATGTAATGGTTATGGGAAACTTCAATTATCCAAATATCCACTGTAACATCCTCTCTAACCAAATAAGAGTCTTATCTTGTCTTAATGATAATTTCATTCTTCATAACATGAAAGAAACACAAAGGGAAAATTAAATTCTGGACCTGATTCTCATTAATAGAGAAGGATTGGTTGATGGAAGGGATATGATTTGAACAGTGGGAGAAAAGTGACTATACCCTCCTATAATTTGTGATAGATGAAGAGAGAAAGATCCAGATACAGTCTGACATACATCTTAGATTTTTAGAAAAGCAAAGTTACATTGATTCATAGGAAAAATAGGTTACCATTGACTGAAATATACTGTAGAAATTAGACCAAGAAGGATTAGAAATATGAGGATCAAAGAAATTATATGACCATTTCTTTTTTTTTTTTTTTTGAGGGCAGTTGGGGTTAAGTGACTTGTCCAAGGTCACATGACTAGTTAGTGTTAAATGTCTGAGGCTGGATTTGAACTCAGGTACTCCTGACTCCAGGGCTGGTGCTCTATTCACTGCACCACCTAGCTGCCCTGATATGAACTTTTCTTAGGGTGAATGTAGAGGTGTACTGTACCAGTCCTCCCAAAGCCAATGGTTAAATGTTCAATATGAGCATTTACACTTTCAGAAACTGGCAAATGCTACAAATCAGAACTTCTTTTATTGTTTTGTTGATTATCTAGACTTAAGAATGTGATAGAGAAAATGTTAATAATACAAATTAATTTTAAAAGTGGGCTTCATATGCATTTTTTTTGAAAAATTGTTAAACATTTATGAACACACCCATGGGTGAATGGGAGGGCAATAACTTACAAAAGAGAGAAGAGCTGTTCAATTATTTTCTTCAGTTTTCTTTGCCAAGGTTAATAACCTTTGCTTTGGAAATGACACAACAAAAATGATTTTATAAGGAGATTTATCTAGCTGCTCTTGATGAATTCAAGCCACCCAGCCTAGAAGATGAACTACACCCTGGGGCACTGAAAGAAGTGGCATGTGATTGCTGAGTCACTGTCTGTGATATTTTAAAGATGATGGAAAATGGGTGAGGTGGCACACAATTTAAGAAGGGCAAATGTCTTCATTTTCAAAATAGGGAATAAAACAGAATCTACAAACTGTAGGTCAGTGAAGTCAACTTCAATTTCTCAGAAAAAACACAAGATAATCTTTAAAGAGATTGTTGATGGCATCAAGAAAGGAACACAGTAAGCATGATGAACCAGTATGGTTTCAACAAGAATAAGTCACTCAAGATTAATCTCATTTCTTTTGTTGAGAAGATTACTAAATGAAAGGATAAAGTAAATGCTATGGATATAAGTTACCTAGATTTTACCAAATCTTTTGATAAACCATGTCATACTGTTCTTTGGGAAAAATATAGAGATATTCATTAAATGATCATATAATTAGATGAATTAAGAACTGTTTAGATAGTTGGATTCAAAGAGAAGTTGTTAATGGTGCAACGTCAATGTGGCAGGAGTTCTCCAGGGAGGTATTCAAGGAATCTCTGCTTGAGCCTATTCTATTTGAAGTTTTTGTCAATGACTCAGACTAAGTTATAGATGGTTTTCTCATTAAATTTTCAGATGACACAGAACTAGAAGGAATAGCAAACACACTGGATGAGAGAGCCAGGATTCAAAGAGATTTTGACATGTTAGAGCATTGAAATATATCTAATAAGAAGAAACTCAGCAGGAATAAATGGAAAATCTTTCATTTGGATATAAGAAGATCAATTTTATCAGTACAAGGTGCTAAAGACTTGGTCAGATAGCAGTATTGAAAAGAAAGATCTGCAATATATCTTCCATATATTGCAGACTCAATAGGCATCATCAGTGTGATGTCATAGCCACAAACATTAATTCAGTATTGGGCTATATTCAGGAATGCATACCTTTCAGGAACAGGGAGGTGATAGTTTGATTTTATATATAATATAAAGCCAAAAGAGTCATACTCAAATAAATAAGGGGTCCATGGATACAAACAGGTCTCAAAAGAAAAGTTGTGAACCTTTAACTCATTTGAAAAAATATTCCTAATCACTATTAATAAGAGAGTGCTAATTAAAACAACCCAAGATTTTATCTCACACCCTGCAAATTGCCAAAAGTGACAAAAGATGAGAAAAGTCAATGTTGGAGGGGTCATATGAAGTAGGCATACTGATACATTTTTGGTGGAGTTATGAATACTTTCCATTTTGGAAAGCAATTTAGAATTATTCAAATAATTCCAATATGTAAATAATTCCAAATTGGAATTATGGACATAAATTGGCTAATATTCATATTCTTTGACTCAGAGATCCCATAAATAGGTTGATAAACCATTGTTAAGAAGAAAGTTCCTATATACACCAAAACATTTATAATAGCACTTTTTTGTAACAGCAAAGAATTGGCAACAAAATAGATGTCTCTTGATTGAGGAATGACAGAAAACTTTGGTATCTAAATATAATGAAGCATTCTTATGCTATAAGAAATTATGAATGTGATGGATACAGAAAAACAAGAAAATTTTTTTACAAACTCATGCAGAATGAAAGAGGTAGAGCCATGAATGCGATATACACAATGATCACAACAATATAAATAGAAAGCATAATCACACACAAAAACCGAAAAGTGAATTTTGCAATATTTTAAATAACAAGCATGGTTTAAAAGATGAGCTATGAGAAGACCCTCCTATTTTGCCCCTTTTGAAGGAATGGAGTACTGACTATAGCCAGTAGTAAGGGCCAGTGGTTTGTGTATTTTATCCTATTCCTTTTTTGAAAATTAGAACATTTGCTTATATCTAGTCCTTTGGCTATGTATCCAGTGGATAGAGTGTCACCCTTGGAGTCAGGAAGACCTAAATTCAAATCTGCCCTCAAATTCAAATATCTGTGTGACCCCGGGCAAGTCACTTAACTCTGTTTACCTCAGTTTCTCATCTGTAAAGTGAGCTGGGGGAAAAATGACAAACCACTCCAGGGCCTCTGCCAAGAAAACCCCAAATGCAGTTGTGAAAAGTTGGACATGACTGAAATGACTGAAGGATAAATGGAACCCCTCTCATTTTCCATGATCTTTTAAATCTCACTGATGGGGGCTGAGCAATCAGACCTGAAGTGTGTGCTTTAGAATAATGGGATTCCAATTTTACTCCATGATCAGAGAGAAATACAAGAGTGAGAATTCATTAGAAATATCAATTTGCTGTATATGCATGATGAATGTGTAATGATTTGAATAATGAATTACAAGTTACAACCAATTTTCAAGGGTGTTGAAAATGTACAGGATTGCAGTTATTGGCTGGGTTAAGTACTCATTAGAAGTTAAAAGACAGTCTTATTTAGGCTTGATTAAGTGCTTCAAACCTGCTGCACAGGTATGGTAGTTGCGATACCAAGGTGGGGTGCATATCAGTGGAGGGGGGTTATTTAGAGGTCATTGTCTGATCCAATGAAGATGGATTCTCTCTGACAGCCAAACAAAGCTGGGAGTCTGTGTGGCAGAAGACATAGGAGATTGGGCACATCCATAAGGGATAGGGGGAAAACATTCGGACAAAAAGGAATCCCACCATGGAGAAGCTAGTCACAGTGGGAACCAGGGATGTAGGTCAGGGTCCCTACCATCTAGAAAGTCTCATTGTTTTCTTGGGTGTACTTTTTGGCAGATTGTTTCTTTTCTAGAGATGCCACCTTTTCCCACCTGCCACCTCTGTTATATATATAGAACAGGTGTCTGGAAACATCTATGCTAAAAAGTCCAGAATCTTTGTCAACTAAAGGAGATTCCATTCCTTAGTATAAAACTCTTGACCGTTGCCCTTATCAGTAGTTGCCCTAGTTTTACATGGAATCATGATAGATCTGAGAACCTTACCCACCAAGGAGGAGTGGCAGAAGCTGGTATAACGATTAGCTAAGCACAGTGGGAGATCTCTTTCGAAATCATCATAAACTTTCTCTTTTCTACCGGCCATTGTGTAATGACCTTCGTTCCTAGGATTCTGTAGAGCTGATGGTTATATTCTTTCTCTATTCTACTTTGCATCGGATTCCTCAAAGCTGTACTTTTCTGCCACAACGAAATTTCTTTCTTTTATCTTTCTCTCCTGCCTTCCAAAACACTACATTATAATGGCCAGGAGAAGCAGTGTTGCACGTAGGCTAGCCTTGGAGTGAGGAAGGCCTGGATTCAAGTCTTGCTTTTGATACATACTGTCAAGCTTTATGATTATGGGCAAGATGGTGGACCTCATAACACCCCAGGAAATTTTCAGAGACTGCAAGTTAAAGAAGACTTGCCAATCTTCTTTGTTGGACCAGGGCAATCACAAATTCAGACTTGCTTTTTTGTCTGTTGCCTACAGATGTTTTCAGATTAATACACATTTATAATATTCTCATTAGGATTGTTGGTTACAATCACTACCTTCCCATCCCATAAACTTGCCTTTCTGATTGTGGGAAAACCTATCAACTTGTTAATGCAGGAAGTAAAGCTGTAGCAAAGTCATCTATATGGGAGGTGAGAAGCTGGGCAGGGTGTCAGATGATTATGCCAAGATTTCCACTGTGGATTGTATTAGTAAGAAAAAAAAAGCATGTAAATGTTTTCTACGAATTCCAAAAAAATGCCAATATGATTTTTAAAAAGATATTTTAACATCTTTGATTTTTAGTTGCCTAAATTTCTTCATCTATCCTTCCCCGTCCTTATAACTAAGAATTAAAAAAAAACTTAGCAAATCTAGGTTCCAAAAACTGATATTTTACATAATAATAATAGTAATGCTGATAATAATAGATAACACATATGTAGTACTTATGATGAGCCAGGCACTGTGCTAAGTACTTTACAATTATCAACTCATTTGATCCTCACAATTACTCTAGGAGGTAGATGCCCTTATTAGCCCCATCTTACAGATGAGGAAACTGAGGCAAATGAAGGTTAAGTAACTTGCCCAGGGTCACACAGCTAGCAGGTGTCTGATGACAGATTTGAACTCAAGTCTTTCTGACTCCAAACCTGACACTATCCACTGTATCATCTGGCTGTCCCACCATACAGTATTCTGTACCAGTGGACTCCAACATCTCCAAAGCAGTGGGAGAGAAGTATCTTCTACCTCTTCTTTCTGCACTAAAGGACCCAACCACTGCAAAGCAATAGCGGGGAGGTGTCTTCTCTCTCTTATTTGGGTCCAATTTTGTTCTCTATCATTTCACAACATTCAGTTTTGGTTGCTTTGTGGTTATTCTTCTTTCCATTTACATTGTTGTAACCCCTTTGTACATTATTTTCTTGGTTCTGCTTATTTCTGCATCAGTGTGAGTCTTTCCATGATTCTCTGAATTCTTCATATTCGTAGTTTCCTACAGCAAAGAATTCTACACCAGAATTTGTTGTCATTTCTCAATTAAAGGGCATCTACTTTGTGCCCAGTATTTTGTTTCTGTGAAAATAATTTCTATAAGTATCTTGGCTTATGTGTACCGTATATGTAGCCTTTGTTTTTCTCTATTATTTCCATCTTCCAATCTTCTTTGTTGGACCAGGACAATCACAAGTTCAGACTTGCTTTTTTATTTGCTGCCTATAGGTACTCTCAGAGGGTGCTTACTGGTAAAATCTTGGGGTCACTGGCCAACAAGATTTTATAGCTGCAGAAGGTTACAAAGAACAAGAAGAGAAACTGAGGAGAAAGTGGATCGGACTCTTGGAGTATAATTGCAATGGTCCAGTTCTTGGGTGTGTTGTCCTCAGTGTCTTTACTTCACTAGTTGCTCTTACTCTCTTGAACTGGTGGTGGTGAGGTGAGGAATGGGGAGGTGATGCTCTTGGTGACTTGAGCATCTTGTCCATTTTTTCCTCTCTGATTTTTTTCATCCCACATACAGATGAGTAAACCCTAGTGCACATTCCATACTTAAGTGTTCAATGAATGACTAAGATGAATTACAAACTTTCCAAAGCCAGGATTTCTGATATCCTTCAACACAAATGTTCCATTTTCTGAATAATAATAGCATTTTTGTTTTTTGCTGTGCTCTATAGAGGCTTTGGACTGGTACACAGATGAAAAATAGGCTAGAGAGATTAAAGCAAGATGGAATAGAAAGAGTCTTGGACATCAGAAGATCTAGCTTTGGGGGCAGCTAGGTGGTGCAGTGAATAGAGCATCAGCCCTGGAGTCAGGAGGACCTGAGTTCAAATCCGACCTCAGACACTTGTAGCCATATGACCTTGGGCAAGTCACTTAACCCAACTGCCCTTTCTCCCACTCCAAAAAGAAAAAAAAAAGATCTAGCTTTAAATCCTATCTCTGTTACTAATTATTTCTGTCATCTTAGGCCTCAGTTTCCTTTTCTGTAGGGTGAAGAAGTTGGAGTCGATGACCATTCAGCTTGAAATTTATAGCTTTTTGATCCTGTTTATGCCTTGTCCAGAAGGGTCTCCTTCCTAAAACAGAAAAATAAGTCAAAATTTACTTCTTCCTGAGATGGATTGCAGTAACAAGGAAATAGTTGAACTCCCTTCAGTAATATTTTTCTAGTTTTCAGCTACCTACATGTGTCATTTCATCATATATTACAGAAGATAAACCCATTTGAACATTTTTAAATTGGCTTCCATCTTGTTTCAAAAAGAGTTCTTGAACGTCACAAATTAAATTCAAGGTGTCTCTGTATACAATTTAGCAATGTTTCTATTTTTGTCTCACTTTTTCAAAGGTGCTTATGGAGCAAACATCTAGATAACATGAAATACATAGTGTCTGAGTTAAAACAGACTTCCTTGATTGGTTAATTAAGGTCCCAATTTAATCCTTTGCTTCATTAATACACTGAAGTCAGGCCCAGCTTTCAGGAACTTAATCCACTTTGTGCCTCCAGGATTTTGAGAATCAGATTAATGATGTTTCCCAGATGTTTCACTCTCCAGGCAAGGTCATTCCTTGGGGGACACATAAAGGTTTGGGTCTCGTGGAAAATCACAATATTCATGCCCCTCTCCAGAAGCAGCTGGTTGTGGTAACCTTGGTCATTGTGACAGGCTCAGGATCTTGGTTTTAGAGGGTATTATTGTCAGTTATCTGGTGTGGGTTGCCTTGGTAACTCTGGGGGAAGGGAGGATTTATGTGGCACAGCTCATTGTATATGAGCACATCAAGTGTTTTCAAAAAGCTAACTGCTGGGTTTGGAGGATACAATTTTTTCCTCTCCCTCCTCCTTATCATACCCTTCTTTGCCTTTCTTCTACTTCCCCTCTTCTCCTCCTCCTTCTCTTTCTCTGCTTTCCCCTCTTCCTCTCTTTCCTTCCCCTCTTCCTGCCCTGGCAACCTTTCTTTCTTCTTCCCCTTCTTCCTCCTTTTCCCCCTTCTTCCCTTTCCCTTCCTCCTTGTTCTTCTTTCCTCTTCCCTTTCTCTTTATTCTTTCCCCCTCCTCCTCTTTCCCCCTCTTCTTTTCCTCCTTCCTTCTCCTCTTCCTCTCTCAACTTCTCCCTCTCCTTCTTCCTCTGCCCCCTTCTGCCCCTCCTCTTCCTCCTCCTTCCCCTTTCCTCCTCTCCCTCATCCTCCTTCTCCTCCTCCATTTCTTTCCTATTGCCTTCCTGAGTCATTGTGTATCTTCAGATGCCCTTTCCCAGGGTCTTCCAACCTTGTGATGGTCAACAATTATGTCAATAAGGATTTGTTAAGCACTTATTATGTTCCAGATACTATTCTAAACCCTGATAATACAACTACAACAAGAAGTAAGTACAGTTCTGGTTCTCAAGGCACAAACATTCTAAGGATCAAGTCCTTCTCTAAGGCATAATAATTATCTGCTATATCCTAGATAAAAGCGTGGTCCCAAAGAGAGGACTGCTAAGAGGCTTCATTGAGTTTAATTGAAAAGAAAAATGATCAATTTAACCTGGAGGTTACTGGTATGCATGTTATTGCCTCAAGTAGAATGGAAGCCTCTTGAGGGAAAGGACTATTTCTGCTTTTTATCCCCAGCTCTTATTATAGTGCCTGGAACACAGGAAGCTTTTATTAAGTGTTTGTTGAATTGAATTGCGTTTCAAGGTCTTATATCAGGCCTTTAGAGGGGCTACAGACATTTTACTGAGTATAAGAGAAAGGTGGGAACAGTGAGTAAAGAGAAAAGAGAGTTTAATTATCTTTGCTGTATCCTCCTTTTTTCTTTCAAATTTTCTTTTTTATTATGAACTTGACAAACATCAAGCACTATAAGCATTTCGATGTAAAAATAACAGAAAAAGATTATCTATGAAACTATACTTTTATTATATATAGTTGTAGTATACATTAAACTTAGCATGATTGTAACAAAATTGCCCTGCTGGCTTATGTCCCATTCTGAACTTCCTTTTGTGCTCTTCTATGTTCTTTCATGTCCTGCTTACCCTATGAAAGAAAAGGAAATCACTATCAGTAATCATTAATCCACCCTCTCTTGTGACAATAGAAGCACAGCCAAGCAAAGGGAATGTCTACATTAGCCATGTCTGAGAAGGTATCCCTCATTGTGTCCCAGTAGGTTACCACCTTCCTGTCAAGGGGCAGGAGGACTGCTTCATAAACAGTCTTCTGGAATCATACTTGGTCATCGAGTTCAGCAGAGTTCTTCAGTTTTCAAACTTGTTTTCTATTATATTCTTCTAGGTAGGGGTGGGAGTAGACTTGTGATTTTATTGATAAGACAAACTCACAGTCTGAGGATACTCCCTGCACCTTATAGTCTTAGAGAGTTGCTAAAGAACAGAGTTTAAGTGATTTATCCAGGCTCACACAACCAGTATGTTTCAGGAGCAAGCCATAAACTCAGGTCTTTTAAACTTCAAGGGTGAATGACTATGAACTGTTCCATGTTGCTTTTCTTTACATTACTGTAGTTAATGCATCAAATATTTTCCTGGCTCTGCTCAGTTAATTCTTTATGAATTCATGTGAGTCTTTCCATGTGCTGCCTGCTTTTGTGATGCTCCTTTGTTCAGGCATCAAACTTTTTTCAGGCTTTAACTTTTTTAGGTTAAAGTCAGGGTTTTAGTTTTTTCCCACCTATTCAATTCTCTCACTGGGAAGAGGTTTAAATGGGGACAAATACAAAACTTAAGGACAGCTCTGCCAGCAATACAGATCTTTTTTTAGATATGTACTTCAAAAATAATTGTAAAGTTCTGGCATTTTGGTAATTGATGGTGACTCAACCTTGGCGTCATTCTGGACTCTTCTTTCTCCCTAACCACTCCACCCCCACTTAATAGGGTGCAAAAATCTTGTTGATTCTACTTTAACAGCTCTTAAATCTATCCCTTCTCCCCACCCACATGGCCATCACCTTCATTGCCTCTCATCTAGCCTCCTGTGTAGTCTCTCTTCTCCCTCTAATTCATCCTCCACTGATGCCAAGATAATTTTTCTAGAGCCATGTCACTGCATTTCTTGGAATCTTCGTTGGCACCCTAATTGCTTCTAGGACAAAGTACCAATTCCTCAACTTGGTGTTTACAGCTCTTCCCAGTCTGGCTCCCAGACTACCATTCCAGAATTCTTGCATCTCACTCCCCTTCATTTACTCTCTGTTCCAACCAAGCTCCTACATGCTGTTTTCCAGATTTGGTGTTCCATCTCTGTCTGCTCTGCCTTTGTACAATCTGTCCCCCATGCCTGGAATTCGTTCTCTTCTTCCTCCTCTGCTTTCTAGATTCCTCGACTCAGGAGCTACCACCTACAGGAAGCCTTTCCTAATCCCCACACTGTATTTCTTCATCTCTTTAGCTGTTGCACGCCTCAGTAGAATAGAATTTCCTTAAGGGGAGGGACGTTTTTTCACATCACCTTCCCATCCCCAGAATGTAGTACAATGCCTTAGTCACAGTAAGTGCCTTTTGAATCAGGTGCCACTTTAAATTGCTCACCAATACTCAGCCCATATATCCAATACACATACCATGTGCCAGGCATTTACTAATTGCTGGGGATGCAAAAAAAGGCAGAAGACAATCCCTGCCCTCAAGGAACTTACAATCTGTTTGGGGAGACAACATGCAAACTTTTCATTCACACAGCCAACAGCAATTTCTCATCACTTCACCCCTGACAATAAGAGTAGTTAATATCCTTTCCTTAAGTTTCTCTGCTGTTCAGTCTATCCACTCAGTTGTCCAAGTGATTTTTCTAAAGCACAGGTGTGACCTTGTCATCCCCCTACTCAATAACATCTAGTGGCTCCCTGTTACCACCAGCATCAAATATAAAATCCTCTGGCTTTCAAAACCCTTCACAACCTGGCCTCTTCCTACCTTTCCAGTCTTATAATTTAATCCACTTCCCTCCCCCCCCCCCCCGCCCCGCCATGTACTCCACAGTCCAGACACACTGGCCTCTTTGCTATTCCTCTTACAAGACATTCCAGCCCCTGAATCCATGATTTTTCAATGGCTATCCCCAAGCTTAGGGTCTTCTTTTTTCTCATGTTTCCTTCAAGACTCAACTTAAATCCCATCTTCTCCAAAAGCACTTTCAGGGCCTTTCCTCTCCCTGTCCCTTTTCAGTCTTCGACATTACCTTCCATGAATATTTAGAGATTCCCTCCTTGGGACAAATTATTTTGTTTTTCAAGATTCTCCTACAAAAATGTTGATATCCCAAGGAGTTAGAGTTTTACCACTGCTACCTGTGTGACCTTGGGTAAGCCATTTCCTTTCCTTTGGGCTTCAGTTTTCTCATTTGCAAAAAATGAGAAGGGTATGAGGTAGGTAGCTTTGGTCTTTTCTGACCTTGAATAAGAAATTCCATAGTATCTTAAATGTTTATAAACATGTGCTTTTTGAAGAGGATTGACTTAAGCACAAGGGATTGGGGCTTTAAGGCACCCACATGGAAAATTGGACAAAAGGGCAAAACTTATTTTATTCCCAAACTTGATGAGACCAAGGTGGGAGATACCCATCTCAGTTTTAGTTTGCAGTCTGGAACTTCGTTCCTCATTTGCATATGTTCCTGGACCACAAATTGTAAGACTTTTTTTGCTGACATCAGAACCTGCTTCAAGATAGGAGAACACACCTTTTTGAAAGAAATGTTTGCATGATAGGTTTGGGTAGAGAAGTTTTGATGGTCATTATCATATTAAGAAATAAATTGACTTATAAATGTCCATACATTTAGAAATTGTCAACCAAACAGCCATACAAATATAGAAAAGCAATAGATTGCATGTTACCAAATCCCTAGAACCTTTCATAAGGTAAAACAAAAAAAAATATCAATCAATAACCATTAATTTGTGGCTACTATGTGCCAGACGCTACATTTAGGGGTAGGGAGACGAAGACAAAAGTGAAAGTCCCCACTGGCAAGTAAAGAAGATGCTTTTGTTCTGTGGACCCTTCTAGGTCCATATGGAATTTGGTCACAATCAGCTCTCTTTTCTTTCTCCTTTTCTTTCTTCTCTTCCCCTTTCTGGTTCTGCTGCTTTCACTAAGTATCATCTTGTGATTCCTTATACATTACATCTTCAGTTGTTTATACCCTCATGGCATTCTCTTACACTAATATGCCATAATTTATTGAGAAATTTAAAAAAACTTAGGAAGTTTGTTTCCCTTTGTTTCCCCTTTCCCCAAACAGAGCAGCTATAAATTATTTTTATATCCAAGTTATTCTGTCCCTTTTGTAGTATTTTGGGATAAAGTTTTTGCCACAATAGTAGCAACAACCCACACTTGTTTTCAAGGGTATCATGTACAGCCTCATTTAATCTAACAATAGAATCACTGGAACAAAATGGATCATAGGTTTTATGACTATCTTGTTCTCCAAAATATCTGTAAAAGTCTGAAGTCTCACAAACAGTATAGTAAGTCTGACCCACACCCTTGCCAACATTGGATTTCATAAGGTTTTGATGGTCTTTTTTTTTTTTTTACATTCTAGGGGCATAAGAAGGCTACACTGGCTAGTTTACAGTCCTTGAACATGGCATCCCATTTCTGACTTCCTGTCCTTGCACTGGCTGTCCCCCATGCCTAGAATGCCCTGATCCCCTCATCTCTACCTCCTAGTTTCACAGGTTTCTTTCCTTTAAGTTTCAGCTCTAATCCCATGTTTTGTGGGAAGCCTTTCCCAGATCTTCCCACTGGTTGGTTCTAAATCTACTCAGACTGCCTTCTATCTTTATTTTGTAGATATGTAATTCTTCACATGTTTCTCCATTGAAAGGAAGGTCCCTTGAGGGCAGGGGCTGGTTTTGCCATTCTTTGTACCCCTAGCACTTAGTAATGTGCCTGGCACAAGGTAAGATATTAATATATGCTAAGTTTACTGACTTGATGGGCAAATTGGTCAACCTCTCAGCCTCAGTTTCCTCATTTGCAAAATGAAGATTATGATAGCATTTGCTTCAGAGGATTGTTGTGAAGATTAAACGAGGTAATGCATGTATTCATGTGGCACATCTTAAGGTACTCTATAAATTTTAGCCATTAATATCATCTATTATTATTACTATGGCCATCAAATATATTGTTTTCCTAGGGTTATTTTTTGTGCTATGCATCAGTTCATATAAATTTTCCTAAATTTTTGTAAATTCTTATTTGACCTTGATTTCTTTTTCAGGCTTTATCTTATTATTTTAATTTTTTCTTATTATTTTATTGGTAGCAAAAAGATTTCAGGTAAATTTGTTATTTTATTGCTAACAACAAGCTTTCTAAAACTATGTTAAATACAAATAGTGAGAAGGGTCATCCCTGTTTAACACTTGTTCTTAATTGAATACTTAAGAGTGTTTTTGATTGTATACACTATTAACATGGGGTTTTATATATATAATACCTACACATATACATTATATGCACATATATATTACATACATACTCATGTATGTGTCTATATATGTGTATATGTATGTGTATAGGTAGATCTATCTACTAAATTATAGTCATAGGACCTTTCTCTAATATGATAAAATAAACAAGAATATTTTATTTTATTTAAAGTTTTCTTTGTATGTAGTTTTTATTCTCTTGTGATAATATTTATTATATTATTGTTTGCTTGTTTGCTTACCCATGATTTTAAACCATCAATTCATTCCATTGAAAACTCATACTGGATTATAATAGATTTTATTTTGACAGGGGATATATTGCTATCACCTAATATACTTGATCTCATTAATACTATTGCTATAGTTTTTATTGTTAGCACTTTCTGTTTGGTTTAGGGATATATGCTATGTTTGCCTTGAGGAAAGTGTCAAATATCCAATCATATTTCTCTGTTTTGAAACAGTTGATGAAAAATTTAAAAAGAAATAGTTGATGAGCGTAAAAGTTATTTGTTCCCTAAAAATTTGCTAAGATCCATTTTGAGTCAATCTAGACTGTGTCTCAGCTTGGGCTGAGCAATTCTTTCATGGTCTCTCTGATTTCTCCTTTCCAAGCTAGTTCATTTAGGTTGTTCAAAACTTGTTTAATTAGGGTCTGTATTATGTAATTTTGTAGATAGTCATTAATTTTTTTAGGTTTGTTAATTTATTAATCTAGAGTCATGTATAATTATCTCTGATTGACTTACGTAATTTATTTTTCTCCACTCATGATCATTCTATTTTCTCATTCCCAGTTTTGTTGATTTGGCTTGCTTTTGTTCAATTTACTCATTGTTTATCAGTTTTGGTCATCTTTTTTTTAAGGGTGCTTGAAATTATCTTTTAAATTGTTTTCTTGTTTTCAGTTGAATTGATCTACCCTGATCTTGTTGATTTATTTTCAGTTTTCTGTTGAGCAGTTTCCTTTTTACCTTGATTGGGTATAGACTCAATTAATTTTTCTTAATTACTTACTAATATAGGAATTTAGCACCATGACTCTACCTCTGAATACAAGCTTTCATTACATCCTAAAGATATGTCTAGGGGAGGCTAGGTGTCGTAGTGAGTAGAGCGTCGGCCCTGGAGTCAGAAGGACCTGAGTTCGGATCTGGCCTTAGACACTTAACACCCACACAAACAAAAACCTAGCCGTGTGGCCTCGGGCAAGTTACTTAACCCCAATTGCCCTCCAAAAAAAAAAAAAAGATATGTCTATCCAGGATCAGTATTGTAATTATCTTTGATGTGCATCTGTTATTGTTTTTAAATTTTCTTTATCCATTCAGTCATTATTTAATTGGCCATTTAAACATTTCCCTGGGGAGGAGTGTATGTCGCACCTTTGTTTATTTCATCATATTTATTGTATATTTTATTGAATTTTGATCTGTGAAACATAGGATCTCTGACTTCATCTATCTATCTATCTATCTATCTATCTATCTATCTATCTATCTACCTATCTATATTCTCTACATCATTGCAGCCCACCACTGACTTATAGATAGACTCTAGAGACTTTACAATGCTGAGAATGAAGGTTCCCAAATCATTAAGTTTAAATTCTCCTTACATGTCCATCAGGTCTAGGGTTTTTTTTTTTTAATATTCTGTTTAGCACAGTCATCTTGTGTCTAAACTTTTGTTGGATTTATCATATACTGATAAAGAGTTGTTAAAATCTCCAAGTATTATTTTCAATCTCACAAGACTATGAAATTTTCCTTTATGAATTTTGCTGCAGAATTACAAGGTATGTGTGTGTGTGTGTGTATGTGTGTGTATATTTGAATGATATCCTTTCATTTTGAATAAACCTTTTAGCATAATATAATGTTCTTTAACTCTCATATTTTCTGGCTTGAATTTAATTCTGTTTGATATAATTAGTGCTATGCCTGTATTTCCTGATTTGATAGTAATATGGTTAATTTTAGACCAGTCTTTCATCTTGAAACTATTTAGATATTTCTGAATTAGCTATGCGTACTGTCAACCACATACTGCTACAATCTGCTTTTAAATTCATTTGGTAATTCTTTTGAGGTTATTGGGGCGGGGTTAGCTTATTTGCACTTAGTGATAATAATTGTTAGATTTTTTGTTCTCTCTAGTCATTGTCTTGAAAGGGAATACATACATTCTTATATCTTTCTTTATTATTAATCCAAACTTAACAGAGGCACTCTATTAATTACCATATAGATTACTTTAATTTGGATTCCCCTTTATCAAAATAGGAACTTTGCTTTGGGGTTATACTGATCCTTTTTTCTTTTAGTTTCTCTAAAATACTCCTCTGAAACCTTTGTGATTTAGCCAAAGCATTGCTCTGAGACAGACTCCTCATATTATGTTAGCAACTATTTTATCTTGATTATTTAACTACTTATCTTTTTGGTTGGAGACTTCTTTGTCATTCAACAGCTTCCTTGAAGGGAATATGTCTCTGTAAACTTTTCAAAGTCTATTTGCTTTTCAAATAGACTTCTCTTGTCTTCATAATGCACATTGAGTTTTGCTTGGAAGATAAAGCATGGGCCATTAACCTAGAATTCTTAATTTTGAAAATGGTATATTCCAATGTCTGCGTCCTCCTTTGTCTGCTGGGAAAGTCAGCTGTGATCTTAATTGTATTTCCCTGGTAAATGATTTTTTCACTTCTTGTGGTAACTTGTCTCATGATTTCCTTAGCTTTCTAGCTTTGGAGTTTAAATTATAATGTATATAATCTTGAGTTCCTTTTAGCAGCTCATTGTAGGAATTATTTCTCTATTTGGACAATTGCTTTTATCAAGTCTTGGAATTTTAGGGGATTTCTGGAAATGTCATAGCTAGATTCTTTTATTTTTTTCTGACTTTCCTGAGACATCAAACACAAGGCTACTGTATCCTAATGTATCCTCCAGTTCTCTATGTTTTCTAATAGTTTGTAAAACTCAATGATTTTGTGTTGTGTTGTGTGTGTGTGACTTTTATTCTCTATTGTGGTAAATCACTTGCTTCTCTTGATGTATGTGGATTGGAGGGAGATGAGTGGGTGGTTGCAATTAGATTTTCCACATTGGACATTTCCTTCATTAGTTCCTCTAATTCTTAATTTTCACATCTAATGTTCCCTTTTTGTCAAGCCCTTCTTTTATTTGTCCCTGCAATTTTCTCAGCATTGTCAAGTCCTGCTTAATTTTTTGAATGTATCTTTTATCTACCTGGGACATAATGAGATATCTTGCCTATTTTCTTGGACCACTTCCATTGGTTCTTTTTTCAGTACTATAAGTTGGTTCAGTGGCTCTGAATTATCAGCACCATCCTTTGTTTTGCTCATTTAAAATCCTGTGTGATTTTTATTCTGAGTGGGTTTTTGCTTTGTTTTGTTTTTTGGCTCTTGACATTACTCTCTGTTGTTTAATAGTGAGATATGAGAGCCTGACTCCCTTAAACCATTTCACTCTTGCTGACATCTTACTTTGTTCTTTTGTTCTTTTTAAAAACATCTTTACCAAAGTGAGTAGATATAGGGCATTATGTTAAACTTAGGCACAGTGAAAATAGCACTTAATTTTCAATCATAGGATCATGTGGTCATAGATTGAAAACTGTAAGGGACCTTAGTGGTCATAAAGTTTGATCCTACGACCTTCTATTTTGTAGCTGAAGTTACTGGGACAGAGATAGGTTCTATGACTTTTCCAGGGTACTTCTGACTTTACATATAGTACACTAGTCAGAGAATGTGGGTTCCAGTCCTGGCTTTTAGTGCTTTGTGCTTTGGAGATGTCCCTTCACCTGTGTGGGCCTCTAAAATGAGTCTAGGCATGTTAGTTAATCATCCAGCATTTAATATTTGGTAGATACTATGCTAAGTGCTAAGAATACCAAAGGAAGGCATAAAATAGTCCATGCCATCAAGAAGTATAGATAATGAGAGAGGAGGAGGAACAGAAGGAGTTTATGACAAAAGGGCTTCAATTTTTTCCAGTTAAAATGATTTTAGGGCTTCAGTTGGATAGACTAGGCTAGGCTAGGCTAGGCTAGAAGGATAAGGTACTATGGGAGTTTTGAAGAGACAAGGTTTAGAACAGTTGCTGTGGCATATCAAATTAATTAGGGAGGGATAGAGTGTTTGCCTTCCAGCAGAGAGGGCTAACTTGAGAGTAGATAGCAAATATTTGTAGTGAACTCAGTCAGAGTGGTTTTGTGATTTCTTCCACTTCTATGATTTCTCCAGTAGCACATGATTAGAATACCCAAGATGATGGGACCTCAAAGTTACCCCTATCAAATTATTACTCCATAGATTATAAAATACCAGCAAGATATATACATGTCTATTGTTAGGGTAAGGAACAGTCATTGAGTGAAGTGTAGTAATAATAATAATGTAATTATGGTCATAATCACAGGAAGACCATTTATAACTGACATTTATATAGTACTTTAAGGTTTTCTAAATGCTTTCTGTATATAATCATCTTTGATCTGCACAACACCCCTGTGAGGTAGATGCTATTAATACTAATAAAGAAAGTAAGTGATGGCTTGAGGCTGAGGCAAAGGAAAAGCATGTGTTATCCCCTTCTAGCTCTAATTCTTATAATCTTGTGGTCCAAGCTCTGAGGGTTCTTATCCTCACTCAAATGGATGAGTAGCAACTTTAGAGGTAGGCTTGTTAAATCTCCCCTCAGGGCTCTAGGGGTAGCCTTGAGAGGTTAGAGTTATCTTTCTAATGCTATCTCGCTTATGAGCCCCCACTGGTGGGCTTCTAACAATTATGGATTGATTATCAATTCATTAGTTAGACATAATTAACTTTTAGAAAGGGGTGTTTACTAGGGAAGAGTAGTAAGAACAATTGGTATAAATTATTCCTTCAAAGGTCTGTGACACATTGTGACAATTAGTATGTATAACGTTCAAGAGGGCAGTGAGCTGAAGCTTAAAAAGCACATGGGGCAAAGAAGTAACTCATGAAAATCTCTTGGGTTCTAGAAATGTTTTTCTTCCCTTTGTGGGGTTCTCAAAAAGTTCCTCTTAGGCTTGGTGTAGCATCTTTGCTGGATTCCTTGTGGGGCCATGGATTTGTCATTCAGTCTGTTTTTGGTTTCTAATTCATTTCCTCTTGCCAGTCACTTCTATCTGAAGGGATGATGCTAGGATGTGGATGGGAAGTTGGGAAATTCTCTGGACCTTTGAAGTTCACAAGGTCCTCCTCCATTGAAGGAGAGAAAGAAGCAGATCTAGGCAAAGGTCAAAGCTGATGAACTCTTCTCCCCAGACAAGGAGTTCCTTTTTAGGGATTTTGTTGGAATGTGCTCTCCTGGTTCATACATATACTCAAATTCTCAGGCTTAAAGTGGTCTGACATTTTATAGACAATCTCAAGGGTGTGACCAGGTTGCTTTGGCCAAGCCAAACATGCTTCCTGGGCAAGTCACTGCACTTCAGTGGTGTCAAACTCAAATAGAAATGGGGACCACTAAATCATGTGTAAGGATCCCTGTGGGCTGCATGTTGACTTGGAAAACCACATATTAATATTATTTTGGTTCCATTATATTTCTATGTATTTTGTTAAATATTTTTGAATTACATTTTAATTTAGTTTGGTCACCCTCAGGATTGTTGTGGGAGACCTGTAGCTGTGTATTTGACACATCTGCTCCAGTTGATTCAAGGGATTTCTATACTATATTTTCACCTTATTAAAGCACCACATGTATATTAAATTAGGTGGGGTGACAATTTGATTGGTTTACTCAATTGAACCCAACTCTTACAATGTGTTCATAGAACCATAGATCCAGAATGGAAAGGGACCTCAGTGGCTATCTAGTTCAGTCCATAATTCTTTGAGTTAATGAAATTGTGGTTCAAGGTAACATAGATAAGTCCCATTGACAATGTGTCTAAATCATTTACAATCGTAGGGATGAAGTAATATAATAGTTGGCATATAATTTTCTTTTATTCTTTCCTTTTCAGAGTTGGCTACCCAGTGATCCCCCGGGGACATTATATAGGTAAGACTTTTATCTTCTCAGGGGAATTAGCACAACTAAATCAGGTAGATTCTAGTTAATTAAATATGAGAGACTCTGAGGTGGGAAATAGTGACATTTTAAAAACAGAAAACAACATTCTCCAAGGGTACATTTCCTTTTAATTTGAAAGTTCATTAAATCATGTCATGTCTGTACTTGAACTTAAAAAAAAAGTTTTAGCACTGCGAACCATATAGGATAAAGGGGTTGGATCTGTAGGAGTAGAAAAAGTAATTAGTGAAGAATGATTTAAAGGAGTATGAAAACTAAAAAAAAATGCACTCACAGAATCAAAGTTTTAGAGTAGAAACAGACCTTAGAGATCTCCCTAGTTGGATTACTTCATTTCATAGGTAGGGAGCTAAAATTTCCTGCAAATGACAGAAATCAGGATGAGAATTTACGTCCTTTGACTTCATAATAATAGTTGGCATTTCTATAGTGCTTTAAGATTAGTAAAGAACTTTAGAAATATTCTCCCATTCTCTCATCCTCATGACAACCCTGGAAAAGAGGCACTATTATTATCATCCCCATCTGATAGGTGAAGAGACTTAGACACAGAATTTGTCCAGGGTCACACAGATAGTAAGTGCCTAAGACTGGGTTTGAATTCAGGGCTTCATAAATCTCCAAGACTAATGCTTTATCCACTACTATTAGCTGGCTACCTAGACTTAGATCTACTATTATTCCACTACACTTTCTTTAGGTTCCCATGAGGGTCACCTCTAATGCTTTATATTAAGGCATGACTATCACCCATTTCTGTGAATAATGAATCCCCCGAAGGAGTTGCATTATTTGAATTCCTATCACATGTTTTCTCTATGCTAGGATCAATGACTATATTTGAAATAATTATACCTTTGAATAGTGAGAATTCAAAAAATGGGACCACTTTAGGGGGAATCCACATTTGCACTAATTTGGACCTGGCTGTAATACTGTCTAAGAGGTAATGTGTTACAGCTGATAGTGGGGCAATCTCAGAGTCAGGAAGACCTAGGGTTTAGCTATACCTCTGACATCCAGAATAATCCAAAAGTCTTAGTATAGTTTAAATCTATTACTCTTTTGGGACACCCTGTAAGTGACTGTTCTCTGAGCAAATCACTTAACCTCTAAATGTTCCAGGCAATTTCTGAAATGATCAATTGTAGTGCAGGTATCCACTGACATCAGGAGAAGGAGATTCTTCATGGGAACTTTCTTATACCAGTGAAGTCACCAATTTTGTCTAACTCAACTCTCCCTCCAAACTATCTAGGTATTTTTCTCCTGAGTTGTGTGAATGAAAAGGATGTGTGGAACTGCTATAGACTGAGACATCTAGATTTCTCTGCCTACCTAGATGTGTATATGTGTAAACACACATGAATATTCATATAGCTAGGTCTTAATATGAATCCTTCAAAGTGGCCCCATATATTCAGTCATACTAATTGAAGTTATACTTATGTAAAATATTTCCAGCCCACTGGAAATATGCAGTGGGAATTTGGATAATGCAACTGTTTCAGGGAAATTCATGTTAATGGGACTGAGCTGCATGTCATTCCAGTCATAAACATATATAGTCTATTCTTGTGATTTTATTGCTGTAAGGAGCAACTTGGGGTGGAAATGCCTTCTGCAGATTGTAGCGGCAAGCACCCCAACATCCCCAGGGTGACTGCCAATATAGGTTCTTAGATCTGCTTTTCAAAAGGAAAGCAACTCAAAATGGGTTAACAAGCTTACTTTAATCAAACAAACATACATTACCTAGTTCAGGGGAAAAAGGTCAGCACCCCAAACTCCAGAGTTACAGAACTTACAGATCAAACAGACAGGCTTCCAAACTGTCCAACCATTATATCAATACCAAATCACAGTTACCAGAGAGGGAAGCATCAACATCTGGGTTTTCAAAGCCGGGGGCTCTCAACAACGGCTTCCCAGAGTCTCATCTGGTCAAATCACACAACACTTCTCAAAGTGAGCCCCAAAGCAAAGCCTCTCATCAGAGTTTATATAGCCTTCTCCTAGCTCAAAGAATGTAACAACCTTCTGGACCCACTGCCCAATCACAAAAGTATCAAGGTTGGGCTTCCCTGAAAAACAAGCCTCCCACCACAAGCTCCAGGTGCACTTAAGCTAGGGGCAGGGAAGATCTTTAAATCTGCATTTCCATTACACAGATTTAGATTGGAAACTTGTCTAATAATTTAATAATTACTGATTTAGAGCAGGGGTCCTTAATCTAAGGTCTGTGACCTTGTTTTTAAAATATTTTAATAATTGGTTTCCTTTGTAATCACATGTATTTTATTTTATGCAGTTAAAGGGGATATGCAGGTTTTACTAGGCTTCCAAAAGTGTCCATGATACAAAAATAAAACAAAACAAAATAAAATAAAAATTTGAGAACCCCCTGACTTAGAGAATTGCCTGAGGAAAGGAGAGTTTAAGTGACTTGCCCATGGTTGAGTAGTCAGCGTGTGTCAGGGACAGGACTTGAATCCAAGTCTTCTCAGATCAAAGGTTGGTCCCCTAATCCACTGTCATAGGACCTTTCTTATCTAATATGTGTGTATTTTAAGTTAAATAGCAAGGCTATGTTCTAATAATTAACAGAGCCTGAGCATGATCATCCTATCACTAAATGACCATTGGAAAGACAAGAGTTAGTCTTGCTAGCTGGAAAAGTGAAAGGTTTTCTGAAGCAGTTTTGTGTCAAGAATGAAGGATAATTTTGTCAGAGATAGAGCTTGGGAAAGCAATCTTGGGTGGATCCCTATGAACACAAGAATATCTCATTTATTCAATATGGTTCCACAGTGAAGAAAGAGCTCTGCAAAGATGAAGTCACTACACAACTTATGTTTACTCTTTTGTGCATCCAACTTTTATTTTTCTGACTTTGGATGCACTTTATACAACTCTGCTTCCTTAGACAAAATGTAATGAGCATATTTTAAACTTTTCCTAATGACTTCTTGCTACTGTCAGAATGCCTATCTCTAATGGCCCATTTTCCTTTTCTTTTAACTTGTTTTTCTGTTTGCCTCCCCTGCACTTCATTAGCCAATTTCATTTTTTTGGAGTTCCAGGTCATGGGATTCTGGTTCTCCTAGTTCTGATTCTTTGAACTGTCTTCTTGTGCAATCTGGGATGTACATCAAACTATGTATAGCTTTCCTTTTCTTATGTATTGCAAAAGCTGACTGCATGAATTGTTCCTTCCTTGTTAAAGCAAGGTGAGGCTCATCTACCCTGTTAGGAATTCCTAACCTCAAAGGAAACTCAAAATAGAAAAGCCCTCCTGATCCAGGACATGATGTCTCCATTAGGAGAATCATAGAAGAAGTAAGTTTATGGCTCAGGGAACTTGAGTTCAGGGAGATGCTGGGTTCTGGTCTGCAAATGGAAACTCCCACCATCCCATCTCAGCTGTGGTCACATATTCCTCAACCCAAATTTGAGTGTGTGGACTTAGGAAAGAGAGCAATGGATTTGGAAGCCTAGAAAGACCTAAGTCTGAGTAATATCACCTTAGACACTAACTGCATGTCCTTGCCAAGACACTTACCTTTTAGTGCCTCAATTTTTTTATTTGTAAAATTAGGAGGGTTGGACTCAATGACCTCTAAGGTCCCTTCTAGTTCTAAATGTTTGATTCTATGGTCCTTTCTTGTAATACCAGAAATAAGTCAGACACTAGGTGGTAATGGTTCACATTAACCTATTGCTGATGTTGTCCCTCTGGCACAGAACCCTTCACAAACAATCTCATCTCTAGATGTTGAATCTATTGACTCCTCCCAAGAATTCTTCTTTCTAGTGTAGAGAAGGGATGACAACATGGTACAGTGGAGAGAACTGTAGGATTTTGAATCAGAGAGGGCTTTGTGATATTGGGCAGTTCATTTATCTTCTTTGGGACTGAGTTCCCTCAACTCCTGTCCAGCTCTATAGTGATTATGCAGATGTATGATCTGTGACTTCAAAGGGTTACAGAACCATGCCAGTATAATGTTTATACCTGCCAGAGCTCTCTCATCATTATTCCCTAAAAGTTGATATTATGTGGAAGGGTACCAGAAATCAGAGATGCCTATGTTCTCAAGATTCAGAGCATTCAAGGAAGTGCATCAACCTCCCCCCACCCCAGACCTCAGCCTTTCTACAGTTCCAAAATTCCAGGGCAAACCCCTTACTCCACTGCTCCCAAACCGCAGGATTACATACTGGCCACACATTTGTCTGGTGTCCGGTTATTCTCCCTCACACAGACACACTGATTTATAACAAACACTCTCTTTGCTTCCAGACAATTGCATTGACTAATCGCTCAAACTCTGCTCTGTATTTTATCACAAATACAGCCCACATTTTAATTCACTCATTCCACAACTGTTCTATATCCTATCACAAATATATGCAGGGGCCACGTCTTGCATCCATGCTAAACTCAGCATCAAGGGTCTGTTTTGATGATCTTTTACAATCTGGGGAATAGCTAGCAATTACAGGCAGCTGTGAACCCCCTTTACCTTCTGTACTCAGCTGTCTGCCTTTCAAATTGTGTGTTCTCAGAGTCTAAGACTTTATGCTGGGCACGAACTCCTCCCTCTCCTATGCATAGCAGAAGTTTCTCCCATCTTTCAAGGGAACTCAAGTCTCATGCTCCTCTGATTTCTCCTGTCTGCTCCCAGTTGCTTATAGCACTTCCTTGGGTCTCTCCTTTGTGTTTTTCACATCTTCCTTATGTCATAAGTGTCCCTCTGCTGTTTCTTTTCTATTACATTGTAAACTCCTGGAAAGTGTGGCCTGTGCCATACCCATTTTTGTATTCCTAGCACCCAGGGCCTTGTCCAAAGTGATTAATAACTTGAATTGAGTTGAGTAAATGAGAATAACCAATCCAGGCTATTACAGAAATAAGACATTACATACCTAAAGATAGGACTGTTGTTTTCCTGGCCAGGAGAGCTATTCATATGCCTTATTAAGCTTCAAGAAGCTCCATTTTTATCAGACATTCTTAGTGAATGTCTCCTAGTCCTAGTTAAATTTAATCTCTGTATATAACCTATTGGTCAGATTCTCATAGGATTCCAAGGGCAGAGGTTCCCAGATAGCCACACTCCCATTATTGGGAAGGAGAAGAAGGAGTTGAAAACTTGTTCTAAGTCATCTGACATTTCTTTATGTTATTACCACTTCCGGCTGTCCAAGGAAGCTTGCTTAATATAGCCCTTATCTTTTGAGTACAGGTGAATTCTTTTACATCCTTTTGAAATACAATGTTACCCTGCTCTACTTTCCACCCACCTCCTTTCTCTTGGGTATGAGAACGTCCTTTTGTTACCATATTCTGGTCATGAGTGGCAATCCTACCAAACCTTAATGATATCATAAAATCATATTAAAGGGAGGAAGAAAGAAGGAAACAGAATTTATTAAGCACTTGCTCTGTTGCAGGTACAGTACTAAGTGCTAGGCATAAAAATACAAACAAAAGAAAATCCTCACCCTCTAGAAGCTGACATTCTTATTGAGAAAGACAACACATTAAAGGATGCTTGTTTTAAAGGGACTGGGGGGGAGGGAAGGCGGAAAGTTCTCAGTGAGAAGGGAATGGTTTTGAGTCCCAAAACATCAGAGACACAACCAAATGAATGAAGTGAGGCAACTTGAGCTCTTCTTCAAAATTGAGGCTCCAGAAGGAACTCTCCAATGGGAGGGCAAAAGAATTATGGGCCAGCCTTGTGGAAGAATATTTCAGAGTGTTCAGGCTACATGAGTGATAGGCTATTCTGGGGCAGGGAGGTTTCAGGCACCAAGGAAATTTTTAGGATGAGCCTGGAGAGTAGAGAAGGCAAGGTTTTTAAATCCAGAAAGTCAGGACCAAGGCCAGGAGGAGAATACTGAAGCAATGGCATATCTGAGCATTATTTCCTCTCCACCATTACTTCCTCTGATTGCATAGTACCTCTCTGACTTTTCCATTTCCTTTCCAGCAGACTTGCCCTTTCCTCCCATCTCCACCTTTTTTAAAGGCATTATCTTTTTCCATTAGAATGTAATATCCTTGAGGATATAGACTATTATTTTTCATTTGCATTTGCATACCCAGCTCTTAGCACAGCATCTACAACACAGTAAGTTCTTAATAAATGCTCTACTTATCTATCAATCTATCATCTATCTACCTATCTTCTTATCTATCATATATCTGTTACATCTATCATCTGTCTACTCCCTACCTATCTACTTATCTATCTTTCTGTCTATATATCTATATACTTATATATTCTAACATATCTCTGTTACCTATATCTATCTATCCAACTAGCATTTATGTATACACATACATGTATATGAATGCATATAGGTATATAAATATATGCATATAACACATGGTATACATTATACATTGGATACATATGTATACACATATTATATATATTCTATAAATTATTCATATATGTGCATATATAAAGAACATGATACACAAGAGGACAGAAAGGCCATCCTAGCTCTTAAGGATACATATCCTTATTCTCCTTCTCTCGTTCATCCTGTTCCCTCGCCTTTTGCCCTCATGATCTCCATTCCCTCAGTTACTTTTGAATCTTTGTTTTCCTTCTGGGTAGCTTCTTCCCCCCTTTGAGAGCTTGCTCCAAGGTGTCTGACTCGCAGGAATGCAGACACACATCCCTGAAGCCCTTCTACCTGCTCTAGCTGGGAGTGACCTTTGCAGGAAGCACACAGCAGCTTTTGATTGCCAGGGGCATCACCATTGCGGCACACTTGCTGCAGGTCACTGGAATAATCTACTTGATTTTTATACTTGTTCAAAATGCATATGAATCTATATGCCAACATGGCTGATCAGCATTCAGTATTGGGACTAAGAAAGGGAGTCATTGTGAATGAGAAATATGGATAGTCAAACTTGGGTAGCCTTGCCTGGAATTTATTCTTCTCTTCATTGTCTTCAGACTGAGATATTTGAAAAAGAGGGGTTTATAGTTAGGTTTATGGGAGTTACCCCTGTATGAATGAAGATATATGTACTGAGACTCTGGCATCTATCAATTCATACCATTTTGAACAAGATATAATTACTCAATGTAATCTGGCAAGTTTGAACTGAGAAGACCTGGCTTCTAGCTTCTCTGTTATTACTTATGCAATCTTGGCAAATTACTTCTCTCTGAGCCTTAGTTTCCTTATCTGTAAAATAAGAGCATTCAACCACATGGCCTCTAAGCTCCCTTCAGGTTTTAGAGTCTTTAGAGTTTATCTTGAGTTTTTTGTTTTGTATGGCTATTAAAATATAGATGAACTAGAGGCCTTTATATCCCCTTGGTCTTGTCATACTCTGTTTTGGGTCTTCAAAAATTCTGCTGACCTTTCTACCTTTCTTAACTCTTTGTGGAAAAAAACCAAACAAGCAAGGCATAAGAAGACCTTGTATCAAATAATGCATTTTTCTTCTTCCAAAGAGATCAGAGCTTTTACACATTCCCATATTAATCTTTGCAGCAAATTGTTGAAAATAAGTAAGAATGTTCTGTTTTAGGGGGAAAAAAGCATGTGGTTTAAGGTTAGTTACTATGAGAGATTCTCTATCATAGTTTCCACAAAGTAGGTCAGGCAAATTCCATAATACTAGGCCTCCTGAATTATTTTTTGGGTGTGACAGATGGCTCCCTTCTCATGCCTTCTTCATTCTCTGCTCTACGTTCTTGCTTTTTTTTCCAGGCATTTCCGTCATACCTGACTCTTCATAACCCCATTTGGGGTTTCCTTGGCAAAGATACTGTAGTGGTTTGCCATTTTCTTGTCCTTCCATTTTACAGATGAGGAAACTGAGGCAAACAGGGTTAAATGATTTCCCCGGGGGCCACAGAGTTAGTAAGTTTCTGAGACCAGATTTGAATTCAGGAAGATGAGTCTTCCTGGCTCTGGACCTGGCACTCTATCTGCTGTACTCTCTAACTGCCCATTCTTTATCCTATAATGGAAATATATTTACAAGTGAATGACCATTAGGGTAATGGGATCTTTTCACTTGTTCATTGTAGCCTCACCTCCCAATCTTTACAAATAGAAACCATTAAATCATAATAGAGTGATGAGCAGGGAAGTGAAATGCTATTTAATTACACTGATTATAAATCACACTGATGGTCCTAACAATTGGTGGTTAATGAGAACTTATGAATCCACTGCATTAACAAATTTAGAAAAATACACCTATGACAAATGCTCATTTGGTAGAAAAACATTACAGATGGCGTTCATAATGCCAAAGCCTCAATGGGAAGAGTTCTGGGTTTGGAGCTGGATCACCTGGGATGGAATCCCAGCTCTGTCACTGATCACCCATGTGACCTCGGGCAAATTAGTTTCCTTCTAGATTTCAGTTTCCTTATCTTCAAAATAAAGGGGTTGCACTAGATCAATAGTGTCAATGGTTTAGGGGCCACTAAACCAAATATTAGGATCCCTGTGGGCCCTATAATGCCTTTATTTTAAAGTATATTATCTATGATTTATTATATTTTTATTTATTTCATTAAATATTTCTCTCTTTTTTTTTTTTGCTTTGTGGAGGGCAATCAGGGTTAAGTGACTTGCCCAAGGTCACATGGCTAGGTGTGTGTGTGTGTGTGTGTGTGTGTGTGTGTGTGTGTGTGTGTGTGTTTGTAAGTGTCTGAGGCCAGATTTGAACTCAGATCCTCCTGACTCCAGGGCCAGTGCTCTATTTACTGTGCCACGTAGCTGCCCCTACATTAAATATTTCTTAATTAGATTTCAATCTGATTTGTGCCCTGGGAGTATTATGAGTTGCATGTAGTTGCATGTGTTGGACTGCTCCAGACTAGATGACCTCCATGGTCCTTCTAGTTCCAGATTTATGAGCCTGAGAGAGGAAAAAGGAAGAGACTTCACTTAGATGTGGGAATGTTTTGTCTATATCATCTTCCACATGCAAACATTGCAGCAAACATCTGGCTTCCTCTAAGGCTCAATCAAAATCCCACCTTCCACAGAAGGCTTCCCCAACTCCTCTTAATTCCAGGGCCTTCCCTCTGTTAATTATTTCCCATTTATCTTGTATGTAGATTTCTTTGTATATATTTGTTTACTTGTCTCCATTATTAGATTGTAACTCCTTGAGGTCATGTTCTGTCTTTTGCCTCTTTTTATATCTTCAGTACTCAGCATGATGCCTAACATGTCTTTCAGTCTTTTTTCAGTCATGTTCAACTCTTTCTGACTCTATTTTGGGTTTTCTTGGCAAAGACACTGGAGTGGTCTGCCATTTCCTTCCCTAGGTCATTTTATGGATAAGAAACTAAAGCAAGTAGGGTTCACATAGCTAGTAAGTGTGTGAAGCCAGATTTGAATTCAAGATGAGTCTTCTTGACTTTAGGCCCAACATTCTATCCACTGAGCTACCTACATGCCCACTTGGCATATAGTGGATGCCCAATAAATGTTTATTGATTGTTTGATTGATAGCAAAAGGTTTCTTTTTCTATCTGGATGTTCTGAGACCCAGCGCAAATATCCATTTCCTAGGACAGCTGTACAATTCACATTTATATGATAGTAATGGCAGCTTCTCAGCTGGCTTGGCATAGCCCATGATCTTTTCTATGGGCACATAAAGTTGTTTATCTAGAGAAGAATAATTCATCTTCCATTGGATCTGTGCTATCAAGCATATGAATATTCTCTCTAACAATGCGGATCCCTGCCCTCCTATCCTGTGCAATTCTTATCCATGTTTTCCTATAAGTTCAGCACAAGGATCCATCCAATGTGCTGGATGCCTTCCTTTTTTTCCCTTTGTTATTGCAAGGACACCAGTGCCATGTGTGGACCAAGTCAGGTCAAGTCCAATCAATAGTCATTTATTAAGCCCCTGTTATATCCCAGGTGCCATGCTAAATGCTGGGAATACAAAGAATGTCAAGAAATAGTCTGCTCTCATCCATTGACTGTTCCTCACTCTTGCATGTGACTGATCCCTAATTTTTTTCACTCATCATTTTTCTGAGCAAGACCTTTATTTCATTTCTTCATTATTCCCTCTTTGCCATTTCTTTCAGGCTGCTCACAGCCACCCTGCCCATCTCCATTGCCCTTTGGGTAATACTCATTTTTAACTTTTCAGAGACTGTCACTTAATTATTAGTAGGTTAATAATACCTCCACTGGCAGACTGGATTTCTAGCACACACACACACACACACACACACACACACACACACACACTCATGCACACACCCACACACACAGACATACACACACGTAAATTATCAGTTGTCGAAGTGCTTCCAACACTGAGTTTTAAAGGTTGCTGTAGGAGGTACAGAACTAGGGAGGATGAACATATAGGCTTAATTAGCAGAGAATGAACAAGAACATGCAAGCCAGCAGTAAGCTTGTATGATATGAAAGTGTGGGCTTCTAATAATAACAACCACATTCAGAAACCCTACTCACCGGGAGCACAATCATCTTTGAAAATATGAGACTGTGACTGTGTCAGGAGGGGTCAGAATTTGCCATTTTACCTTTATGGTTGTTATTTTTTACAGCAGAAGACTTGAGGAAACAAGATTATGCCCTGCCACCTAGCAAAGCCTATTCACCACCCACAGAGGTAAGAACCCAGATCTTCACAGACAGAAATGCAGAACTTCACCATGGGCTGCCAGTTATCCTAGATCGACTGAGATTTTCTTTCTTGTGGTGATTATTTTCCTTTTGGCTAGACATTTGTGCTTAAGCTGATCATGCTTTAAATCACAAATCCTCTTAATTTAGAATCACTTCTTTTGTTTCTGAATATAGCAGGTATAGAGGGAATTCAGCAAATGAGAGAATCATAGAGCTGGAGACCTTATGGTTTAAGTCCTTTATTTTACAGAAGAAAACCAGGTCCATAGGGGTTAAATAACTTGTCTAAGGTCACACAGGTAGTGAATGGCAAACCTTGAATTAAAATGCAGGCCTCAGACTCTAAATTTAGCAGTCTGGTATAGGTAAAGCAAGTGTCATTATCCATCTCCACTGAGGTCTACAGCAATATCTTACTACATAGCTACCTGGCTAGTAAGTGGTAAAACCTAGCCCCCTCCCCCACCCCCATACAAATCCAGGACCTTTCCTTCTATGCTCTCCTATTTACCATATTAAGAGTGGAAGAAATGAGGAGCTATGGAGTAGAGGGACTTGGTATGAATCTTGGCTTTGCCTTTTACTGCTTGTGTGATGGTAGTCAAATTATTTAACATCTGCAGGCCCCATCTTCAAAATGAGGAGGCTTGATCCTTTCCAGCCCTAAAATCTATGATCCTCTATAAGTAATTTATCAGGTTATCCTAGCAAATCTTGGGATTTTAGAACTTAAAACCCCTTATACATTGTGGCTTTGAAGTCAGAGGATATAAGTTCTAATGCTGATTTGGTCGCCACCTTCCTGGTCTCAGTTTCCTCAACTGTAAGATTAAGAGGTTAGATGTAAAAGATTCCTTCCAATTTTATATCTGTGATTCTATGGATCACCTAGGCTAGCTCCCTAGCTTGGTGGAAACATCCTGTGGACATACTCACCTCCCTTTGCTTTGTCTGCAGTCAACCTTCTGATGTGTAATTTGGGCTTGTAAGTGAACTTAACCTCAGAAAGTGATGTCCTGTGCAAATGACTAATACAGGTCTCTCTTCTGATTGTCACCCCCACTCTAAATCAGCCTCTTATGATTTTGCTTCTTGCTAAATGTTGTCTTGGAGCCTGATCTCCCAGACTGAGCTAACACCTTCAGGCTTCTGAACCCCACTGCTGATAGGATGACTCAATTATGAGTAAACTATGCAATATGAGAAGAAACCAGTGATCCTTTCCCCTTAACTCAGCAGAGATTTCAGTATTGAGGAAAGTGTGCTGGTAAAGGAGGGTGGTCACAATATGCTTGAATAGGTCCTCCTCTTTATATTGTCAAATAAATTGTTACTTGACAATCTGAAGAGGGTGTGTTTTGCTGCTAAACCCCTCGTGGAATTTGTCCAATCTTTGGTTCAATCACTGGATGTCTGTTGGCGTCCCTGTGAGAAGCACTTGAAATGTCGGATATTCATGGAGTCTTGAGATCATGTGGATTTTCTAACCATGGCTTCACAGAATGTGTCGTCCCTCTTAAAAGGCTGCCCCGGGAAGGCCATCCCTGTGCCTTCTGGGACTGACTCGTTAGCAGCATTTGGTATCACAGAGACACAGCAAGGCAACAAGCACAGGCAGATTTGGGTTATCACTGGAGGTTTGATTTGCAGGTACTTCAGACGTTAAATATACCCACCGAGGCCCCAGATGGATAGAAAAAGAAGAGAGTCCTGAAAATTCACTCCGAAGTTGCCTGTCATTTTGCAGCCCATTAGGCTAACGTGGTCACTGTGGCTCCAGTTGATAGACCTGACTTGAATTGCTTGTCTTCTGTGTAAAATGACTCTTGCTTTATAAGAAAAATATATCATTTCAGTTGAACTAAAAATGCCTTGCTCACAAAGAGTAGAGAGAATAAGAGGAAGGTAGTGAGGTGGTCCAGCGGATAGAATGTCAGATCTGAGTTCAAATCCTGCCGCAGACACTAGTTGTATGACTCTAGGCAAGTCACATGACCTTGCTAAGCTTCAGTTTTCTCATCTGTAAAATGGGGATAATTATAGCATCTGCCTCATAGGGTTGTTGTAAAGATCAAGTGAGATTATATATACATATATATGCATGTACATAATAAGATAATATATGTATACATATCAAATCTCACACCTATGTGTAGAGCTTTGTAAAACTTAGAGTACCACATAAATGCTATCATCATCATCATCATCATCATCATCATCATCATCATCATCATTATTATTATTATTATTTAGTCATTTTCAGTCATATCCCACTTTTCGTGACCCCATTTGGGGTTTTCTTGGCAAAGATACTGTAGTGGTTTGCCATTTCCCTCTCCAGTTCATTATACAGAAGAAGAAACTGAACCAAACTAGGTTAAGTGACTTGCTCAGGGTCACACAGTTGATAAGTGTCTGAGTTCAGAATTGAACTCAGGAACATGAGTTTTCCTCATTCTAGACTCAGAATTCTATTCACTGTGCCACCTAGCTGCCCTTATTATTACTATTACTTTATTACTACTACTATTATTGTTGTTATGTATGTTTTTTTTCAATCAAAGAAAAAATTAGGGATCTCTTGAGATATTTCCAAAGCTCAGGCCATTTGGAACATAGAAAATTAGAATTTAGGGCTGGGGGGACATTAGAGACTATTTAATCTGGCCCCTTCACTTTTAAAGTAAAGGAGAAAACTAAGGCAGTATTGTCTCAATGGAAAAAACACTGGACCTCTGGAGTCAAAGGCTCTTGCATGTAGAGTTAGTACGTCAAAATCCATTAATCCACCTCCCCCCTTATTTTTACAGATAAAGTAGCTTAAGAGGATGTGAGTTCACATTTGTCTCTGATGCTTACCTAAATGCCCACGGGCAAATCACTTAAAGTCCTTGATCACCAGTTTCCTCAAGCTGAAAAAAATGAAGGGGTTGGAGGAGGTAGCCTCTGAGGCCACTTGTCAGCTCTGCATTTATGATCATAGATACAATCTCAGCCAAGAGAATTTAAGTGGCTGACCTAAGATTTCATAGTCAATTCCCTCAAGTCAAATGGTCTCTCTGGTTTTGTAAAAGCATTCTATCTATTGCTTAGTTCAACATATTCAATAGTATTTTTCCTCCCTCTGTGTCACATTGTTCTATTCTCCAACTTCCTGGTGCTGGTCGAGATTACTCTCTGCTTCTACAGATCATTTTTCATCTTCATTTTTAAATTGACCTTCTACTTTGTTTAAGGGAAGAAAAAGTAGGAAGGCATTCCTTCTAAATTTTATTTCCTATTTTAGAAGCAAGACCGGTTTTCATTTTGAGCATAGTTAACTATTACTTGAGTGTGGTAAAAGTACAGCTATCATACTCTCTCCTGGAAGTGGGTTCCTCAGTCCTTTCTTCCCTCTTGCTAGTAGTTCCTAGGAATTTGTGTGAGTCTTCAACATGAGAGTTTTCACTTTCTTTCTCACCTCATTAGTGACTTCTCATCTGTTAGTACTTTGACAATGAAACCCAACTTTCTTTTCCTAGTGGTGCTAGCCTTTTAGCTATTTTGTCTTGCCAATTTCCTTTTCTTTCTCCTCAGTCCTCCAAATTCCCAAATGTTCTTGAATTTCCCCTTTACAAATTCAATCTTTGAGCATCCTTATAATTCCCAAATCCTTCAAAATCTCCTTCATAATCCCTTATCATCCCTGAAGCTGGAAGTAGAATATGGTATATGATTAATAAAAGTTTATCTAATTTTTCCCCAAAAGAATCTAAACTAAATCCCATATAAATTTCCCAAGTTTTAAGTAGCATATTTATCTGTCTTATAAATGGTTACCCCTCTAAACTGGTGAAGAAGAGACCAATAAACTAGAAGACTGTGATCCTTCATGCTTATGTGTCAAAGAGAGGGACACACACACATTTAGGCAGTCTATCATGCTGAAAGTCATTTTCATATAGGAAGGAAGGCCACAGCTATACGCCAGGTACCATGCCTTAGCAAGCACTTTACAGATATGATTTCATTTGGTCTTCACAACAACCCTGGCACCTAGGTGCTACTCTTATCTCCACTGTACAGATGAAGAAACAGTTTGAGAGGTTAACTGACTTTCCAGGGTCACAGAGCTAGTAAATGCCTAAGGCTGTGTTTGAACTCAGACCCTTCTGACTTCAAGTGTTGTTACTTACTCCATGATGTTGGGCAAGTCACTTAAACTTGTTAGGCCTCAGTTTCCTAATCTGTAAAATAAGACGGTTGGCATCCATGCCTCTGAAGTCGCTTTCAGTTCTGCCTTGTTAGTATCTATGATCCTTAATGCATGATAAACAACTAGCAGAGACCAGACCCAGGGCTCTCCCTACTGTACCATACTGCCTCTTAAATTTAATACATTTAGCATGAAATTTCAAACAAGGGCTGTTTAACATGACAGATGGATATTGGAAAAAAAATTTTAAAATAATGGGAAACTGGGGCAGCTAAGTGGAGCAGTGGGTAGAGCACTGGGTCTAGAGTCAGAAAGGCTCCTCTTCCTGAGTTCAAATATGGCCTCAGATACTTACTAGTTGTGCGACTTAGTCACTTAGCCCTGCTCGCCTCAGTTTCCTCATCTATAAAATGAGCTGGTGATGGAAATGGAAAACAACTCTGGTATCTCTGCCAAGAACAGTCCAAATAGAGTCCCAAAGAGTCAGACACAAATGACAATGACTGAACAAAAACAAATTCATAAGACTATATATGGCCTATCCCCTTGGTCTGTTTTGGTACTCTTTACTTCTCTCTCACTCTCCCCTCTCCATTAGCAATTTCCATCTATTCTCATGCCTTCAAATCATCTCCTAGCCTATTGGCTCTAGGACACCATGCAAACTCTTCAGGCTGGCATTTAAGATGCTCCAGTCTGGTTTCCACCTACCTATCCAGATTACTTCCTATTACTCTCCTTCAAACATTCTGTGTCCTAGCCAAACTGTGTTATTGACTACTCCCCAAACTCAACATCCTGTCTCCCTCCTCCTTGGGTTCTCACAGACTGTTCCTTGTGCTTGGAGTGTGATTCTTCCTCACCTGCCTCTGAGAACCCTAATTTTCTGAGAAGGCTGATCCCAGGTGTTACCTCCCATGCAATATTTGCCATGATACCTACCACCCCCATCTCTCCCATAACCAAATATTAATGTCTTCTCCATTCTCAAATTGCCTTGTTTTTCTTCTCTATGAACATGCTATATTTCCCCTCCACTATAATTTAATATTTATCATCTCCAGGCTAGTTCACAGTATAAGTCCTTAAGAAATACTCATTAAATTGAATGAAATAGCATTGCTACCATAATATCATATTATAATGTACAATGGTTTCCCTGGACCTAGAATCCATGTCAGTTGAGGATGAGTCAAAGGAACTCAGGTGTCTGGCCTGGAGAAGACTAGACTCCATGATGGTTGTCTTTAAGGATTTGAAGTACCCTTATGTAGAGAAGGTGTAACATTTGTTATGTTTTACTCCAGAGGATAGAATTAAAAGTAATGGGTAGTGGTTAGAAACAAACCAATTTAGGTTTGATGACAGGAAAAACTTCCTTACAGCTAAAGGTGTTCAAAAGTGTGAGTGGGTAGGGAGTGAGCTCTCCATCCTTGGATCCTCCAGGTAGAGGATATTATGGGTATTCCTTTTGTGTTTGGATTGGACTAGATGGCCACCAAGGTCCTGATCAGCTCTTAAACCCTGTGATGCTGCGATTTCTCACAGACTTGGGGTTTTTGTTGGTATCACTGAAAGCAGTAACAAGTGATACTGAACTCTATGTGCATTTCTGAGAAAGCCTCTCTTGGTGCACAGTGTTTAGTGACAGCATTTTAAAAGGAAAGCTAGAGAGCTAGAAGGAAACTCCAAGGTCATTGAGCCTGACTATTTCACTTATATATGAGAAAACTGGGGACCAGGGAGGTTTAGGGGTTTGCCTAAGGTCAAACCAGTAGAAGGTATTTGAAATGGGATTTGAACCCAGGCCCTCTGACCACAAATCCAGTCTTGTTTCTACTGTACCGCTTTGTAGGCAAATGGTTTTTCTCCTCTGAAGAAGTTCAGATTTGTAGGTGACTGACTTGGGATAGAATGAATGGCCATGTACAAGATGGAATTCAATTCAATTCAATTTACAAGGGAGTGTATATGCATGTACTGTGCCAGGTTCTAGAAATACAAAGATGAAACAGGACGTAGCTCTTACCCTCAGGGAGCTTACAGTCTAGTGATTGTGGTGGTTGGGTGTGGGTGAGATGGATTCACATTCTCCCTCTGCAGTTTTGCTCAATCTCTATTTCTAATTTCATTCACAGGCTGTTTACTCAGCCTCAGATACTCTGACCTTCCCAACTCTCTCAGTCCCCCCTCCCCTCCGATTGAAGGACTGGAGGGGGGAGTATGAAACTCTTTCAAAAGTCTCCCTTTTTAGAGGGCAGAAATTGGGCTGCTAGCTCACTGCACTCCCATCTGCAGCTCTCCCTGTCTCACCTTCATGGAGATGCCACTGCCTGACTACCCTTTGGTGTCTCTCTCCTCAGTTTCCAGCTTCCTTTTGTGAATTGTCTTTTCCCATTAGATCAGAAGCTCCTTACAGGGCATTTGGGGTTAAGTGACTTGCCCAAGGTCATACAGCTAATAAGTATTAAGTGTCTGAGGCTGGATTTGAACTCAGGTCCTCCTGGCTCCAAGGCTAGTGCTCTATTCACTGTGGCACCTAGCTGCTCCATTGTTCTTTTTTTTTCTGCACAGGGCCTGACACATGGTAGGCACTTATTCACTATTTATTGAATTGAATTGAAATTTTAACATATATACATAGGAAAAGTCTACATAGTAGTATGAAAGTCCAAGGAACTGAAAGAAGGGGAAAAAAAGAACTCCATGGAGGATTCTCCTGACCCATATACCCAAGGAAGGATGTTCTCCTTCTCTTTGCATCCTGTGTGTCCCTAGAACCATGACCCAAGTGGAGAAGGCTCCCAATAAATGCTTGTTGAGTCAAATTATTGCCTCCCCAGCTGAATTTGAAGTTCCTAGACCATAGAGAGGTAATCAACACTTCTGATATTTACCATTTGAAATGTGTTAAATATCAAAAATGATATGCATGAGAGACACCAAGGTATGGTGAAGGGAGAGCCAGGCTTTGATGGAGAGGAGTACCAGGCAAGGAGTCCTGCCTCGGATACATAGTGGCTATAGGATTCTGAGCAAATCACTTTACCTCACATTGCCCAAGTTAACTCTTTCAGACTATAAAGTTGAGACAGAGTGCTGATTTCCACTGATGCAGAGAAGTTTTCTTATCAGAAGCTCCCTGTACCAATGAAATCACAGAGCCACCTCTACCCAGTCTTCCACATCAGAATTGGGCCTTGGCCACAGAGGTAAATTTCATCATATTTTTCCCCACATCAGGAACAATGAACAACACACAGCTGCCCCTGAGAACACCTCATCTGCTAGGTTGATAGTCTCTGCTTGTAGAGGGTCTGGAAACACACAGCTGCCCCTGGGAACACCTCATCTGCTAGGTTGATAGTCTCTGCTTGTAGAGGGTCTGGAAACACCTGCTGTGGGAACTTAAAATCACAGAATTTTGGAACTGTCAGGGACCTTTTGAGACGCTCTGGGCCATGCCTCTAATTTGATCATTGAAGTCCAGAGACTTGAGGTGACATCTCCAATGTGACATGGCTAATAACTGGGGATCTGGGACTCAAACCCAGCCCTTCCCATTCACAGCCCCTTCTTTCTACCATCTCATGCTGCTTTATTGAGGCCAGTCCCTTGGAAAGTCAGGGTAAATAAGAGATAGTTATCTCACACAGGTTACTCCATTTTTTCCTCCCAAACTAATAAAAGGATGCCATCCTAAAGGATGCCCTTCAGTGTTAGGCAAGCGTCTGGTCTTCCTATGATTCTGATTCTAGTAGAATATTTCAATCAATCAATAAGCATTTACTAAGCACCTTCTATTTTCTAGGCACTGTGATGGACACTAGGGATACAGAGACAAAAATGAAACATGCCCTACCCTCAAGGAGTTTATAGTCTATTGGGAAAGCCATATGGATAAATAAGGACAGAAAAAATATAAACAATAAATTTAAAAGGTTTTTTTTTGGTGGCAGAATGCTGGGGGAGGGAAAAAGATTATTCAAGGAAAATGGAGTAGGGGAGAAGGAAACATCAAGGCTTATTTACTTTGCATTTATCTTTTTAAAATATATTTTTAAGGGGCAGCTAGGTGGCACAGTGAATAGAGCTCCAGCCTTGGAGTCAGGAAGACTTGAGTTCGAATTTGACCTCAGACACTTAACACTTACTAGCCGTGTGACCTTAGGCAAGTCACTTAACCCCAATTGCCCTGCCTTCCCTCCTCCAAAAAGCTATGTGTGTGTGTGTGTGTGTGTGTGTGTGTGTGTGTGTGTGTTGTATATATATATATATTTGATGTACATGTGGTCTCCTTGATAGAATGTAAGCTTATCGAGGGCAAGAGCTATTTAATTTTTGTCTTTGTATCCTGAATAGCTACCATAGTGCTTGGCACATGGTAGGTTCATAATAAGTGCTTGTTGCCATAGACATCTGATATAACTTACAGAAACACAAGATGCCTATAACAGATGAGTTAGAGAAAACAAATCTCCCAGTTTAACATTGGTTTAAGGAAAATACATTTGATTTCTAGAGGCAGAGAGGTCTTCTCTTTCCATCTAATACAGAAGTTTTTAAATTATTTTGGATCATGGATCCTTTTGTCAGACTGGTGAAGCCTTCTCATAATTTTTTAAAATTACAATAGAAGGAAATACTATATTTCAGATAGAGGTCAGTGGAAATCAGTAGGTAATTTCTTCTCATCCAAGTTCACTGAGTCCCTGAATTCTGTTCACAAGTGCCTTTGAACCAGCTAGATGGTACATTGGGTGGGACCTGGAGTCTGTAAGACCTGAGTTTCTAATCTTGTATCCGATATTACTGACTGTGTGACTCTGGGTAATCCACTTAACCTTTCCATGCCTCAGCCTCCTCATCTGTAAAATAAGAATGGATCAAATAAATTAACATATTTAAAGCATTTTGCAAGCTTTAATATGCTATATCAATGATAGCTATTACTAAGGATCCCTAGACACCAGATCAAGAAGATCTTGATTTAATGCAACCTTTCCTTATAGCACGGATTGCCTCTTCAGCATCCCTGACAAGTAAGTGGTCAGTTAGCACCTGCCTGAAGAATTTTCAATAATGGGGAACTCACTACCTCTTAAGGAGACCCATTTAGTTTTCAAATAGCCATACCTGTTTGGGAAATCCTTCTGTTGAGTCAAAAGTCACCTCTCTGTGACTTACATGCAATTAGCCTTAGTTCTACTCTGCAGGGGACAAGCCAAATAGGTCTAATCCATCTTTTACATAGTAGCTTCTCAAGTATCCCCATGTACACAATAGTCTGTTTCCTCTGGGCTCTGGCACAGTTTGTCCTTGTTCTGCTGTCCAATGATCTCCTTCCTGATTTCCACTTTTTATAAGCTCTCATTCCCTAGACTCAGTTCAAGAGGCCTCTCAAGATTCCTTTGGATTGTAAATGACTCGCATTTATTTTGTATTCAGTACGTTGTATTTGGTTTTCTGCTTCCTTGTTCTTCTTCCCAGGGGAGTATAAGTTTCTAGAGGGAGCTGTCATTTCTTTCTTAGCACAGTGCCGTGACATGGAGTAGGTACTTAATGTTAGTTGAATGGAAGTCAATTTGAAGAAACTGGTCAAATTTTTCAAGTCTCATCCCCTCTAGTCTAAATGATATAGCCAAATGCAGTGGTGCCAAAAAACAGCGATATGGATTGTGGAATTTGGTTCCCTCCTTAAGATTCACAACAGTGTATTAGACAAGCTATTTTGGGTTAGACTTTTGCATCATTGGTGAGGCATAACAATGAGTCAGCTGGCTTTTCTTTCCCCCTTTCAGATTAGTGGCTCAGAACGAGCCCACAGTAACTAGAAATTGTCAGGGTTCTAACGTTGTCCAGGCATCTTTGTGAAAGGAGTTGGCAAAGGGGAGTATTCTTTGATTTCTGACTATAAAACCAGGTGCCATAATTGGCATCTCGTAGTCCCCCTTTAGTTGTGGAATTATTATCCCTGTCTATCTGAGAGAGAAGAGGTAGTCTACACTCTGATCCCTAAGAGGATTCTTGAGGATTTGTTTGAGCACATGGGATATATATCCCTATATTTCCTCCCTCTAGAGCCACAAATTGGCTTCAGCCTATAGGAGTGGTTGAGCTTGGATGGGGCAGGGGTGAGGAGGGAGGTGGGGGCAAAGGAGCCCCAAAGGAGCTTCATGGTTATGGAGGCCAACCAAGCAAACATCAGTTCTAACTCCTTGCAACTTTCACTTAACATTAAATTCACTGGGAAGAAACACTCTTTATAGTGGAATAGTGTGGAACACAGTGGAAAGCAGATTCAGAGGACCTGAGTTCAAATCCTGGCTTTGTTACTTGCTACCTGTGTGAGTTTGGGCAAATCATAACTCTTTGAGCTTCATCTTATCATCTGTAAAATGTGGGGGCTGGGCCAGATGACCTCTAACGCCCTTTCTGACTCTAAATCTGTGATTCCATTTTTAAAATTAAAAACAAAACAAAACAAAACAAAAAAGATCTACTTTTGTTTTGAAGCCAACACCTCAAGGTATACATAGTATCTAAAACTATATTTAGATTACACATCACACATTTGCAGTAGCTGCCCTCTTGTCCCATGTCACTCGACTCATGAAGAAAATTTTTAACCTTTGTCTCTTCCAGATGCAACACTAGTGTCCTGTTGCTTTTATAAATAGATGCAACATGTTACAGATCATACAGCAAAATCCACTTATGTTGGCTTTCGGCATTTTCCATTCCAATCAAAGGATCCCAGGCTGCTCCTGTATTTGCTCAGACAATATTTGTCATGCATAGCAATTTCCCATTTAACAGGCTCTTCCCTTGGTATGGGTTTGTTTCACTGCATTCCTTGTGGTCTGTGAGTAAAACTTTTCTTTTCTCTGTGTCATACTTATAAGAAGTATGAGTTCTATTTTCATTCCACATCAAATTCCCTAGGCTTTTCTAGATATTAGATCTCCATTTGGACTTTACAATCTGCCAAGCAAGGCATTCAATAAATGTTTGATGATGATACAGAATGTCTGCAGTATTTGATTAACTTCAAAGAGATCTTTAAGCCATAAGAGAGGTGCCAAGTCAGAGCTGTCCTTCGCTGGTAGAGCCCCATAATTCTAACTTTGGAACAGAATTCTGTCTTTGGGACATCAGCTTAATAATGGTGGCTCCTTTGTGTCTCTGGGATAGATAATGAACTAGGTAAGATGTAAGGTAAAACCATCACTGATTTAATTTTTCTATCTTTATAGGGTTATCTCATTGAAGTTGACTTGGAAAAAAGAGGGACAGGGAGCTTGGGGTTTGCCCTAACAGGTGGCAGAAATGGCCACTCATTTCATATCAAAGCAATTTCCCCTGGTAGCATTGCTGACCTTGATGGAAGACTTCAAGCTGGTGACATTTTACTGAAGGTACCAGGTTTATCTTGAATATTTAAAAAAAATTATTCTTTGTTGAAGCTAGGCTTTGCTAATATATGAATAGGATCATGAAATAACTGTGCATGTGACAAATGTTCAATTTGTATATGATTTGTGTCATACTAATTTAAGAATATATGGGCATCTGGGTGGAGTAGTAGATAGAGTCCCAGACCTGATGCCAGGAAGACCCATCTTCATGAGTTCAAATCTGGTCTTAGGCATTTACTAGCTTTGTGACCTTGGGCAAGTCACTTAACTTTGTTAGCCTCAGTTTCTCAACTGTTAAAATGAGATTGAGAAGGAAATGGGAAACCCTCTAGTATCTTTGCCAAGAAAACCCCAAATGAGTTCACAAAGAATTGTACACAACTTGAAATGACTGAATGACAAAAGTTTAAGAACATAAGCATTTGGAGAGCCAAGTTTATGCCATGTGTGTTCTGCTTGAATTCTAGTATGACAAGTGATCCTAAACCTTGGTGAGTGGGGAAATCCCAGGGTATTTCCAATGATTAATTTGAAGTCAATTTAAACCATCATCCAAATTAAATTAATGTTAATTATCTTTAATTAAAAATAGATATCTGCTGTGAAACACTTTGTGGGAGAAAGAGGGTGTTGTGTAAGACTTCAGTGCTAGTTTGAACTCCAAAGAGTTTATGAATTTGATTTAATACAGTTTGAACCCCAATTAATATGGGTGTATCTACACTCCCTTAGGACCCAAATAATGCCTTGGTGTTAAGTTGGACATTCAGTATGTTGATTTCCTAGTGACCTAAAAGACTAAGGGTGTTTTTTGAAATACCTGGGAGGGGGACCTGACTGGTGATTAGCTTCAAGATCATCCCATATGAGAATCAGTTGAAAGAATTGGGAGTATTTAGCTGGGGAAAGAGATGACTCAGGGGGTTATGATAACTGTCCTCAAGAATTTGAGAGGCTGATAAATGAAAGATTAGCATTGTTCTGCTTAGCTCTTGAAAGCAGAACTAGGAATAATGAATGGATGGAAGTTTTAGGAGTAGATTTAGGTTTGATATGTTGGAAAAAATACCTAATAGAGCTATAAATTGGAATGAACTGCTTCAGGAGGTTCTTAGACCTCACTAAAGGTTTTCAAGTGAAGGTTGAGTAAACCATTTGCCACTTGCATTGTATAACAGAGGTGTCAGCCACCCCTGGTGCATGCCTGTGGAGTGTGGCAAGGAATCAGAGTAAAATGTAATTGGGAAATATTTAACAAAGTAAATTAAATACAACAGAAAATATTAATATATACTTTTCTAAATCAATATGCAGCTGTGGGGATCATAATCTATAATTTACTGGCCCCTTTTTCTATTTGAGTTCAACTCCATTGCTGCAGAGGACATTCTTGTTCAAATATGGGTTGGGCCAAAAGGCTACAAGGACCCTTCCAACTTGGAATTTCTTCCATACTCACTGGAGTTTTAAGTCTATTAAGCAATAGCCATTAGATAAGAATGAAAAGGAGAAAAAAACATTTACCTCTAGTTTAGTATTTGAAATAAGTTTTGTTTTGAAGAGAAAGCTTTTAGATTTCAATTGATAGCTTTGTTTTGATCACAGTCTAATAGGAAGGCAGCCAGGCTGAAAAAATCCTATGAAATTGTAATTCTGAAGCAAGAATACTGAATGACAACTAAAGAAAAGCTTTAGCTCTGTTGTTCAGGCAAGATGGAAACAAGATGGGGGCATTTTCTCTTAAATAACAAGATGGATAAAAAATTGTATATTCTAGCTATAGGCATTTGTAGATGGAATTAGTATTGCAAGATATGTTCTAGATTTATTTAAGTAATGATATCCTTTCTCTGCATGTATTTCATCAGGTGAATGGCAAGTCAATATTGGGTCAACCACACAGGGCAGTTATTGACCTTATCCGTCAGACTCAGGGCACTGTCAAGCTCACTGTTCGTCGAAACGCTGCCGTGAATCCATCTCATTCAAGCCATGGATACAACACAATGTTTTCACGAAGGAAAGATGCAACATTGCCCGGTAGGTCATAACGCAATGCTGTGATCCCTTTGTGTCTTTTCTTCTCTGGGACCTCGTTCCATCAATCACCCACTACTTCCCCCATGTGACTTCAATCTCTCCCTCTCTACAGGTTTCTTCCCCTTCATCTCTGAACATGTCATTTCTCCTGTCTCTTAAAAACAAACAAAAACCCAACTTCAACCTTCCCCTGACCCTGTCATTCCCTCAAGCCATCATCAATCTCTTCTTTGAGGAGGACTTTGAAAGAGTCACTGCTCAGATTTTCCATCAACTCTAATCTAAAGAAAGAGCTATTTTAATAATTCCATAAGTGCATCTTCTACCATATCTTACTGAATGTGATCACCTGAAATCTTTTGCGAACAAATATTCTTAGGATCTTTTAGGCCAGGGATTCCTAACTGAGGCTCCATAAACTTGTTTTATTTTAAATATTTTGATAACTATTTCAGAATATTGTTTTCCTTTGTGAAAGTACATATACTATTTTATGCATTTAAAAACATGATTCTGAGGCGGGGTCCACAGACTTTACCCAACCATGGCCAAAGGGTTCAGAAAAGGTTAAGGACCCCTTCTCTAGACAATGGACTATAAGGATGAGAATAATGTTAGATAGCATTTATATACCACTTTGAGTTTTGCAAAGTGCTTTACAGAAAATATTTGATTCTTATTACATTCATGTGAGATAAATGCTATTATTATTCCTGGTTTATATATGAGTAAACTAAGACCAAGACAGATTAAGTGACTTGCCAGGGTCACAAACCTAGTAAGTGTATGAAGCAGAATTTAAACTCAGGTTTTTCTGTTTCCAAATAGAACATTCTATTCATGATTAAAGAGATAGAGGAGAAAGAGGAGGAGGGAGTAAATTTAGAGAGAGGTATTTAATGGGAATTATTCAACTAAGGGGCTACAGTGACAATTCTTAGCTCAATGTGACCCACAAATTATTGTTGCTTGAGATCTATCAAGTATATGAATTATCAGGGGAAATTCCTAACTCAGTATAAATAGACAAATCATTTTTAAAAAATTCTTCCTTTATAATTAAAATACACTTATTTTAAATAATCCTAAAACCATTAGATGTACAATTGTTCCTGATGAGAGGCTGGCAATAAATCATGAATCAATAACTGTTCTAGGCATGGCCAGGTCTGCCACATGGTGACCTTCTTGGCTAAGCGAGAAAAGAGAAAACAAACAAACAAACAAAGAGGACACAGAGAAGCAGTTCTGCTCCCCTGACCTGCCAGAAGAGAAGATGAGGATGACAGAAAGAACAGAGCCCAAAACAGCTTCTGCTCCTAGGCCTATAGATAGAGGAGGGGAGGAGGACATGAGAGCAAAAGCAGATCCAAACCTCTGCTCTCCTGGGCAGCCAGAGGGGAAGGAGAGGAAGAAACAAGAGAGAAGCATGGATGGAGCCCTTCATTCCCATTTTTCTTCTTAACTGGAAGGAAAGGGTAAAGCAAGGGAGGGAGAAAGAGCAAAAAGTTAGAGCCAAATTCCTGATCTCCTGCTCAGTCATAGGGAGAAACTAAAAGAGAGAAGGAAGGAAATGGAGACCAGACCTCCTTCTTGAAAACTCATTTCCTCTTGGATAAATCAGGTCAAACACTCCTAATGGTGTTCTTTCTTACTAGGATCTAGGTCTACTCCTTAGGTTTTCTGAGTTATCTCTTATCTTCTACATTCAAAGCTTTGTCAGCTCTGAAGGTCTAAGCAAGTCCAAGTGCAGGGAGTGCGGTGTTTATTTGTTTTTTGTTTTTGGAGGGCAATTGGGGTTAAGTAACTTGCCCAAGGTCACAGGCTAGGTTTTTGTTTGTGCGTGTTAAGTGTCTGAGGCCAGGTCCGAACTCAGGTCCTCTGACTCCAGGGCCGACGCTCTACTCACTGCGCCACCTAGCCGCCCCGGGTGCGGTGTTTGTATTGTGTTGTCCATACAGGTCTTGTGGATCCAGGGAGGCATGAAGTGATATCTTTGGCATCTCCTCTGCTTCCCCTTCTTTGAGGTAAACTTTGATTCCTGCTAAGAGAGGAAGTAGAGTTTTGGTGCCAGAAGGTGGCCCCACCACTTTCTTCAGAGAGAAGGGAGTACTGGGCTCGAATTATATCTGTCCTCCCCTCAAATATCATTAGTCTAAGGGAAATTGTGTTTTTAGGTTCAAGCTAAATTCCTGATAGCTATCCCTTAATGGGGAAAGGATGACCCAACCTATCTGTCCCCAGCAATATATCTCCCTTCCCACCAAATGCTGCTTCCGTAATAAACACATGTAGCAAAGAGAAAACAAACATATTAACAAAAAAAAAAATTATCCAAAGCAATAGCAAAGCAATTAGAGGAGGTAGCAATAGTGAATGTATACCAGACAATATAGGGAGTGAATGAGCTCTCCCATAGGAAGTGACCTATCTCAGCTCAGCATAGGGAGAGTGATAGTCCTAGCTCTCAAGGGAGTTTTCCCTTGGGGGAAATTTCTCAGTCTCTAGTGTAGCAAGCTGGGGGATGGTGACATGGTTGAGACACCTGCTTCTCTACATGTTGGCTTCTTCCCACAGTCTTTCTTTCCCTTCAGGGACCTGAAGAGAGTCTGGAACTGCATGCCTTCTCTCTGGAAGCTGGAAGCTAGAAGACCAGGATCTATCTTCACTCAAGCTCATGCAAACTCTACCTCTCATGAAGGCATGGGGCATTGAGTAATCAATCCCCAATGAGTAGATTTGTATATCAATGGGCTTTAAGCCACAGGATACATAATGAAGGAGTAGGAATCAGTTTTGAATCATGGAGTTTCTGCCTCATTAATAAAAAGAAAGCTGTCTTCTTATTCCAGGCCATGTGACTTACTGGGGCTCACAGTTTTGAATTAAAGGGGTCTTGCCCTATTAATAAACGTAAAATAATCTCTCCCTAATCCCCCACTCCCACCCCATTACTAGTTATGGTCTCCTGAAAACCAGTCTTTCCTTAGACCTATTATCCTGGTTGGAGCTGAGTGAGGGGAGCAAAGCTACCCACTCCTTTCTTTCCAAACAGCTAGAAGGTAACTTGATGTGATATGTAAATCCCATCATTTCTGAGGAGGGCTGAGTAGACACATGGGCAGCATCCAAGCCTAATTTCATCAAAGAGTAGTTTAGACTTGCTTTACTCATTTCCAAACCACCTACTCACTTTTCAACCTCCTGCATCTTGGTCTCTATTCCCATTACTCTACCGTACCTTTCTTCCCACATCATTAATGGTCTCTTTTTCATTAAACACAATGATCCCCTTTCCTCTCCTTCCTGCCCATGAACTCTCTTAGCATTGGACATTGTGGACTACTTTCTCCTTGCTTTCCTCATCTTCCTTAGCTTCCATGACATTACACTTTCATGATTCTTCTGCTAGATAGATTTTTAGGTCATTCATCACATGTTTAAGAGATTTTGGAGATTTCTCTAGTTCAAGTGTGTGTGTGTGTGTGTGTGTGTGTGTGTGTGTGTGTGTGTGTGTGATATGCACTCTTTTGATAGTCTAGTGAAACCTAGGGCATTTCTTAGATTAATTTTAAGTGAATTAAATTAAATATATATCATCACAGAAGTGGTTAAGAATTGAGTGAAAATAAAGATGTAAATTTCCCCCCATTCTAATCTCATTGACTTTCTGAAACCTATCCATGGATCCCTATGGACCCCGAGTTAAGAACCTCAGATCTAGTTCAGACCATTATATGTATGAGAAAACTGAGGCTCAGAGTGGAGAGGGATTTGCCCAAAGTCATAGAGGGGAGATTTGGCTCTAATCCACTTCTCTTTCCCCTTTCTCCTCTTTATTTCTGCATCTCATTGTCTTCATCCTTCTATTGCCCCTTAGACAAGGTTGTCCTCTATAGTTCTTTACCATGCCTTTACACATCCATTCTCTACTTACTTCTTCCTCCTTCCCCATGGCTTTAATTATTCCCTCTGTGAAATTTATTCTCAAATGTCAACTTCTCAGAGCTCTCTGGTCCTGTATCTCCAACTGTTTCTTGGCTATATCCATCTGGATAGCTCACTGATGCCACAAACTCTGCATGTCTCAACCTGTACTTCTCATCATCCTACACCTAAGGATACATTACCACCCTTGACTCTATCTATCCAGATGCAGTATAGGGCAGGGGAGACGGTGCTGGGCTGAGAGGCGAAACCTAACTTCAAATCCTTGCTCAGTGCACTTCCTATCTGTGTGATCATAGGCAAGTTACTTCTCTGGACTTCCTTTCTTTCATTCATAAAATGAGTGTTATAGCTATTGTACCTACTTCACAGGGTTGTTGAAAGGATCAAATTATACTCAAAATACTTTGTAAAGATATAGATATTTAATATGCACAAATGCCCCTATTGGATATACCCATATATAAAATATAATGTATATTTGTATATGCATATAGACAGAGATCATACCTATGTGTATGTAGATATAGACATATATATGTATATCCATGCACATATGCATATATAGGAGAGGTATTGAGATAACGTTTCCTTCAATGATAATGATCTTCCAGTGATTCCAGCCTTTAATTTCAGAGCTGCCTGTGATTTTTCTCTTCCTCTCCCTTCATATACAATCAATTACCAGGTCATCTTTTTGCTACTGTGGTATTTCTAGCACCATTTTCTCCCTTTATTTCAACTGTAGCCTACTTAATTTAGGCTTTCACAGGTCTTTGTCAAGACTGGATGGATAGATGGATGGATGGATAGCTAAAGCATTTATTAAGTACTTACTGTATACCAGGCACTCTGATAAGTTCTGGGGATCTAAAGACAAGCAACCAAGGTAATCTTAACATTCAAGGAGCTTTTATTATGATGGCAAAATACAGTACATAAAGGGGACCTGGAAAGGTAGGGAGAAGGAGATTTGGAAAGTCAAGTCATGAGTAAAGTTGAACATAGTTAGGTTCGCCTTTTAAAACTAGTCTTCCTGCCTCAGTTTATCCCTCCCCAGGTCACAGGTTTTTCTGTTCCCCAAGCACTCTTCATTAGGCACCAATGTCTTCATGTCAGCCCCTCAAAAACCTTCCATGATGTTCTACTGCCTAACAAATCAGGCACAAACACTTAACTAGTCAAGGACACCCAACCTTTTCATATTTTGCTCTTTCATTTACTCTATATTCTAGCAAAACTTCACTATTCCCTGTCCTCTGTTCAACTGCCACCTTGTCCTGCCTTTGCTAATACTGCCCTCCCCCACACCTGGAATAAACTCCTCCCAATCTTATTTGTTGAAGCCCTTTCAAGGCCTAATTTAGATGCTACTTGCCCCTTGCAGTTAGCATTTAACAAATGTCTATTACACTTAACTGAACTTAAGAATGTGCCAAATAAGGGCCAGCTTATCCAATTTGTCATCTTTTTCACCCAAATAAAACCAACCTGGTTCATTTTCACCAAAGCAATCCTTATATTTCTTTTTAGGCTTTCTGCATCTGCCTCTCCATTGCATCAGGCCTATTTCTGGTGCTTTTCTGTACCCTGGATACAGCCTGACATCAGACCCAAAGACTATGTTGCTCTCATGGCTCCCATCTGCCTGCCTGCCCACTTACTGCTACTTGCTCTGGCTTCAACTGAAACGAACAGGATCCAGGCGGTAGCTGTGGGCAGCTCTGACCACAAACACTGCCAGTTGCTAGTCTGCTATTCAGCATGGCTATAGATTTTAGAAGGTTGTGTCTCTGTGGCTTCCCTCCAGGAAGCTCAGGGGGAGTAGGAAAGCCTTCCAAGGCAGCAGAAGGGAAAAGAGGAGGAAGGGGGAAGGGACCCATCACTTGGCTGCCCTCAGGATATGAAGAAAATGGCACTGCCCATGTACAGACATTCAGGTCAGAAACTATGATCTTCCTGTACCCTTCCTCAGTTGCCCAAACTAGATTCATACCTTCCCCATGATATCTGCTTCAAATCGAGAAATATAGCGACAGTTTTAAAGAAAATGATCTTCTTTCTCCATCCCCTTCTTGATTACAAGACAGAAAATATGGCTTGCGTTCTCCCTTCACAGCCATTACTATATCCCTGCCATTGCTATGATATCAACTTCACTTAGGTATTGTCTGGTCTGATATTCATGCCTTGCCCACCCATTCACTACATCGTCAGTGCCAAGTCAGGATAGACAGAGACTGACTACTGGATCCCTACCTCCATTAATGAGGTCAAGGGAAGACAGGCTTATGGGCTGCTAAACCCTCTGGAGAAGATCTGGGGTCCAGGGCAGAGGGCTCTCTACTAGCAGCTCTGTAGGACTCCCCATTTCTTCCCTCAGGAGCTCCTCTGGACTAGCCCTTATCAATGTCTTCCCTAACCCCACCACTGATTTTGGTGGGGACCCCAGGATGCATGAGGAAGTCATGACCTTTGTCTTTTAATAACAAGAGGAGTTTCTTTCCCTTTCATCTTTTGACTGCCTTCATGACAATGTCACTGAAACTTCAGGTACATTTCAGGAGAGGCTGCAAGGAGGCTAAAGTAATGATGGATGACAAAAGGTGAGTTTTCTTAGTCTGGTGATGGCAATTAACTCCCATCTTCACCCTGTGAGAAGGCTACAGCATCTTCTGAATGTGGGTCATGTGTGGGATGGGATCCAGCTGTGGAAGGCCAAGTGCCAGGTCTCAGCCCACTGACACTGGAGTAGAAGCTTTCCCCTAATGATGATCAGGTGTAGAAAAGGACATCTATGGAAACATGAGTACCAATGAGATTCTTGTAGTGAATTATCCTTAGGACTGGACCAATAAAATAGTCATCTACTCTAAGAAAAAAAGAAAGAGTTTAGGAAAAATATATTCCAGGCAATGCTCTTCCTCATTATGGAAGAAGCAATATCACTCACTAATATAGATTGGGAAATGGCCCAACAATGCAGAACAGAAAAGGACCCAAAAAAGCAAAATTCTATACACACTGTACTCAGTTTCCATTGATTTGCATGTGATGACCAAAACTGAGACTAACTTGGCTAACTCAGTCTAGTTTATAGGAAATAGACTAGACTAGACCTGTTCAGGGTGCTCAGTGTGGTCTGCCCATTTCTGGGAGGGGTATGGCTAGGAGAAGGCAATGAGCAGAGAATTGTGATAACCCTGCTATTGGCCAAGGCAAACTTTAGAAATCGGGAATTTGATTTGACACACATACAATCTGTCTGTAATTTGTACTGGGTAATGATAACAATGTCTCACATCTTGAATCACCATACAAGAAGAGACCCAAAGTATAAAACTGCATCAACAGGAGTGGCTTTGACCAATGTCATCTACCTGATCATCTCTCTGCCTAGGATCTATGTCTATTTCTAAATGAAGGTGTTTATATAATGTGCATATATAAAATGAAATGTAAATATGCAGTACATATGTCCACGGCAGTTAGGTGGTTCAGTGGATATGATATCAGGCCTGGAGTCAGGAAGACCTGAGCTCAAATCTGGCCTCAGGCACAACTACCTGTGAAATCCTGGGGAAGCAATTTAATCTCCTTTGCCTCAGTTTTCTCATCTGTAAAAGGAACTGGAGAAGAAAACGACAAACTACTCCAGTATCTTTTTTTGCCAAGAAAACCCTAAATGGCATCATGAAGAGTTGAACATGACTAAAACAACTGAACAACCATATATGTATTTGTACTAGTAACATATATAAATAGCTATTGATATACATCTGTTACATAGTAGTTAGCATTAAAATATAGTATGTAAATATAATACAGTGTATTAAAACATGTGTAAACATAAAGTATATAATATATAAATATAATATACAAAATAGAGGGTAATAACCACATAGTATTAAGCATTAACATGTATAAACATAAAATATATAAATATACAAAATAGAGAGTAATAACTGGACTGTAGTTAGCATTAAAATATAATGTATAAACATAAAATATTTAATATATAAACATAATATACAAAATAAAGAACACAGTGGTTTTTAATAAAAATAAGAGAGATTATGTCTGTGTATATATATTTACATATGTACACACACATATATACACATACACATATACATATTATGTATGTATTTGGGTTTTTTTTCCTCTTTTCTTTCTAGAGTTAGCTACTGAGAAACAGCCAGGCCTGTGTGGCTGAATAGTCTCTTCAGTTCACCTCTGCCATTATATTCAGGAATCAGATAGTACTGTCATTTCAGCATCTTTGGAAACTGAGGCAGCACCCCCAAATCTGTTGAGCTTTCTTTGAAACAAACATGCTCCTCCTCCTCCCCCCTCCCCATAAGCTCTTATTTGGTTTCAGCCCTTTGATTAGGAATCAAAGAGACCAAAAAAGCCTGGGAAGAAGAGGTTGGTCATCTAATTTCAGACATCCCCCACATCCGGATTCACTTGCCCAAACTGGGCCTCCCTTCCCTCTCACCCTTTAGACGAAACTGCAGTGGAAGTACCAGTTTCTGTGACATTTAAAATATTTGGCATGATTCAATGGGTTCTAAATATATTTTGCTCTATTTAAAATGTACTGCATCGTTTCATAGTGTGGGATTTGGAGCTGGGCGATTGACTGCCATCTGGTGATCAGTCGGAGATTACAAGTCTGCAAGTCATTCTTAGGTTAGGCAGTAGGACAGACCAGGTGCCAAGTGACCCTCCCATACGGAGCCATTACTCTTATTCTCTTAGTAAGTGCAGCACTTTGCTAGCTGGGGCTCCCTTAAAGGCTACAACTTCTACCATTTCCTCTCCCCTAACTCCTCTTTCATTTAGACGCCCTAACATTTAACCTCAATGCAGAGGAAAACACACAGAGACACACAGGCACACACACACACACACACACACACACACACACACACACACACACACACACACCTCTTTCTATGCCTGTGCCTATGCTCCCCCAAAGTAACACACTACCCCTGGTTCTTTTTTATTTCCTTTTCTTTTCTTGCATTTTAAATAATTTATTTTTCCCAATTACATGTAAAAACAATTTTTAACATCCATTTAAAAATTTTCTGAGTTCCAAATTTTCTCCCTCCCTCCACTCCCCCCTCATTGAGAAGGCAAGCAATTTAATAGAGGCTATACACATACAGTCATGCAAAACATACTTCTACATTAGCCATGTTGTGAAAGAAAACACACCAAACCCCCAATTTTTTAAAGTATGCTTTAATCTGCATTCAGGCAATTCTTTCTCTGGAGATGGATGGCATTTTCCTCCTAAGTCCTTTGGAATTGTCTTGGATCTTTGTATTGCTGAGAATAATTAAGTCATTCATAGTTGATTATTGTACAATATTGCTGTGACTACCTCTAGTTATTTTCAAAGGTACTCAAAAGCCCCCCAGGGGAATATTCAGGGAATGAAGATGGCAGATAAGAGAAAATAGAATTATGGTACCAGTAGGCTCCGAGTCCAACCCAGCCTTTCATGCACAATACAGCAAATTGGAACTGCCTTTTGTCAGCTTCCTCCCCCCACTCTACCCGACTTCCTCTTACCATCTCCTTTGCTCTGCTAAGGAAGAGTCTTATCCTGGATGCATCCACTAGATTCCAAACATCAAAGTTTTGAGCTGAATTTGATTTGGAAGAGAGGCTAACTAGGTCAACCCTATCAAGCCCCGTCTCTTTCCAAGCCTTCCCTCTCGATCTGGTTCTATTCCAGTCTGAGTAGAGTCTTTCCTTCATTTATTTAGGAATCATTTATTAAATATCCATTATGTATATGCCCTGTGTTAAGCACCAGGGAGGAAGCAAAGATCATTGAGATTTGGTCACAGACCTCAGGAACCTTACAATCTTCTAGATATGGTATGCACATATCTAGAATGCACATATCTTCTGGATATGATATGCACATATATAGGATACTTCATGATAACTAGAATATAGAATGGGAGCATAACAAATATTTAGTGCTATTTGAAATTGGAGGAAGAAAATATAATTACTTATAGCATAGATCAGCAAAGATTTCTTGGAGGCCGTAGCTTTTAAATTGACTCTGAAAGGATGGGTGGGATATAAAAAGATGGAGATGGCACTCTCGGCAGAGTGGCATGAGCAAAGAAAGAGCTAGATATTTACAAGAAACCATGGAAGGCCTAGTTTGGCTAAAAGAATAGTGTGAATGGTTTAGGGTGGTGTGTGTGTGTGTGTGTGTGTGTGTGTGTGTGTGTGTGTGTGTGTGTGTGTGTGTGTGGTGTGAGATAAGGCTGGAAAGGGAGAGAGATCCCAGGCTATGGATGGACAGACAGCCAGAGAAGCTGAGACATTATTGGGGAGGGATAGGGAGATGGTGAAGGTAGTTTATGATGAGTGACCTCAGTCTTAGTAACTAGGAATATTGTCATCTGCTGTGAGTCAGAAGCTTGAGTAGACAGAAAGACTTTTAGAATGATTGTGGAGAATTAGAAGGGGAATCAATGAAAAAAGGATCAAATTGGATCAAACAGCAAGGAGGACCTGTTTGAGGCCAAGCAGCTAGAAGTGGTGGTGGTGAAGTAGGGGACACGCCTTTATGAAGTTCATACTACATGTCTGGTTCGGTGCTAAGAACTTTACAAATATATCATTTGATTCCTGAGAGGTAGGAGCTATTATTATCCTCATTTTGTAGTTGAGGAAACTGAGTCAAACAGAGGCTTAAGCAATTTGCCCAGGGTCACTTGTTCTGAGGGGCCTGAGGTGAGATTTGTACTTAGATGGTCCTAACTCTACCCACTGAACCATCTAGCTCCCTACACTTTATATCACCTTGAATTTGATACAATCTCCAGTACCCCTAAGCAACTAGGAGCAGAACTGAAGAAATTAGATGGCAAGGTAATGGTTACCTTAGATTGAGTATTAACATGAAGTTGGGGGATGTCAAGGGATCATTGGATCAAGGGGTCACTGGATCAAAAGATTCCTCTTCCTGCCCCTGGCCCCTGAACTCCTTCCATTCCCAGGCTGCTGCCCAGGTGAGTTCTCTTTTTCATTCATGTGACCATGGACGTCGCTGGTCTTCTCTGGCCTTATTTCTTAGGAGAGAGATGTTCTATTCCTTCCTTGCCCCAATTGTCATGCCCTTCTCCTGGTGATCTTAGGAATAAGGCCTCTGAACCTTAGTGTTTAGCCAAAAACTCGTTCTTACCAATATAAAGCAGTCCCTCTAATTGTTGCCCTTCCTTCTGCTCTCTATTTTATTTAAAATTGACCCTGCTCCCTTACAATTGTAGACTGATGTCTGCTGCCTTCTTCCCTGGGCTCTTTCCCTTTCAACTATCAGCAAGTAACCCTCACCATAAACGATTCCTTTTTCTTCCCCAAACCCTCACAGCTGGGAATGTTTTCCTACTTCTGATCTCCATGGGTCTCATTGGTAGAACTGGGCTAGAAGATGCTTCCAGGAGCCATCAGCTGTGGCTAGTAATTACTCTTTTTCTAAGCTTCAGGCTGCACCATGACCTTACTGGGGAAGTGGCTTTCTTCCAAGTTCAGGGTTCTGCAAAACTTAAAAGTACATAACATTTACATAGTCTCCTTCCTCCCCACTCTCAGTCATCAGGCAGAGTCATATCATTCTATTTTGTTAAAGTCAGATCTGCTTGCTTCTATATCTTTCAGCAAAGAGAATATTCTACCCTTTACATTTAGAAGCCCATAGTTTGTACAGAGGAAACTGGAGCCCAAGATGGGTGCGGAAAGAGAAGGATAGCATCCAGCTGCTTTAAATAAATTCACATCTCAAGGCCCCAATTAAATCCTGGGGAGCTGAAAGAACTTGCAGATGTTATCTAAAGAGAACTCAGAGAATGGGTGAGGCATTTGAAGAGTGGAAATAGGCAAATGTCCCAATTTTTTTTTAAAGGGAAAATGGTAGATTTTAGAAAGTACAACCTAGTAAAATTGATGTCAATTCCTGGCAAAATTCTAAAATGGATTATTAAACAGATGTTTTTTGAGCTCATTGAAAGGGAAGTCCTGATTACTAGAAGTGGGGCAGGGTTCACTGAGAACAAATCATGCCAAACTAACTTCATTTCCTTTTCTGATAGGGTTACCAGAGCAGTAGACTGGGGAATACCACAGACATAGTATCTTGCTATCAACAAAACATTTTGACAGAGTCTCTAGTGGTAAAAATATGAGTTAGTGGATTACTGCAGCTAATTGATCAACTGTGCCCAAAGACAGCTAATTACTGGAGAGTCACTAATCTGAGGTTTCTAGTGGGCCCTCTGTCTTGTTCAACGTTTTTGTTTGTTCTTATGATAACAAAGTTAATCATATTTATCAAATTGGTGGACACAAAAGTGGGAGGAATGGCTAAAATTTTAGGTCAGAATCAAGATTAAAAATGATCTCAAGGTGTTGGAACACTGGGATGAAATTAAAATGAAATTTAGCCAGGATAAAGTGAAACTCCTGCATAGAGTTAAAAAGAGTTAAAAATCATAAGTACAAGACTAGAAAGGAGAGACCTGACTTGACAGCAATCCAAGGGGAAAAGACCTGGGATTTTTTGGTTCACCACAAGTTCAGTACAAATCAACAATTTGATACGACTTCTCAACAAACTGACTGAAACTTAGGCTGCATTAATAAAAGCATGGGGTCCAAATCATAAGTCTTTCTGTGCTGGTCACACCTGGAGAGTTTAATAATAAGGAATTAGTCACAGTCTAAGTAAATTGAAAGATCAGTTATTTTCAGAGACTACCAAGAAAAAGGGAGGTTCGGGTCTAGAAAATATAAGGGACAGTTGAAACAAACTGGGGGTTTCTGGTTTTTTAGCATGGTGGGGGGAAGCCTCATAAAGACTAATGGGGCAACTGTCTTTATTTATTGGAAGGTCTGTCTTTATTGAAAGATCCAGTTCCATGTTGCTCCAGTAAGTAGAATTAGGGACAATGGATGTTCTATAGACGTCTTAAACTCAACATGTCCAAAATGAATCATTATTTTTCCCCCAAATCCTCTCTTCTTCCTAACTTCCCTTTTACTTTTGAGAGGGCATTAACACCCTTCCAGTCACCCTAGCTTACAACATAGGTTTAATCTTTGAATCATTAGTCTCTCTCCCCCTACCCCCCATCCAACTTGCTGTTGCCAGATCCTATCAAATTAATTTTTATATATACTTCCTTCTCCCCTCTAACGCTGAAACTGCCCTGGGGTAGGATCTCATCGTCTCATATCAGCATGATTGCAGTAACTTTCTGCTTCAAGTCTCCCCACTCCAATCTATTCTTCACTTAGTTGTCAAAGTTAATGTTCCTAAACCATCTTCCTAAAGCCTCCCCAGGCTTCCCACCTCCACATAATAAAACTTCAGTGACTTTCTATTCTGTCTGGCTTTTAAAACCCTCCATAACCTGGCTTTTCCAAACCTTTTTTTCCAGGTACTCTGTGATCCAGTGACACCAGCTTCCTTGTTGTGTTCCTTACACAAGACACTCCATCTCCTTATCCTGTGTGTTTTTCCTGGCTGTACCTCATGCCTTGAATTCTCTTTCTCCTCATTCTGTCCCTGGCTTCGTTCAGATCCCAACTAAAACCTCACCTTCTCTAAATAGCCTTTCTCAATTCCTTTTAGAATTCCTCTTTGCAGGGCAGCTGGGTGGTATAGTGGTTAGAGCACTGGCCCTGGAATCAGGAGGACCTGAAGCCAAATCCAGGCTCAGATACTTACTAGCTGTGTGACCTTGAGTAAGTCACTTAACCCCAATTCCTTCTCCCCCCCCCCAAAAAAAAAAGAATTCCTCTTAGGGTCTTTTCCCTAAAATTATCTCTAATTCATGCTGTCTATGTCTTGTTTGTACCTGGTTGTTTGCATGTCATCTCCCCCATTAGACTGTGAGCTCCCTGAGGTCAGGGTTTATTTTTGCCCTTTTTTAGTCCCCAGTGCTTATATGGCAGGTGCTTGATAAATGCTTATTGACTGATTTGGCACTGGAGAGAAAGAAGTTAAAGGCAGGAAAGTTTCAACTCAGCAGAAGGAAACTTCCCTAACAATTATTTTTTCTAATAAGCCAGTGGGCATTTTTGTGAAGTAGTGATCATTCCATTGCTAGAAGTGTTCAAAGTCTGAGTGAACAGAAAATCCAATCCAACCAGCATTTAATAAGTATTCACTCTGTACAGGGCACTATGGATATAATGACAAAAAGACAAATGTTCCCCATCTTCAAGGAGCTCGTGGGGATATAATATGTAACCATATATATATAATAATGTATATGTGTATACACATGTACATGTACCCATATATATGCATACAGACAAAAGATAATTTGAGGAGGGAGAACTGAGTTCTAATAAGCAGATAAGGGAATTAGGGAAGGCTTCATGAGGGAGATGGTACATGAAATTGAGCTTTGAAGGAAGGAAGATAGAGATTCTAAATATGGAGAGGAGGAAGGAAGGCATTTCAGGTATAGGAGGATAGCCTGTGCAAAGAAAGTGATGGAGAAGATAAAATGACAAATTCAAGGATTGACAAGTAGGCCAGTTTTGCTGGAATGTAGAGTACATGAAAGGAAGGAATGTTTAATGAGGCTGGAAGATATAGGTTAGAGCCAGATTGAATAAATGGATGGGTGGATGGATGGATGGGTAGGTGAGTGAAAAAGTACTCATGTGCCAGGCATTGGGTAATTTGGCTGGGATACAAATATAATCAAGTAAAGCAGTTCCCTGCCCTTAGGAAGCTTACATTCTAATGGGGAAGAAAACCCTTATCAGGGTGGAGTGGCCAGGGAGGAATATTTTGGACAGGGAAATCAGAAGGAACATGGGAATCACAGGGCAAATGATTGACATATTTTTTGGTGGAATAGTAGTATTGATTTGAGCATTATGTTTAGATCTAGAATTAGAGAATGTTAGAGAGTGGGGGAGAAGGAGAAGGTGGAAGTTGGAGAGCAGCTGGCATTGGCATGGTGGGACAATGATGGTCTAGAAGTGGTGTGATGGGTGGAAGACTGGTAGAGATTAGGCAGCTGCTCACAATTCACAATCACAGGGGTGGAAACTTTAGTCTGGTTGGAGGTAAAGACTAAAAAGCAAACAAACAGAGGTGTTTGTATCTTAGCCTAGAACAGGGGTTGCTAACTTGTGGTCAGGGAATTAATTTATATACCTAGATATCTACATAGCCATAGATAAGACAATTATATTCTGATATTGGATTGTAATTCTCTGCATATTTTTTGCACTTAATTTTTTTTCTTTTGAGAAGGAGCCCATAGGCTTCACCAGACTGCCAACAGAGGCCACTACAAGAGACCATTGAAGTTTTTTTGAACAGGGTAATATACCGGTCAGAGTCGTTATTAAGGTAGCTTAGTCTAAAGCTATGTGGAGGATGCAATAGACTCAGTCTTACAGAGCAAATCCTTTTATTAAGAGGATTTGTTCTGTGAAATTTGGATTCAGTCAAAGGGCCACATTTGAGGACCTAGAGGGCCACGTGTGGCCTTGAGGCCACAGGTTCTCCAGGCCTGGAATAGAGATGAGAGATTGGAAGTGGGGAGTCTTATTAGGAAGCTGTTGAGATGATCCAGGTGAGAAGTAATGATGGTCCAAAAGACATTAGTGGCTGTCTAAGTTGAGAGAAGGGAAGGGATGTGGGAAATGTGGAATTAACAAAGCTAGATGGCTATCTGGAGGGAGTGGGGTGAGAGAGAGAGGAGAGTCAAGTTTGACTCTGAGGTTACACATCTGGGTGATGGAAAGGCTAGTCATGCCCTGAAGAAGAGTGATGTTAGGAGGAAGGTTGAATTTAAAATATATAGGCAGGGGAGATGATGAACTCCAGAATATTGTTAAAGGGACTTCTGTAGGGAAAAGAGCAGATGACCTTCACAGCCAAGCAAGTGTCTATGATAAACTCCTCCCTTACCATACAACATTCCATAGATTGACATTGCACTACCAATTATCTTAAAGGGGTTTCTTGATGTTTTGTCAGTGAAAACTCCATATAGCCAATAAATCATATTTTAATTTGAGGAAGGAAAGAGAAGGGAATAAGCACTTATGTAGTGCCTATGGTATACTAGTGAATTTCCTCTGAAGAGTTTAAGGCACTGTGATGTTTTCTTTACAAATATCTCATTTTATCCTTACTACAATCTTTTGATGTAGATACTATTATTATCTCTGTTTTACAGTTGAGAAAACTTAGGTAAACAGGGCTAAGTGACTTGCCCAGGGTCACACAACTAGTAAGCATCTGAAACCAGATTTGAACTCAGACCTTCTTGACAACAGGCCCATATCTCTATCCACTGGATATCTGTAATATATGGTAATAAACTAGTTATAGGTATCAAGAACTAGGAGGAAACAGGTTGATCTACACTAGAAGTTATGTGAGCCAGCAAATTTTTCTTTACAGATGTACTTTGACCAAACACTATAGATAGTTCATCAGATTTAAATCAAAAAAGGTGAAAATCAGGTAAGCTTCAATATTTCAAAGCTGCCAGGTTTGGCAACACCCTACAAGACTTCTAATGAAGAGTTTTTCTTTAAAAATAGAGAATTACCCCTTCAACTTGAATGTACAGTTCACATCCTTCACCTGCATCCCACTCCAGAAGAATTCAATGATATTTCCATCTCTGAAATCCCTTTCTCAGCCTTTTTTGTTTTGAAGAATGAGGTTTCATTTATAGATAGGAAAATGAGCTGAAACACTTTAAACATTTCAGTTGGAGTTTCAGGAAATGTGATTTGTGTTTGTGAACTAGGAGAATGTATGTTCTCTCATGGCAAGGTTAAATTACTGTTTTGAAGGGAATATAGCATTTCAGTTTTTCTGGAGAGTACTACTATTCTGACTGAGAATGAAAACATTCTTTTTATTAATGATTTTCTTGGGTTTTTCCAGTGAATCTCCTTGGAAGAGTTCAAGATACTTGACATATGTTGTTTTATTTTCCAACACACTATCTTTGTGATATAAATCCAGATTTATAACAGACATAATGGGACTTATAAAGAACTATCTTTTCTAGTCTGGGGGAATCCATACTCCTGAACTAATATGTAGAAGAAAATGAGTCAATATATATCTGTTGCCACTAGAACCCAGGGAAAGATGGTTGAAGATTGACCTTGGAGTCTCAGAACTTGTGTTCAAATCTGCCTTTCCTACTACTTGGGTGGCCTTGAGAAAGTCCCTTAGCCATTCACAGCTTAGTTTATACATCCAAAATGAAGAAATTCCACTAGATGACCCCTAAGGCAACTTCCAGCTCTGTATCTATGATCCTATGGAAGGAAGTATCTAATGGAACATCCCAGGATCTCTTCCTGGCTCCATTTTAAAAAATGTTTTCATCACTATTTTGGATAGAGGCACAAATAGTTTGAGGTTATCAAATTTGCACATGACACAAAGTTGGAAATCACCAGGAACAGGCTGGATGACAGAGTCAGGATTTCAAAGGATCTTGGCAGCCTAGAACATTGGACTGAATTTAGTATGATGAATTTATAGAGATAAATGTAATGTCTAACACTTGGGGTTTCAAAAATTGACTTTGGAAATAAAGATGGGGGAAGCATAGTAAGACAAGAGTTGATCTGGAAAAAAAAAAGATTTGGGGAGTTTAGTGAATTGTAACATGCATTTTTATCATGATGTGGCAGTTATAAAAAGCTAATATAAGCTTCATTAAGAGATACATAACAGGGTGGCTAGGTGGCGCAGTGAGTAGAGTGCCGGCCCTGGAGTCAGAAGGACCTGAGTTCGGATCCGGCCTCAGACATTCAACACACACAAACAAACAAAATAAAAAAAAAAAACAAAAACCTAGCCGTATGACCTTGGGCAAGTTAATTAACCCCAGTTGCCCTCCAAAAAAAATCAAAAAAAAAAAGATACATAACATCCAGAACAACAGAGATGATGCTTTCTAGTTAGACACACGTTGGGAGTTTAGTTATGGGTGCTCCAGCTTAGAAAGGACAGTGATAAATTATAGTGTCCAGAGGAGGGCACCCAGAATAGTGCCATGTCATATAAGGATTATTTGAAGAAATTGGCAATGTTTAGCCTGCGGAAGAGCAGACATGGGGAGGTGGGGAGGGGCAGAAATGATAGCTATCTTCGTGTCTTAGAAGGGATATATTATAGAAAAAGACCTAGTCTTCTTCTGGTTCTCCTCAAAGGGAAAATCCAGAAACAATAACTGAATGGAATGAAAAACTTCCTAACAGGGCTATCCAAAAGAGGATTAGACTGACTTAGTAGGTGTTGGCTCAGTAGTAAACCTCACTAAGGGTCTTCAAGTCATCGTTGACTTATTGGGAATATCATTGAGGGCATTCTTGTTCATGTATAGTTTGGACTGACGGGCCACTGAGGTTTCCAGTAACTCTGAGATTCTGAGGACTGGATAAAGAAATGGAAGGATGGATGGATAGATGGATGGACACAGTAGTAGTGACATAGGACTGTGGCTTTCTCTTAAAAACTGTTATAAAACTAAGGGATAACAATCATATTCATCGTCAAATCAAATGGTTAAATCCCATTGGCTTTTCTCAATCCCCATCTTTTTTTTTTTTTACTTTTGTGCAGTTTGTGGCATTTCTGACCATCCCTTTCTCCTCGATTCTCTCTCCTCCCTGGTTTTCCTGCCTATTTCCTATGGACTTCCTTCTCTTCTTTCTGTCTTTCCATCGGGCTCCATATATACCAGTATTGTTATTATTGCCATTTTATAGGTGAGGAAACAGACTGAGAGAGGTTAAGTAACTTGTCTGTAGTTGTACAACTCGGCTGGCAGCATTTGAAGCTATTTGTATGGTTGTGTGTGTGTGTGTGTGTGTGTGTGTGTGTGTGTGTGTGTGTACATGTGTACATTTAGGTGACCATCTTTTAGCATGCCCCAACCTGGTGTCACCTCTCCTTTCCACTTTCCCAGGTCCTATATCTGGGTAGTTGAGTACTACTTGAGAAAGCCACAGTACTATGGGTATAGACCTGGTTTAGTATGGATATGCACCTTCTAACTTTAACTGGGCCTGGCAACTGTTTGAAAATCCCTTTATTTATCTGGGCTCTCTGGAAGGAACCTTAGAGGCATCAATTCTGACCCCTTCATTTTACAGATGAGAAAACAGAGACGGAGAGTTTATGTGATTTGCCCAAGATTACATAGTTAGTCAATGCCTGAGGTAATATTTGAACTCAGTTCTATCCTAACCTTGAACCCAGTGCCCTGTCCACTGTATTTTCTAGCTGCCTCCTTTCCTGTCTTCTCCAAGACCTTGCTTAATTCATTGTTTCCTGTCTCTTCCATTTTCAACCTCTTTCTCTCTTCTCTCTCTCTCTCTTTTCTCCTCTGCATTACATGCAGACTTCTCTTAACTTGAAAAAAAATCACTCTCTGAATCCTGCTGTGATTGCTATTTTCTTTTTTCCCCCTTCCAAATTTCTTCAATGAGTGACCAGAATCTGTTGAATTCCTTTCAATCCAACAATTGATTGGAGGAGGTAGAAATATCAGATAAGACACAGTCCCTTGCCCTCATGAAGTTTACAGTCCACTGAGTTGCTTGGGCCTTGGAGTTACTCAGTCCTAAGGTACTACACTCAGCATTCTTCTGGGTCAATCTTGGCCTCTCATTTCACTGGCTTACCACTTAAGGTATGGGGGCAGTGTATGTCTCCCTCCCCTGATGAAGCACTGGCACCTCCTGGCCTTTTACTTCATGATCTTGCTGGCTTTACTCATGGTATCCGTATATCTTATACAACTGTGTGAAATCTATATTTATACTGACATTCTTAGTGTCTAACTAAACTTTATTTGTGTAAGAAAATTTCAGTAAATTAATTATAGGCCATGCAAAGATGTCATCAGTAGAATTGTACAATAATAATGTCATGGGATTTAGAGAGTTGTAAGGACCTCAGGAATAGTCTAGTCTAACTCGTTCATTTTGCATATGAAGAAATTGAAGCCCATAGAAAGTTAGTGACTTACCCAGGGTCGTATAAGTCATAAACAGGAATATGAATCCAAATATAAATTCATATCTGAACCCCAAATCTAAATTCAGGCAATGTTTTGTTCAGGTTAACTGACACAAATCATTTTACCCTATATAGCAGATAGTTTAGCTTTTAAAATGATCCAACAGACTTTCTTGGATATTACCTACTTTTATTTTTTTTAATCTCCTTCCTTTTGCCCTCTAGTTCTGGTTGGGAATTGCCTTCTTAGCCCCTTTATGCTCTTCTCTAAGGAAATTTTTTTTCCTATTTAGGTTCTTAGATCAAGAGTTCTTAACCTGTAGTTAACAGCCACCTCCCACCCCACTCCTCCAAGAGGCCACTCTTTGGATTTCAAGGCATCTATAAACTTGGATGGGAAAAAATCTTTCACTAGCCTAAAACTGAGATTTACCATCTTCTTTAATTATTTTAATTTAACACTCTATTTTTATTTAACACTCTTCTGAAAAGGGGTTCAAAGACTTCACCATATTGCCAAAGGGGTCCATAACATAAAAATGGTTAAGAACCTTTTTTTTCTATATGAACTTCTCTAGATTCTGGCTAAAAGAGAGCTAATATTGTAGACAATGTCCTTCACTCCTCTAAGGTATAGACAATAACAGTCAGGTAGGTACATAATTTAAGTTGTGAGTGGCGAAAGTGCGGCACCTACTGCCAATAGAATTAATAAGGGCATCAATCTCTTACTCCACTGTGAATTACTGTAGTTAGTAGATAAAAGGGAGAAGAAGACTCAGGCCTTCTGGGATGGTGCTCCTAAACTGGCCCTCACACTATGGTTAAAAGGTCTATTAACTTTCATCCTTTAACAGGGAAGCAGATCAATAGAAGCAGGTGAAAATTCGTTATAGGAGAGGCTCTGTTGTTTCAAGGTGTCTTTACCTGTGTTTCTATGTTTGTGCTCCTCTGTACTTTTGCCAGACTGTGTGGCAAGCTTCCTGATCTTAGCTCTCACACTAGGGATGGGGTGACCATATCCAAAGGTCAGGACATCTGCTTCCTTTGAGTCAATCCTTATTCTCTTGGGTGCTCTTGTGTCAGAGGTCTCAGGACCCTGATGCTGGTAGCTGGTGTACCTAGACTCTAATCCTAGGAAAGACAGTCTTCTTTGACCCTTCCTCTGTGAAATAGACCCTTCAAGCCTCCTTGATATGTCATTTCTTTCATCTTTGTCTCCCCTGCACTTGGAATTCACTGCTTTGGATGTTCTATGCTATTTTGACACTCAGCTTCTCCTTTAGGGACCTATGTGATTATTCCCTTTCTGTCCCCACCTTTATTCCAGGGAGGCTCCTAAGATCCTATTTATTTGGGGAGCAAAAGTCTTGGATATCCTCAGTCTTGTGGTATTCCCAATTTTTAGGGTGAAAATGAAGAATATGTATCCAGTCCCTGAAAAGATAAGTATTGAAAAATTAGTAGAGAAATCAGAAGTTATGTGAGGAGAGGGGTGTGAGTATGGTGGGAATGCCTTCCACCAAGAAAAGCTTGTGTGTTGACCCCACGATTGCCTACACTTAATAAGTAAGGATGGAGGGATGGAGGAGAGCTGTCCAGCACGGGTGAAAAAGTCAGCCATGGAGGGCAGGAATAGACTCTATCCAGAGTTTTGTCTCCCTCTATCTGGAAGAAGTGGAAACAGTCTCAATGTATGATGCCTCAAGGTTTCAGCCTTCAGATGGGTTGACCCACTATCTTTTGGGAAGAACATGGTTTAGGGGAAAGAATATGTGATTTAGTGAATAGAGCACCAGTCCTGGAGTCAGGAGGACCTGAGTTCAAATCCAGCCTTAGACACTTCACACACTTACTAGCTGTGTGATCTTGGGCAAGTCACTTAATCCCAATTGTCTTGCTTTCCACCTTCCAAAAAAAAAGCAAAAACAAAAACACAAATAAACAAAAATGCCCCAAGAACATGTGGTTTATAATCAAAGAACTGGAACTTATGCCCTGACTCTTCCACTTATGCCCAATGTGATCAGAACCTTGACCAAATCGATGTGAAATGGGAGTGATGGTGGTGGTGGTGGATAGACAAGATGATCTCTCAATTCCCTTCTAGCTCTAAATCTATGAATCTCATTTTTTTTTTCCATTTTGGTGGCAGGGAAGGTTGTGTGTGTGTGTGTGTGTGTGTCTGTCTGTCTGTCTGTCTGTCTTGGTAGCTATGATTCTGTAAGGTTTGAGAATTATTAAGTCTTCTAAAAGGAAGAAATCTAGCTATAGTATTTGGTAAGGAAGGAACTGTTAGTCAGAAGATCCATTGTCAGTCGAGAGCATAGTGGGGTAGGATAGCAAAGAGAGTTTTCACAGCCAAGATGGGCAGGTCTATCATCAGGAAAGGAACGTGGAATATTCAGGAATGAGAGGCTATCCTTCCCTTCAAGTGCAGAGGGGGACACTTCAAGAGAATCTGTCTCCATTTGGAATCTGAGCGTCCTATCCAAACATCCTGATAATCTCAGAGAAGGCTAAGTATGAGCTGGCAGGATAATGGGGACAGGAAAGTGTTATCTGAAGGATTAAATTTTGTAAGGAATGAACCTTCTATGTTCATTCAGGTTCGCCTCATTTCATCTCTGGGATAGAATTGGATTAAAGTAATACCTGGATTTCTGGCTTTATTAGGAATAAAAACTATCTCAAGTTGACTTCCTAAGGATGAATCATATGTAAACATCTTTCCAAATCTATGAGAAAATTAGCACAGAGTGTTAATGCCCTTTTAGTATAAAACCCATACTTTCTTAGAGGGGAAAAGAGAAATGAGTTGTATGCCTCTATCCCCCTAAAGTCAGAGTTAGGCATTTTAGTATTTTGAGTATGTCTGAATCCCCCAGATCTCCCTCTATTAACCATAAGCACTTCGAATGGATCAGGTAAAGTGGGACATCTTACAATAACTGGATTACTCTTGGTCCAAGGACTAGCCTTTGCAACTTGGAAGCATCTTCCATAGGTCCTTGAAATGAATCTTTTCTAAAGAGCCAGGACTGTCCTGTGCGAGGGGTTCCAGAAGAGTTTGGCAGTTGAGAAAATGAGCAATGTTTAGAATCCAGTGAGTGTGGAGGGGGAGGGGAGAGAGGGACCCCTCTCAAACCTGTCAACGTGACCCAATTCTCAGTCTGGCTATGGGGAATTTGGGACAGTAGCTGTTTATTTCAAGATCATTGGTAGAAAGTTTTGAATACTTGCCTGTGTCAAAGCCCTGGAGGTAACCTGGTAAAGTGGCTGTGTTAGACCCCACCTGAGAAGTTGGATGGTTTTGACCTCAGTGATCTTAACAGGAGGGTGAGATGTTTCTTTGAGAAGATACTAACTTGGAAGATGAAGAAAGGAAGACCCTAATATAGACAAAGAGTGAAAAACTCATCAGACAGCTAGGCTGTCATCACTGTGGCCCAGTTCTCATGTCTGAATAGGCCTTTCTGTTTTATCACTTATTTCCTTTTCTTTGTTCAGGGAAGGCCATTGCAGTAGGTGCCACTGTTGCCAGAGGCCTGAAGGCCAGAGAGGCTCTGCCTTCACCAAGTCAAGACAAGACAGCTAGCCCAATGGGCAATCAGGTAAAGCTCTGGGATATAAGTCAACATGGTGGGGTGTATTTTGAGCTAGCTTTGGTTATTAATATTATTAACCTCTGACATAAGCTATTGGCTTCCAAGAAAACCCTGTCTTCATAGGTTTGTATTTTTCTCTCCTAAATGTAATTGATGGCCAATTCCCCTGTTACATCTAAAATGAAAAGGGAACTCAGTAAGCCTTGGGAAAAGTGGAACATATTTAAATTCTTTGTTTTTAAAGCCAAAGAAAAACTATTTTTACTTTTACTTTAATCATTTAGATATTTTTCTTTTCTTTTTTACATTTTAGATGACCTTTAGATCTGCCTTTCATTTCATTTTGTATTGCTAGTAGGGGATGAAGAAGTGACACAGGAAGTTGTCATAAGAGGAGGAGGGTCTCAGAGTCTGATGTTTCATATTTCAGGTTAATGCTAACTAAACAAAAAAATGTAATTGGGGGGAATGAGTCTAGAGAGAGTTAAGCACTTGCATTAGTCCTTCACATATCTTGACCATGGGGACGCTGTCAGGGTAGGAACATCAAGATCAAAATAGAATTTTGTTTGTGTTTTTGTACCATCCAAAATAGTTTTTAGTTTTGGAACCTCCACGATGAAACTGACTTCACTTCTCATTCAAGGGTTGAACAGAGAGGGGACACTACATTTGGTTTTTTACTATAGACAGATGTCATTGGCAGCTTTTCTCATCAGTATACTTTCTGAAAAGCAAAGCCAGTATAGACACAGATCACATACACGGGAAAATCACTTAACCTCACAGTGTCCTGAGTAACTTTTTAAGCCTTTGTATTGGTCCTTAACCTTTAAAAAAAACCATAAAATAAAATACAAAGCTTTACAAAGAAAGAAATGGTAGTGAAAATTAAAATATTATTTTCTTCTCTGATCCATATTTATGGGCACCATGAAATCTAGATATTGACCCTTTTGGAGTATATGGACCTCAGGTCAAGAATCCCTGCTCTAAGGGTTCAGAAGAGAAGTTGATCTTTATCAGTGTAGAGTTTCCACACATAGAGTTCCCCACACTGATGAAATTATAGGTTTTTACCCTAAAGAGTCCTTCAAACTCTTAGAAATAGAAGAATGAAGAATATGATTCTTTGGTCCAATACTGATCATCTTCTTTTCTCTGAAAGATTATTTGCTTGAAGAGCAAAAGATTTAAAGTGAAAGGCTTTAAATATGAACAAGTAGTCCACTTCTGATTTGTGTTTGACATTATATCTAAAAGTAACTTTGCTGAATTGTTAGTTTTCTAGTTAGCAACCTTCAGATTTTCTATAAAGAAAACATGTAAAAATGACTTCTGTAGATGACATATTTGAAGATTTCTGTTGAATTCAAGGGGTGTCTCTTTTTTTTTTGTGGTTGAAAGGCACCAAGAAGATCTCCCTGCCCCCAAAAGATAATCCCTTTTCTCATATGTCACAGTGCCAGAAATTCTACCCTTAGAGATTCAGCTCACCAGACTAATCTTAACAAACTAACATAGCCCCAGGAGATTCTTGATTCACTCAATCCTGACATAAATGGATTTCTTTTTTAAAACTTTTTTTTGGTATTTTTATTAATTAATTTTTAGTTTTTAACATTCACTTCCACAAGATTTTGAGTTACAAATTTTCTCCCAGTCTCTCCCCTCCCCTCAACCCAAGACAATGAACATTCTGATCACCCCTTCTCCCAATTTGCCCTCCCTTCTATTGTCCACTCCCCCCTTCTCTTATTCCATTCCCTTCTATTTTCCTATAGGTCAAGATATATTTCTATACACTATTGCCTGTGTATCTTATTTCCCAGTTGCATGTAAAATAATTTTTAACATTCATTTTTAAAACTTTGAGTTCCACATTCTCTCCCTTCTTCCCTCTCCACCCACCCTCATTGAGAAGGCAAACAATTTGATATAGGTTATACATGTGTAGCCATGCAAAACACTTCCATAACAATCATGTTGTAAAAGGCTAACTATATTTCCCTCCATCCTATCCTACTCCCCATTTATTCTATTCTCTCCTTTGACCTTGTCCCTCCTCAAAAGTGTTTGCTTCTGATTGCCCCCTCCTCCCATTTGCCCTCCCTTCTATCCTCCTCCTCTCTCTTATCCCCTTCTCCCCCTTACTTTCCTGTAGGTAAGATAGATTTCCATACCCAATTGAGTGTGTATGTTATTTCCTCCTTAAGCCAAATCCAATGAGAGTAAAGTTCATTCATTCCCTCTTACTTCCCCTGTTCTTTCTTTCCATTGTGACAACTTTCTCTTGTCTTTTTTATGTGAGATAATTCACCCTATTCTATCTTTCTCTTACTGCTCCAAATATATTCCTCTCTCACTCCTTAATTTTATTATTTAGATATCGTCCCTTCATGTTCAACTCACCCTATGTGCATGCTCTCTCTGTATACACACACACACACACACACACACACACACACACACAAACACACACACATATAAAGTCTCATGAGTTACAAATATTATCTTTCCATGTAGGAATGTAAACATTTCAACTTTAATAAGTCCATTATAATTTCTCTTTCCTGTTTACCTTTTCATGCTTTCCTTGATTCTTGTATTTGAAATTCAAATTTTCTGTTCAGTTCTGGTCTTTTCATCAAGAATGCTTGAAAGTCCTCTATTTCATTCAATGTCCATTTTCCCCCCTGAAGTATTATACTCAGTTTTTCTGGGTAAGTGATTCTTGGTTTTAATCCTAGCTCCTTTGACCTCCAGAATATCATATTCTAAGCCCTTGGATCCCTTAATGTAGAAGCTGCTAGATCTTGTATTATCCTGATTGTGTTTCCACAATACTTGAATTGCTTCTTTCTGACTGCTTATAATATTTTATCATTGACCTGAGAACTCTGAAATTTGGTTACAGTGTTCCTAGGAATTTTCTTTTTGGGGATCTTTTTCATGGGGCAATGGGTGGATTCTTTCACCTTCTATTTTATCCTTTAGTTCTAGAATAGCAGGGCAGTTTTCCTTGTTAATTTCTTGAAAGATAATGTCTAGGCTCATTCTTTGATCATAGCTTTCAGGTAGTCCAAAATAATTTTAAAATTATCTCTCCTGGATCTGTTTTTCAGGTCAGTTGTTTTGTTCCAGTGAGATATTTCACATTGTCTTCTATTTTTCATTCTTTTGGTTTGTTTGAAAATTTCTTGATTTCTCATAAAGTCATTGGTTTCCATTTGCTCCATTCTAATTGTTAAAGAATTATTTTCTTCAGTGAGCTTTTGGACATCCTTTTCCATTTTGCCAGTTTTGCTTTTTTAAGGCATTCTTCTCCTCATTGGCTTTTTGGACCTCTTTTGCCATTTAGGTTAGTCTTTTTTAAGGTGTTATTTTCTTCAGTATTTTGGAGGTTTCTTTTAAGCAAGCTATTGACTTATTTTTCATGATTTTCTTTCATCACTCTCATTTCTCTCCCCAATTTTTCCTCTATGTCTCTTACTTGATTTTCAAAATTCTTTTTGAACTCTTATACAGCCTGTGACCAATTCATATCTTTGTTGGAGACTTTGAATGTAGGAGCTTGGACTTTGTTTTCTTTTTCTGGTTGTATGTCTTGATCTTCCTTATCACCAAAGTAATATTCTATAGTCTGACTTTTCCCCACTGTTTGCTCATTTTCCCCAGTCAATTACTTGACTTTTGAGCTATTTGTTAAGGTAGGTCTCTGCTTCCAGTTGTATTAACAATGCAATATTCACTATGCCTATGGCAATTATAAATAGGCTTATGTGGTTATTAATCACAAAATATATCAGTCTCTCTATATGGGGGATAAAGCCAGAGAATTTATTAAAATACCAAATAACCGAGTCCCAAAACCAGAAAGTCAAAGCCATCAGGACAGTTATGAAATTGGCACAAGTAGTTAACATAGTAAACAACCACATTCTTAAGCCTTCAAAACAGAACAGGCTACTTCAGGCAAAGGTCCTTCTCTCCCGACTCTCAGCAACTGCTCAGCGTCCAGGAAGCGAGCTCACAACAGCTCCGGCCCCCTGCAGTTCTGTTCCCGGCAGCCCCCAACAAGAGTCCTTAGCAGAAATTCTGGCTGGCTTAAAAAGAGATTTGGGCCTCCACCTCTACCTCGGCAGTTACTGCTGTTGCTGTGGCCACCAACAGTCCCCAACGGAACTCTAACTCTTCTTCCACTTCCTCTTGCCCCTCCCCTTCCTGCTATGTCAGCAAGTCCGATGGGGCATGGAAGATCTTTAAATCCCATAACCCTTACACCAGTGTAGAGAATATACTGTCCCAAGCTTTGTGCATTGTGTGCAACTGTTTCAGAGATATTTCTAGGGGCCTGTAAATGTTCAGTTGTTCCAAGGTTGTATGCTGAAAGGAGAGGAATTTACTCCTCTCCTGGTCTGTGCTCTGATCTGTGAGTGACCACAAGTACTTCTTTCTACCTTGGAACTGTGAGGACAGTTCCCTTTCCACTATCACCACAAGCTCTGTCTTGCCATTGCTCCTCCTCATCCCAGGACTGCCATCCAGGAGTGTGACCCAGATCCAAGCACAGGCAAAGCAAGAGAATCCTTTCTTAGTGCCACCAAAGAGATCCCTTCAATCCACCTCTAATCAGCTGCTGGATCCCACCACTGTCTGTGAACCAAGAACTCCAGATGCAGCCCCTGCTGCTGCTGCCACCACCACTACCCTGGGGTTTGGGCCATGGCCAGATCTTGCTCCTCTCTCTACCACGTCTGACAGAACTCTCCTACTGACCTTCTAAGTTGTCTGTGGAGTTTGTGGGTTGAGAAGTCTGAAAATCCCCATAGCTGCCAGTGATTCAGTCCCCTCTGGCCTTCTCCAGCTCTCTCTGTGCTGGCGTGGCCCATGCTGGCCTGAACTCTTCTCTCAGACTGGTGCAACAGACCTTTCCTGTCAACCTTCCAGGTTTCCTTGGGTTGAAAATTTGTTTCATTCTGTCATTTTGTGGCTTCTGCTGCTGTATAATTTGTTTAGAGTCATTTTTATAGGTATTCAGAGGGATTTGGGGGAGAGCTCAAGCAAGTCTCTGCTTTTACTCTGTGATCTTGGCTCTGCCCTTGATTCTTGCTTCTTATAGAGAAAATGATGTTGCTTTGGATTGTTCATTTTGACTTACAGTTAAGTTGACTTCTTTAGACTGTAGACCAGCAGTCTTAAATTTCATGAAGTTAAATAGGACTATTGACATGAGGTCCCTCTCAGGTGAGTATTGAGGAGTTTCATAAAGATTTCTTACTGGTCTTCCTGCCTCAAGGCAGCATGGCCTTCATAGTGAGTTCTTCCACAGGTATCTGTAGAAAGGTCCCTTTCCCCCCCACTATAATGCAGAAAATCTATCAAACTTTTTTTTTTGCTTGATGCTCATTTGTTCATGCACCCAATCTACAGAAAAGGCATGTCTTGATAGATGTATTACATTTCTCCTTGTTATGCCTCAGCATTTTTACACAAATCATAAGACACTGACATATTTCATTTGGCTTGAGACATTTTGGTCACCCAAGATAGACTCCAGTTTAAAGAGTAACCACCCAGAACAGTCTGAATCCATTGCCAAATGTAATCAGATTACCTTTTGAAGTATGATTCTAAATGTTTCCTCCAGGGTGAATTTCCACGGAGTTTTTTCATTTAAAGAATGTGTATTTTATTGTTTGTGTATATTTTCATATACATATATGTGTATTTTTATATAAAATATATATTTCACTTAAAGAATATGTGTGTGCATGTGTTTGTGTGTATTTGTTTGTGTTTCTCGGAAACACATGATCATAACACCCCACTATATCTCTTCTCTACCTCCGCCCACCTTATCAATTTCTTCTGCCATTCTCATTCCAAGAAATCCTGAAAATGGATATTTAGAAATTAATTCTTGCTTATCAGTGCTGCAAAAAAATATTTGCAGGTTATGAATGATCCTACTTTCCTATCACAGTTCCTTCTTTCCTGGGAGCCACATTGGTTCATTGGAAGCTGTTTTATTCTTTTTTCCTCAGACCTTGTAGGGAGACCTTTTCTATTGATAGTTCACTCTTTTTCATTTGTCAATGGTTTTGTGAATACTTTGATCACCCATTAGGCTTTTCAATTATTACGTGAGATGGGTTACTTCAGACTACTCACCCTAGAAATGAGAAAATAATCTATCTGTGATCATGCATCTCTAAATGGGATCCACCCAGTCTCTTAGCGATAAAAGTCATGTTCTTACTGGGGGCAGGATGATGAGGATGGTATGTTAACTTCATATTTAAAAATAAGGATGGAGGGAAGACTCTTTCAACAAATAGGACTCTTCTGATGTACAAGAACAAAATTTATTATGCTTACAACTGAAATATCCCCGCCTGTACTTTATGCACAGACAATAACCCCATATTTCCTTTTTGCTTTGGGAAAAATGAATTATAGGTAAGTAGCTTCTCTACTATGTATGTATCAATTACTCCCCAGTTGGGAAGGAGTCCCTCCCAAATGTTCTTGCAGATGGTCTTTGCTTTAATCAAAAGGAAGGCTCCAATTTTCACTCACATGTTGTGTAATCAGCCACTGTTGTTCATTCACAGAGTGTTTCCCCTCCCTTCTATCTCCATCTGGAGGGCAGTCAAATGTCTGTCTTCTTGGCTCCTTTTGCAACAAGGGGTTACTCTCTGGCAGTCATGTCTGGCATCCTTTTACCTTGGGAAAAAAAAAAAACAAACTCCTACTTGTGTTTGCTAGCAGTTGGGGCTCCTCTAATGGCTTTTTTTCAGATGCTATTTTATAGACGAGAGATATCTCTCACACTGGGTATCATAAATCCTTTAAGTGATCATCCTCTCATAATTGATGAGTCTTCATAATAGATGTGGGCTCATTCTGGGCTCAGTGAAGCATGGAAGACAGTGTGCTCTTTGGATTGCCTGGTAACACATTGTTCTGGATTTCACAAGCACAGTGTGTCTGCTTTACTATCCTTGCTACATTCTGATTGGGCCTTCTGCTTGCAGCTCCAATCTCTGTGGCCAAGTTTGAGGGAGAATATCAGCTTGATCTCTTGTGGGGCAGGGAGGAAAGTGCTTATGATCATATGAATGTCATGGTCAGAACAAAACATTCACAAACCACTTTTAATTTTACTGTCTGTTCAGTGAGTGGAAGTGTAGAGTAGTGGGTAGAGAACCAGCTTTGGAGTCGGGAAGACCTGAGTTCAAGCCCTACCTCCGAGATGCCTAATTATCCTATGGGAAAGTCAACATATTACAAGGGTGAGAGTGGGGGTGGGGCGAAGTACTGGCTTGGGGTTGAAGGGTCCAATTTCAAACCCTGTCCCTGTTATTTACTACCTCTGTGACTTTGAGCAAGTGTGTTCACTTATCTGAGCTTTAGTTCTTTCATCTATAAAATGAGGCCTTGAACTAGAGGGTCTCAGAGGAACCTTCTAATGTTAAACTTATGATTCAATGGTCTGGTGCCCCTAACTGACTCTGACTGGGAAGTTGTCAAGGGGTTGAGTTTCCATACTAAGAGTTCTCTACCCCGGGGGGGGGGGGGGAATCCATAGCCTGCACCCCTCCCCCAAACAAGTTTAATGTTAACTTTTTCGAGTACTCACATCATAGGCTCAATGATTCAGAGTTGAAAAAGCCCTTAGCAATCACTTTAGAGATGAGAAAATGGAGGAAATTGGAGGTTTGAGTGATGTGTGTGAGGTTTCATGGGAAATGACTGGAAGATTTGAGGTCCATGTATTTTAAAAACTTCACAGTTAGAACTAATATAATACCATGTGTGTTTTGAGTTGTTGGTTTTTTTTGGGGGGGGGGGCGTGCCAATTCCACAAAAAGGCTTGAAGGATATAGATTGGGATGATGGCACATTTGAGAATCTTTAATGCAATATTGAAAGCAGGATGCACAAGCATTAATGAGTCCTGTCAAATGGGTTGATCAAGTTCTATTTTTAGCTTTTGATTTAGATTTTTCTTAAACTTTACTGCTATGCTTTCTAATACCTGTGTTGTTCAGTAAACTAGCTTGGGTCATACCATTAATGATAACAGACATTTATATAGTGTTTTAAGTTTTGCAGAGTACTTAGCATACATTATACTTTAAATGAATTGAACGCAATAAATACTAGCCTTCAGGATTTCCACATAAACCTGGCAAAGAGAATTCTTTGTGATTTGCCTAATGAGTTGTCTGCTCTTTTTTATTAATGGATTTGCCATTAAACTCCATGCAGGGGATTTTAACATCACTTAATAAAAACTTACATTTTGTAAAATATTTTTATATTCTGCTCTGGCATCCACTATTTCATATAAGAGGCAGGGACATAGGCATCTTCTTTGGAGGCTTTTGCTCTACTCTCCTAGCCTAAAGTATTTCATTGGACTGTTAGGAGGGCAGTCGTGGGCTGTGCTTCCATGTACAGATATGTGTGATGCTGTAAAAACACCTGTGTTTTTAAAATGCCATTGTTCATTACAAACACACTGCTGTTATAAGGAGTGAGAAGTCACTGTGTTTTCTAAAGTTGTATTTGCTGAAAACATTGCCATGATTCCTGATTTCTGCCTTTTGTCCACAGGTCTTTGAAACTAAAGTTAGCTCACGGAAGGTGGAATTGTGTCTACAGAGTTTCTCGCTTAGGAATGATTATGCAGATCTCTTTGAAGAGAGTACAGATAGGTATCCTCTGCACGTTTTGTGACAGCTTGATCCTCTTCCCTTAGAGCAATGATTCTCAGCTTTTTTCCATGTTGTGGACAATCTGGGGAAGCCTATGGACGGCTCAGAATACTGTGTGTGTGTGTGTGTGTGTGTGTGTGTGTGTGTTAACTGATCTTAAATCATAATTGAAGGAAATGCTAAATTTCAGTTAGTGATTAGTAAAAGTAAATTTGCATGTTTTCCCCATCCCAGTTCTTGCACCCACTAAGATCTATCTATCCACGGACCTATTGGGGGAGCGAATGGACCCCAGGTTAAGAACCCCCTTGCCCTAAAACTTATATATGGTTATCCCTCCATCTGGGGCCAATTGGATGTTAAATAATGTTGCTTTAATGATCTGAATTTTTTTTGGAGGGGGTGGGAGTCATGCTTAGAATATTACGGCAGTTAATAAAAGTGTGCTGAATTGGACCAGAAATTGCTTTTTAAAATGTGATCCCAGAAACAATGTTTTAAACTGACTTTCTTCTTCTACCTTATATCTGGGAACTCATTGATGTGGCTATTCCCTTCATCAGTGCAGATTGCAATCCATCCATACCCTGTAAGACTGTGTGACCCTTTTCTATACCTTTCCATAAATCCTCCACAAGGGGTCTTTCCAACTTGCTGGTGGCCTTCCTTTTAGATCTCCTGACATAGCCTGGATACCAGTGGAGTACATGGGCTATTTTAAAACAGATCATAAGGATTATTTTATGAGATTCTCTCTTTTAGACCTTTAAGCAGGAGCCATCCTGTGTTACTGCTTGCTTGCTGTGATCATTTTTTCACAGTACTGTTATATAATTTTCCCTAACCCCATTAAATGGTGGAAGGAAGTATTTTAATAACCTTGTTTGAGTGATTTGAAAGTTTCATTTATTCTTTTGGGCTACTGAAAGACCATTAATTAAATGATCAGTTTGGTGACCTAAATGTTATTTTGGTGGACCAAATATTAACTCACCTTCCAGAAAAGTTCTACTTGGTCTCATGGAACAATTGATATCTTAGAATAAGGGTTCTTCACTTTGTGTCATGGATCTGTTTGACAGACCTGGGGAAGCCTATGGACCCTTTCTCAGAATGTCATAATTAAAGGACATAGAAAACTTGAGTTAAAGGTTTGTGAAAAATAAAGATGTATTTCTCCCATTCAAATTCACGGACCCCTCCACCTCCTGAAATCTACCCAGGGATCTCTGGGACCTGTGGACCCTACGTTAAGAACGCATGACCTGGGAGAACTTGAATTTATTTCACTTATTTCTGTATCAAATAATCTCTGCCTCCCTCTCACCCTTGCCTTGTTTCCTGACCTTCAGTGGTTTTTCATTTTCTATAGCTATGGCCAAAATTCTTTATCCTATTCATTAGCTGTTTTTCCAGCCTAATTTCAGTCTACCTCTCCATCCTTACTTCTATGACTATGCTTCTACTCCAACCTAACCCATCTATTCCTTTTCCCCTAAACACTCACTGAAATTTCCTGACTTTATGCCTTTGTACATATTACTCTCCCTACCCCAAATGCCCTTCTCTTGTACACCTATGCCCATCTATCTTTCAGGGTCTAGGTTAGATCTGAACTTGGTCAACCTCTTACCTGAATGAGAGAGCAGCTCAATAATTGTTCTTGCTTAAGTGCTGATAGCACTTACAACTCAATGTCTCCCATTAGTGTTTTACTTTAAGATTTACAAAGCTGTGTCCTCATAGCCACCTGGTGTATTAGGTAGTAAAGCATGATTATCCTCATTTTATAGATGAGGAAAGTAAGAATCAGAAATATTAAATAACTTGCTTGGGGTCATAAAGTAAGTCTCTGATCCTGGATTGGAATGGAACTCTCTTCTGATACTAAACCCAACACTTTCTACTCTACCACCATGCCATGGCAAACCATTCCAGTATCTTTGCCAGAAAAATCCCAAATGAGGTCACAAAGAGTTGGACGCAGCTGAAATGACTGAACAACAATCCGATTTAGCAATTAGGACATAGTACCTTGTCAGTCAAACCAAAAGCATTTATTAAGCACCTACTATGCTTCAGGCAGTGTGTAAAGGGCTTGAGATACAAAGACAGGTGGAAAAACAAATCCCTTCTCCCAATAAATTTACAGTCTGATAATGGAGAAAACATGCAACCAGCTATGTACAAAAAAGATATGCATGGGATAAACTGGAAATAATTAACAGAGGGGAAGCACTAATATTAAAGCTTCTTGTAGAAGTTTGGAAAAGTCAATGTAGTAAGTGAGAATTAGAGAGGTGTAAAAGGATTGCCTTGCTGTGGTGAGGGTCCAGTTGAGATTATATAGCATAAATTTGTAATGGACCAAATTAGCATTGTTTTATAAATTTCTCTAGCTTTATCAGAACAAGAGTAGGAGTGAAAGCATTAGATGTTGGAAGTAATCCAAAGGTGAGATTCAATAGAATGAGATCTTTGATAAGGTAAAAAAAATGAAGACTTGAGAAAAGTCAATACTGAGTTGAAATGGTTCACCAATAGGTCAAGATGGGGATGAGAGGAGTGTAGCGTATGCATAGGGTGATGGCCTGGGAAAGAATTGGTGGGGTACAAAGGTCATGGTGCAGATGAAAAAGAGGGTTAGGGGTTGCAAGGTAGAGGGAGAGGTGGAATGACAACAGATTGTAATCATATAAGGGAATTCCAGAATTCATGAACCTTGTGGTATTATGGTTTGCATCTATATTTCTGGTCTTTCTCACTAGTTTGTAAATTCCTTGAGGAGGAAGGGCAAGTCTATATTTATGGGATCATAGATTTAGATATGAAGGAATCTCAGAGGATGTCTGAAGTTTTCCTCATCCAATAGATGAGGAAACTAAGGCCCCTGTAAGTTAAGTATCTTGCACAAGATCACACAGGTAGTATATGACAAGAAATGGGATTTGAACTTGAGCCCCTTACTCTGGACCCAATGCTCTGTTCACACTACAATTTTTCATCTATATCCTATTTCTTTGTATCCCTAACATTGTAGTTGCTACCTGTTGACTATCCATTTATTGAGGTTTCTTTTTCCTTTCAAACTTCAGTTATGAGGTTTAATCAAAGGTGTGTGATAGCCATCCATCCAAAGAAAATGTAGGGGGGGGGGGCGGCTAGGTGGAGCAGTGAATAGAGCACTGGTCCTGGAGTCAGAAGCACCTGAGTTCAAATCTGGCCTCAGACACTTGACACACTTACTAGCCATGTGACTTTGGGCAAGTCACGTAACCCCAATTGCCCTCCCCCCCCCAAAAAAAGCAAAGAAAGTGTAGGCAGGACACTCTTATAATTTTGATCTGCATTAGTAACACTTTCTTAAGTCTAGAGATAAAAATTCAAGCCCTGATTCGTATCATGTGTGAAAAGTGATAGCGGACTCTGCTTGAGATGGTCTAGGATACCTCTGGGTTTAAATGTCTTTGCTGCCAGACAAAGGACTGTTCTGTGTATCCTCAGGACTTAGCACAATGCGTGGTACATAGTAAACACTTAGAAAATCCTTGTTGATTAGCTGAACTTTCTAATTCTATGATTTTGATGATGACAGTGAAGACAAAGGAGAGACATTTAGGCAGGAATAGAAGAATAAGCCCTGGTAAGACCACCTTTCATCTTACTTAAACCAGTAGAAAGTAGCTCTTTTAATTTCATTCTTTTCTGATCCTGGCAAGTAAAAAAAATACCCAACACACCCCATGCAGTCAGTCAACAAACATGCGCTTACTATATGCCAGACATTGTACTAAGATTGTGCTATGCATGCAAAGAAGGGTAAACCTCTTCATTAATTGTAATTAATGTGTGCTTCTTGTAGTCATATCATTACTGCCTCAGAGGCAATTTGATCCAGCAATCATCTTTTTTTTTATTGTTTGTTTTCTTTTTTCTTGTCTTTTTGGAGGGGGGAATGCAGGGTAAATGGGGTTAAGTGACCTGCCCAAGGTCACACAGCTAGTTAAGTGTCAAGTGTCTGAGGCAGGATCTGTACTTGGGTCCTCCTGACTCTAGGGCCAGTGCTCTACTCACTGAGCCATCTAGCCGCCCCCTAATAACCATTGTTTTAAAGATGACAGGTTAAATAGGTAGTCCAGGGTCACACAGGTAGTGACTGAGCTGATATTTGAGCCCATGTCCTTTGGGATACAGAGAAAAGTAAAGCTATGTGCTGTTTATGTTGACTTTGAGACTCTACCTTGACTTTACAATATGATGGGGGAAGGGGGGTTCGAAAGTATGACATGTTAATAACTATGCACATACAAGGTATGTACATTGTAAATAGAGCTAATCTCAGAGGTTAAGCATGACTAATGGGAGGAACCATGAAAAAGAGGAAAGAAAACAAAAGAAAAGGAGAACAAATAATCTGCTTCACTCTGCATTCAGACTCCAAAGTTCTTTCTCTGGATGTGGGCAGCATTTTCCATCAGAAGTCTTTTGGTGTTGTCTTAGATCCTTGCATTGCTGAGAAGAGCTAAGTCTATTAAAGTCAGTCATCATACAATTGTATGTTATTGTATACAGTGTTTTCCTGGTTCTGCTCATTTCATTCAACATCAGTTAATATAAGTCTTTCCATGTTTTTTTTTTCTGAAGTCTGCCTGCTTATCATTTCTTGTAGCACAGTAGTATTCAATTACATTTATATACCACAACTTGTTTAGTCATTCCCCAATTGATAGGCACCCCTTCAATTTCCACAAAAAGAGCTGCTACAAATATTTTTGTACATGTGTGTCCTTTTCCTGTTTTTATGATCTCTTTGGCATACAGACCTAGAAGTAGTATTGCTGGCTCAAAGGGTATGCACAGTTTTATAGTCCTTTGGAGATAGTTCCAAACGGCTCTCCAGAATGGTTGGATTGGCTCACAGCTCCATCAAGAATGAATGCATTAGGGCGGCTAGGGGGCACAGTGAGTAGAGCGCTGGCCCTGGAGTCAGAAGGACCTGAGTTCGGATCTGGCCTCAGACACTTAATGCACACACAAACAAAAACCTAGCCGTGTGACCTTGGGCAAGTTACTTAACCCCAACTGCCCTCCAAAAAGCAAAAAAAAAAAAAAAAAAAAAAAGATAGTAAAAAAAAAAGAATGAATGCATTAGTGTTCCAATTTTTCCACATCTTCTCCAACATTTATCATTTTCCTTTTTTATCATATGAGCCAATTTGATAGATGTGATGTGGTACCTCAAAGTTGTTTTGATATGAATTTCTCTAAAATAGTGATTTAGAGTCTTTTTTTCATATGACTATAGATAGTTTTAATTTCTTCATCTGAAAACTACCTGTTCACATTCTTTGACCATTTGTCAATTGTGGAATGACTTGTATTCTTATAAATTTGACTCAGTTCACTATGCTTTAGGAACTAAGTCTTTAAGGAAGTCAGGGAAACCAGTAGGCAGAAGTGAGGAAGGAGGGCATTCCAGACATGAGGGACAGCCAGTAAAATAGACAGAGACAATTAATAGTGACTTAGGGAATCTGTGGCTTCCAGTGTTGTGTAATTGTTATGAAGATGAACATGGTGAGGAAAGGGAGGTCATTAGCAGCTCACACTTTGAAAGGGCAGCTAAGTGGCACAGTGGATAGAATGTCTGAGGTTTAGGGTTTAGGGGTGCTCAAGACCACAAAATACTAAGATGCTGGGTCCTGCTGAATGAATTCAACTCAAGCCTTCTCTCGGTCAAAATAAAACAAAGTTTATTAAAGATTCACCATAATGGGTAGACTCTTAAGGAGCCTAAGTATTTGTGATGCTTGTATTGGACAAGGGGGTCAGAACAATCTGACAGAGACTTGAGTCTGTGCTAGACTGAATCTCGGTGCCTTCATGGAGGCAAAATGGATCTTATAGACAGAAAGACTGTGGGAGGGAACTGGGGTGTTATAGAGGAGGGATTTGGGAAGATTCTTGAGGGGGAGTCAAAGAAAGATCTTGACTACTGAGGTCAAAGTCCAGGAATGGGATTAAGGGTGGGAAACAGCTGAAGACTACCTGGACATGACAGCCAATGGAGGGCTAGGCTATTTAAGGGTAACAGATTTGGGCATAGATATTTTGATAGGATCAAAGATGGGAAGTAGCTGGACAAGGGAGGGCTAGACTAGGTTAAAAGTAACAAAAATTTGGGCCTAGCAGTAATGAAAGGCTTATGGCCTCAGGCAAATGCCTCATCAAGTGGGAAGATTCAAGGGGGTTTCCCAGATCTTCTGGAGTTCAAATAGGATCTTAGGCACTTACTAGCCCTGTGATCCCAAGCAAGTCACTTTACCCTGTTAACCTCAGTTTCCTCATCTGTAAAATGAGCTGGAGAAGGAAATGGCAAACCACTCTAGTATCTTTGCCAAGAAAACCCCAAATGGGGTCTTGAGGAGTTGGACTGAAGAATGATGGAACAACAGTCACACTTAGAAAACCCTTTAAGAATAGTCAAGCCCTTTAAATGCCTTAAATGTGGTTGTTCTTTCAAATCAGGATAAAAGGAGTAGGGAGACAAAGGTGTACTGATAAGGTTAGGGACAGAGAGAATCCTTCTGTTCTAAAGTATCCTTTGCTCACTTTCTTTGGCAGCTTTTAGCTTCTCTATTAACATTCTATTAGGTCTCAATTTGTGCATTGCTTTCTCTTCCTCATTCTGTTTCCACATTTTTTCATTGTCTACCTACTTTCTTTCCTCTCCTTCCCTCCTTTCCTTTCTTTCCTGACTTGGATTCAGGCTTGAAACCCATGGATAGTACTTCTGTATTTTTTATTGTCTTATAGGGCAAAGAGACTGCTTTCCCTTTTGTGTTTTGAAGAATTCCTTTTCCCTGGATGATTTGTTGCTTTGCTCCAGAGAGACAGCATCTGAGTACTGTAGAGAGAACCTCAGCTTCTGTTTCTCACACGTCCTGACCCCGTGTTACACTGGGCAACCTCTCAGAGCTCTAGGCAACTGTCTTAAGACCTTAGGTCACAGATATGATGCTAACCAAATAAAAATAGGAGTTTCTTTGCCCAGGAGTTTCTTTTGCCAATGAGATCACAGACCCATTCCCTATCCCTTCAAAGGGGTTGAGTATAACAAATGTTTCTGCCCTTATAATACACTTATTTGTTTCTTTGTTCAGGCTATGTTTGGAAATTTGCCCATTTGCAAATAACTTCATTGGTTCTTATGAATGAGCCATTTATATGCGTAAAATCACCTGAAATAACACCACACTTTGAAAGAGTACAATTAGAAATAAGAACAACAGAATTATTTACAAGTTGGAGAAAGAAAACAAAGTATTTTAAATTGCAGAAAGCAAAAGAAAAATGTTGACTCATATTACTATCACTTTAATGGCAAGAAAGACAGCGAGTATTTTCCCCTTGAGTAAATTTTATTTATTCAGTTTATCCCAAGTCAAAAACAGTAGAAATCTGAATGGCCTGGCACGACCCTAAAGGATTCTCTTTGGTCTGAGATGTACTGTCAATTATATGCCTCTCCACAATGGGCAAGTCTTTGCTCTTATTTATAATGTGGGCCAAAACTTGCTAATCAGAATAAAATTAGAGTTGAAATAATAAATGGAATTTCACCAATATGCCAAAAGAAGGTAAAAGTAACAAATGCCTAAACTTTTATGACATAGGAGAAGGTAAATAGAGAGATTACCTCAGATTCCACCATCTATTTTCTCTGCCAGTCAAAATCTAATAATGGGATAAAATTGGCAAATGGTTGCTTATTATATAACTGGTCTGGTAAAAAGTGGTAAGGAGACCATTTCAGTTTTGTTTAATTCTAACCCACAAATTTCCTTTAAGTACTGGTATCACTTATAATAAATCTTGCTGTTAGCTATTGAGGTAATTATTGCAGAATAGATTTTTTACTCTTTCTTATTTCCTTTTATCCCATTTTCACCCATCCCCAACCAGGAGGTCTTTTAAAACAAGAGAGTTAGTTACCTCACCCAACCCAGGGAAGGTATGAACCAGAAATATAGGAAGATTAGTGAGAGAGAGAGGCAGTTCAGCTTGAACACGTAAGTAGGGAACAGGGAAGGATTCTGTAATGGGGCAGGATGGGAAAACTTCAAGACCTTCTGGCTCCTTATGAATCAAATTTTCGGAAGATAAATCAATTTTTAACTCAGGCCATCTGATCTCTTCTATTTAGATATAAGTTCAGAAACCCTCATAAAGGTTACATTAAGAGGGGGAGGGCTGCCTATGTTTTCTTCCTTTCATCAGAGTAGATAGTAAGAGCAGGTTGCTTTTTAAAGGTACCTCATTTGGATGCCTAAATAAAAATGAAGTTTTCTTTTCTTAGGGCTGGATCCGGTGTTTGGAAAAGCAAAGCAAGCTATAGCTCTGAAAACTGGAACAATGAAGATGGGCAGCATGCAGGATCATCTCGAGAGACGACAGTTGAAACCTCAGGTAGTTCTGAAATCCAGCTATGTTTTTATTGGAAGATGCCTTGTTGTCACTGGAGGTACAGATACCCATTTTCAAAGCAAAGACTGAACAGTTTATGGCAACATACAAGATATAAAGTCGGCGGGGGGGAGCTAACAGGGCCTTGGGGAGGGAGAAATAGCATAATCTCTTCCCTTTCTTGCCAATGTTTTTATTTTTCTCAAAAGGAGAGGGAAGATTTTTCACTTAAATATTTTTGTGGAGTAATTGTAACTCTAGACAAAATGTTATACATAATTGTTATAGTCATTTAGTAAGCAATTATTAAGTGCCTACTATCTATCAAATACTGTGCTAAACATTGGGGGTACAAAGACAAATATGAAATACTTTCTACCTTCAAAGAGCCTGTATTCTAGTTCAAGGGAGAAACATAAAAATAACTAGTCTTATACAAAGTACATACAGGATAGTTGAAAGGTAATCTCAGAGAGGAAGTGATTTTAAATCTGTAAAGTGTTGTTTAAGGAAAAGGAATGCACATATATCCATTCCTCTTCTCTTACTTATCCAACGACTCCAAAATTTCTTTGATATTCCATGTATACATTTATTAATTGTATTTTTCTATCAGTGTATTTCCTTTTGAGTCTTGATCAACACGTTTATTTTGTGAAAATACTTCTTTACCTGGGATGTAATTACTTTGACTCCAATTTAATTAAATCCAACTCAACAAATATTTCTTTCATCAATGAGAACTTTGTGCAAAGTGTGGGGAATTGAAATGAAAAATAAGACACAGTCCTTCCTGTAATTTACAATGCATATAAAATTTCCCAAGCTTATATGAATTTATTTGTTTTTGTTAATTCTTATGGCATAACGCTGTTGCATTACATTGTTGTTGTTCAGTCATTTTCAGTCATGTCAGACTCTTTGTGACCCCATTTGGGGTTTTCTTAGCAAGATGCTGAAATGGTTTGCACTTCCTTCTCCATCTTATTTTGTAGATGAGGAGACTGAGGCAAACAGGGTAAAGTGACTTGTGCAGGGTCATACAGCTAGTAAATATCAGGTTGGATTTGAACTCAGAAAGATGAATCTTCTTGATTCCAGACTGGATACTCTACCCGCTATGCCACATATGCCTTAATTTGTCCAGTCATTCTCCAGTTAATGGGCATTGCCTACAAGGTCGTCTTGGGTTCCACTTCCCTGTATTCTGTATCCATGAGTTTTTATCGCTGACTTTCTTCTTGGGTATTCTCTCTTGTGAACTACTGAGCCTTCCTTCTGTTCTCATTCCTAAATTGCACTGGTTCTTTTCTATAGTATCTGGTTTGGGCATTTTCTTCCTTCCCCTCTATATTGAGTTTGGTGCTCCCTTGACTGGGTACAATTCATTAAAACAAATATTTACTTACTGCCTACTATGTATAACCTATAAAGTAGACGTTTTTGGGTGGTGATGGTGGTGGTGGTGAATGACTTGTTTGCATGCACAGTAACTTGTGAGGCAATTGTTGAAATGGACAGAGCTCCAGTGAAGAGTGAGGAAGACCTGAGTTGGACTCCCGTCTCAGGCACTATTAACTATACAAGGATGGGACTTGGGCAATGCATAGGGTCCAAGATTTCATTTGTCAAACATAATTCTCTTAGAATAAAACAGGAATTCTAAAGAACTATATATATATATTTTTAAAGCAATTGGGGTTAAGTAACTTGCTCAAGGTTACACGGCTAGTCATTTGATTTATGCGTGGGTGCTCATTTTCTGAGGCCGGATCTGATCTCGGGTCATCCAAACTCCGAGGCCGGCGCTCTTACTCACTGCGCCACCTAGCCGCCCCTTTAGGGCAATTGGGGTTAAGTAACTTGCCCAAGGTTACACGGCTAGGTTTTTGTTTGTGCGGATTAAGTGTCTGAGCCCGGCTCCGAACTCAGGTCCTTCTGATTCCAGGGCCGGCGCTCTATTCACTGCGCCACCTAGCCGCCCCTAAAGAACTATATTTGACAAATGTAATCTTAGGCTCTGACTTGTGTTTTAATGTAGTTTTTAAAGATTTAGGTAAAAGCATTTTTAATAGAAAATAGAATACAATTTCAAGTATTGGATATGGTTTGTCATTTCCTCTTTATAGGTTTGAAAATTATTTCTGAGGAAGAACTAACTGAAGTATCTGAGATTAGGCCAATTCTAAACAGTTTTCATTTGATGACGACTCTCAGACATCTGATTGAAACCATGGAAAAGCAGATAGCAAGAAATGAAACCTTCGTGGAATTTTTGGTAATTGTGCAAAATGATACTCAAAGGTGCTACATATATATGTTCTTTACATCTGAGAAGGAAGGTAATTTCAAGAATTCTTTCTTGAATTCTTGGCCTCTCAACTGCTACTTCTTCCTAGGGTAAGGGATAGAAGGTTTAAAAATATAGCTAATAAGTACTAAAAATACTGGAAAACAGAATTTTTCTTATGTACTGTAAATGTTTAAGTTAAATGAATTGTGGTAGGTAGAGAATATCCAGGGACATGTTGGTAAATGTTTAGTAACTGATTCTTAAAAAAAAATAGGTAAGGCATATTTTAAAAAATTTAATCTGTATTATTAATACTTTCTTCATCACTTAAATCTAGAAAGCAATTAAATCGAGCTATGATTTGTAGCATTTTCTCATTCCCAAGGTATAAATGCTCACATTGAAAATTTCACAATCAATTATCCTGAGCCAGTATGAGCTGGCTCCATCACACGTGACTGAATGTCTTCACAGAACAAGTCTATGGTTCTCATTTTTCATAAGCAGGGGTTTCAGGTATTTGTTATCCTGTATTAAAAGTTAATCTTTTGTTGTAGGAGAGAAATCATCATTCTTGTTTTCTTTATTTTTAGGCTTTAGAAAACATAAAGCCACTTGATGACTGCATCTTGGGAAATGCTCCACAAAACAAAGAGAAAAACAGATACCGAGATATTATTCCATGTAAGCAAATGTCAATTCTCATAATTTAAAAATATATATATATATATATATATATATATATATATATATATATATATATATATATATATATATATATTTGGAAGTGTTAAGAAAGAGGGACTTTATAGTCCTGGAGATGAGAAGTAAAACCTAGAAGTCACGTTCAACTATTGGTGATACATTTATATATGGAAGAACTGGCTGATTATAAGGGTAGTGTTGCATCCTTCAAGACCAGATTACTGATTTCATGCCTTTTATAGATGAAAAAAACTGAGCAGATTGGTTAACATGACCTTTCCAGGGTCACACAGTTTTAGAGATCGTTTTTGAATCTGGGGCCTCTGGCTCCACTGCCATTTGTCTTTCCAGTTTATTATTCCTCATGTCCCCTACTACAGCATTAAGTTTTAGTGTATACTATGCATTAAGCTAGCAGACACATTTAAGTTCTTCATGGGAAGCATCCCAGTAATAGAATTTTTGTTCCTGTGTGATTACTTCCAACAACAAGTCATGGTAATTCAGCCCACAGAATATCCCATGTTCTGGCTTAGGGGCAATGTATAGAAATATATTGAGGGGCAAAGCTGAGCTCCCTTAGTCCAGGCTGACTTATTTCTTCATACAAAAAAGTACTTCCATCTTCAAGGGGTACCAGTCCAGTGCAAGTGAAGAAAATCAACTCTGGAGAAGCCATGAAAACTAAAGTGTACTCAGAATTCAAAAGAAAATTGAAATTCTGACACCTTGAAGAGAGATAATATAGTTTTATAGATAATGTAATGTCTTTCAAGTCAGAAAGTCCCATTTGGGTTCAAGTATTGTTGTGATGCATATGTACTATGTGACACCTAAAGCAGATTGCTTAATTTCTTAGTGATGCAGGAAGTTAATAGTCAAGTTGCCTATCTATATCGATAGAGGAAATATCCACACTGGGAGTTCCCATATCAGGAGTTTTCACTTGTGAAATCACAGACCTGGACAAAACAAATAACATTAAAACTGTATACACTGTACATGTTTCTTTTGTTTTTTAATTAAATTTTATTTTCACACCCTTTTTTGTACGCTTCTACCCTATCCCCAATTGAAAAATAAAGGGGAATCATGTTATAATCATGTATAAAGCATAACAAATCCTCATATCAGCCATGTCCCCAAAACCAAAACAAAATAAGTCTTGATATGTATTGTGAATCATCACTTTTCTATCAGGAGGCAGGAAATCTATTTCATCTTGAGTTGGCTAAAATTATGACTAGTCATTTTGTCAATGAGAATTATAAAGTCTTTGAAAGTTGTTTGTCTTTATAATATTGCTATTACTGCATAAATTATCCTCTGGTTCTCCTTACTTTATATTCCATATTAGTTCATTTAAGTTTTACCATGATTCTCTGAAACTCTCCCCTTCATTATTTCTTTCCATACAATAAATAGTATTCATAGTACACATATGCCACAACTTGTCTGGCCACTCCCCAATTTGTAGACATTCATTCAGTTTCTAACTCTTTACCACCACAAAAAGAGCTACAAGGAACATTTTTGGTTCTCAATCCATAAACACCAAAGAGAAAGTAAAAGGTCAGTGGGGAACTCTGTTGGAACTGGGGTGATTGGAACTGGGGTGACAGAAGAGTGGGTCCAGCACCTGCCCCCAGGGTAAGAGGTGGCAGAGGCTCGGCGGCTCCAGCTGCTGCTGCATGGTTGCCTCCAGAGCGTCTGGACTGCAGATTGTAGGGGGACCAAGTGACCATTCAGAAGGTAATCACTCTTGCTTTGACCTACTTGGATCTAAGTCACAGTCTTGGATGGTGGTCCTGGAGTATGTGGCCAGTATGCCAGAGCTTGTTGTGGTTGTAGAGAGGGTGCCCTCCTCATAACTCGGGCAACAGCTCTGACAACAACTGTGAAAACCCCAGTGATTTGGGACACAGCTCTCTCCATTCTGGAAGTAGTGTTCTACCATGGCAAAGAGCTCAAAAATCAAGTAATTGGCTGCCAATATGAGCAGGCAGAGGAAGTGCAATCAGACTATAGAATCCTTTTTTGGGAACAAAAAGGATCAAAACATGGAACCAGAAGAAGACAACAAAGTCAAAACTCCTGCATCAAAAACTTCCAAGAAAATTATGAATTGGTCACAGGCCATGGAGGAACTCAAGAAGGACTTTGAAACTCAAGTAAGAGAAGTGGAGGAAAATTGGGAAGAGAAATGAGAATAATGCAAGAAAATCATGAAAAGTGAGTCAACAGACTGCTAAAGGAAAATCTCCCAAAAATACTGAAGAAAATAACACCTTAAAAAGTAGACTAACTCAAATGGCAAAAGAGGCCCAAAAAGCCAATGAAGAGAATGCCTTAAAAAGTCGAATTGGCCAGTTGGAAAAGGAATTTCAAAAGCTCACTGAAGAAAATAATTCCTTCAAAATTGGATTGGAGCAAATGAAAGCTAATGACTTTATGAGAAATCAAGATGCTATAAAACAAATCCAAATGAATGAAAAAAATAGAAGACAATGTGAAACATCTTATTGGAAAAACCACTGACCTGGAAAATAGATCCAGGAGAGATAATTTAAAAAATTATTGGACTATGTGAAAGCCATGATAAAGAAAAGCCTAGACATCATCTTTCAAGAAATTATCAAGCAAAATTGCCCTGATATTCTAGAACCAGAGAGCAAAATAGAAATTGAAAAAATTCACTGATCACCTCTTGAAAAAGATTACCAAAAGAAAACTTGTAGGAATGTTATAACCAAATTCCAGAGTTCCCAGATCAAGGAGAAAATACTGCAAGCAGTCAGAAAGAAACAATTTGAGTGTTGTAGAAACACAATCAGGATAGCACAAGACCTAGGAGCTTCTACCTTAAGGGATTGAAGGGCTTGGAATATGATATTCTGGAGGTCAAAGGAGCTAGGATTAAAACCAAGAATCACCTACTCAGCAAAACTACATATAATGCTTCAGGGGAAAATATGGTAATTCAATGAAGTAGAGTATTTTTAAGCATTCTGGATTAAAAAACCAGAGCTGAACAGAAAATTTGACTTTCAAATACATGAAGCAAGAGAAGCATGAGAAGGTAAACAGGAAAATGAAATCATAAGGAACTTATTCAAGTTGAACTATTTACATTCCTACATGGAAAAACAATAATTGTAACTCATGAGATTTTTCTTAGTATGAGAATAGTTGAAGGGAATATATATGCATATTTATGTATACATACATATTTATGTATATATAGGAGGGTGTATGTGTGTATAAATATTTATGTGAGTGTGTGTATATGTGTGTACATGTATACATAGACACAGGGCACAGGATAAGTTGAATAGGAAGGGATGATATTTAAAAAATAAAATTAAGAGGTGATAGAGAAATATATTGGGAGAAGGAGAAAGGGAGGGATAGAATAGGATAAATTATCTCATATAAAAGGGGCAAGAAAAAACTGTTACAATGGAGGGGAAGAGTAGGAAGGTGAAAAGGAATGGGTCAACATGATTCTCATTGAATTTGGCCTAAGGAGGGAATAACATACACACTCAATTGGGTATCTTACCCTACAGGAAAGTAGGGGGGAAGGGGATAAGAGGGGGGAATGATAGAAGGGAGGGCAGATTGGGGGAGAGGGTAGTTAGAAGCAAACACTTTTGAAAAGGGACAGGGTCAAAGGCAAAAATAGAATAAGTCGGGGGGTGGGATAGGATGGAGGGAAATAAAGTTAGTCTTTCACAAATAAAACTGCTATGGAAATGTTTTGCATAACTGCACATGTACAACCTATATTGAATTGCTTGTCTTCCCAGTGAGGGTGGGTGAGGAGGGAAGAAGGGAAAGAATCTGGAAATCAAAGTTTAATAAAAAAAATGTTAAAAAATGTTTTTTTGCATGCAACTAGGAAATAAGATATACAGGCACTGGGGTATGGAGATCCATCTTATCCTAATAGAAAGTTAGGGGGATGAAGGGGTAGGATATAAGAGAGAACAGATTGGGGGAAGGGGTATTCAGTAGGCTTGGGGGTGGGGGGGTAGGAGGGAGACGGAGAGAAATTTGTAGCTCAAAATCTTGTGGAAATAAATGTTGAGAACTAAAAATAAATAAATAAATAAATTTAAATATTAGAAATTTTAAAAAAAGAAACATTTTTTGTACATGTGGATCCTCTTCCTCTTTATTTGATCTTTTTGAGATGTATGTCTAGTAGCAATTTCTTTCCAGAGTAGCTAGACTAGTTCATAGCTCCACCAAGAGTGTGCTAATGTACTCATTTTCCAATAGTTTTTTTCTATAATTTGTCATTTTCCTTTTTTGTCAGATTTATAGAACTGATGCATATGAGGTACAGTTGTTTTAATGTGCATTTCTCTAATTATTAGTGATTTAGAGAATTTTTTGTGTAGCCAAGCTTGGATTTTTTCCTCTGAAGAAAATTTCATCTACTTTGACAATTTTTTTTCATTTCGAGAATAGATAATTATAAGTTTTTACTGCATATTTGGGTTAGAAATAACTTTGAGAGCAAAGTGCTGGGCATAGAGAAAATGTTCTGTAAATTGTGATTCGTTGATCTGGTCCAACTCCCAACTTACAGTAAGAAAAAATGTCTAAGTTGATAAAGGTAGTGCTTGCTTTTTAAATTAAAATTTGAAAATTTGCCATCTTTTTATTCATTGACTTGAGAATTTGCTCACTGAATTAATTAGACCAGAATACAGGATAGCCTCAAACATGACTATGAAAAAAATACTTATGTTTTTGCCATATTAATATACTTAAAATGAATTAGCATTTGTATGCACAGTTTTTCACAGGAACAAGAAAATTATATTTGAAAGACAAATACTGATTCAAATTTTGGATTTTGTGTTTTTCTGTTTCTGTGTGCCACAGATGATGGTACACGGGTTCCACTTGGAGAAAGGCAGGATTACATTAATGCAAGCTATATCCGAATATTGAATTCAGGGGAAGAATACTTCTACATTGCAACACAAGGACCCCTGCCAGGAACCATAGACGACTTTTGGCAAATGGTTTGGGAAAATAAATCTAATGTCATTGCCATGATGACCAAAGAGATAGAGGATGGATTCATCAAATGCCACCGTTATTGGCCCATTTCTCTGAATAAGCCTTTGGAGCTTCAAAACTATATTATTGCGTTGGAGAATTACGAGATACTGGAAACTTTTACAATTCGAGTGTTTAAAATGGTTAAAAAGGTGAGTCATTTAGAAAAAGAATCCACCCACAATGTCCAAATCTCCAGTGTTAGGCATTGCATCCTTCTGTTTATTAGTAGGCATGTCCATATTTGAAGTCAGGGGTTGGGAGAGTAACAGAGAATTAGGTGTAAAAAAAAATAAGGACTTCTATTTCCTGATACTATGCCCCTCCCAAACCCCAAGTCATGGTATCATGGAAACCTCAAATTTAGAGGAACCTAAAGGATCATCAACTGACAATTAAGTACCTAGTTTTTCCAAGATTCTGAGCTAGGTGCTGGAGATACAAAAGCAAGAAATGATGCTCTCTGCTCTCAGTGAGTACATCTATTGGAGTAGACGTTCTTTGCATTTATAAGTTTATACAGAATCAATATGTTTTTATATTTATAAAATAAAAGTATTTTATTACTTAGCTAGGTGGTACAATGGATAGAATGCCAGGCCCAGAGACAGGAAGGCTCATCTTCCTGAGTTCAAATATGGCCTCAGACACTTACTAGCCGTGTGACCCTGGGTAAGTCACTTCACACTGTTTGCCTCAGTTTCCTCATCTGAAAAATGAACTTGAGAAGGAAATGGCAAAACAGTCCATTATCTTTGCCAATAAGACCCCATATGGGGTCATGAAGAGTCAGACACAATTGAAATGATTGAACAACAAAATGAAATAGATACAAAAGTAATACAGGTAAATAGAGAGGGCGGGTACAAGGAGGGTATGCTATGAAGTGGAGTGGGAGAGGTAGTTCATTATAGGAATAGGGAACTGTCAGTGTGTGTAGGAGATGCAGTACCTGGTGGGAGGAAAAGAGGGAAGGTTCATTTGTCTAAACTGTGGATTCCAAAAAGGAAAGTAATATAAAACTAGAATGCAAAAACAAATTGGGGCCATGTTATGAAGGACTTTAAAAATTAAATGGCAGAGTTTATCCTAGGGGAAAAAGAGAGCCACTTTGGTTTATTGAGTAGGAGGGTAATGTGGTCAGATATGTGTTTAAGGAAAATCGCTCTTGATAACTGTGTGGAGGATAGATTAGAGTGGAAACAGATGAGATAGGGACACTGAGAAGTGACTTGCAATGGTCCAGGTCAACATGGACAGAGAGAATGAGATGGATGTGAGTGGTATAGTGCAGGAGAATAAGTCCCCTCCATGACCACATCCCCAGTAAGTAGACATTCAACTTCTATTTGGATGCTGCCAATGGCAGGCAATTAAGTTATCTTTTCGATCTATTTCTGTACCACTTTTAAGAGTTAGGACGTTTTGCCTTAGATTTATTTGAAATTTCCCTCCATACCTTCTACTTTTTGGTGCTATAATGTCAAAAGGAATACACCCAATGCTTTTCTTCCATTTGATAATTTCCTCAGATATTTGAAGACTATCATTCTATCCCTCTGTCAGACTTCTCTAGATGGAGCCTCCTGGTGGTTCTGTCTTCTATTCCTTGTTTGACACGGTTTTCAGTTCCTTTACCATCCTTGGTTCCTTCTTTAGGACCCTTTACAATTTGTTCATAACCATCCAAAAATGTGGCACCTCAAGCTTCACACAATGCTTCCAGTGTAAAGAGTCCAAAGGAGCCATCATGTCCCTCTATTTGGACATGACAGTTTTGTCAATTCATCCTAAGACAATCATTCCTACCACCATCTTGTCAAACTGTGAATTGGTATTGATGGAACTTGTACTTCATTCAAGTTTCTTGGGTCTTTTTTACATGAACTATTTTGTGGTTTTATCTATCCCTATTTTGTGCTTATGAGGCTAATTTTTATGCAGATTTAGGGCTTTACATTTATTCTTATTCAATCCAATGTTATTAGATAGAACCCACTGAGATCTTTAGGGATCCAAATTCTGCCATTCAGCATTAGAACTATCTCTCCTAGATTGGCATTACTCATAGAATTGATAAATATGTGCTTTCACCTGAACTGTTAATTAAAACATTGGAGAGTGCCAGAGACAGAGGCCTATATCACTCTGTTAGGGACTTAGATTGACATTAACACAGACCCTTTAATCACTACTCTGTGGGCCAACCAAAGTTGCAAAATTTGCATATCTCTGATAATTCCAAGATACTTGCCACTTCCTTTTTCATGTATTAGCAAACCATCCCTTTGGTCATTTTTTTCCCTTAGTAAGTTTCCAGAAGTGGAAATTACTTATTCTCACTAGTCTGTAATTTAGTCTTCTTCCCCCTTTTTGAAAATTGGATCAGTATTTACATTGTCCAATTGCACAGTCCTGCCATTCTTTTGGATACCCTTGAATATCACTGATAGGAATTTAATAATTACTACCTGAGAATTTCAGTCATATTTTCCTCCCAGCATTGATACTGGAGGAGAAGAAAGAAAAGAGATAATGCAGAGATATCATTATCCTGGATGCTTTTTAAAACACTCAGAGATGGCAGAGTAGACGTGTCCTCTCAAAAATGGGGTATCATAAACATACCATTATATTTCTTACAATCCAATTTAATGTAGTTATCCATTTGAGAGGCAATATGGTAAAGGAGATAGAATGTGAAATTTGGAGTCAAATCCTGGATTGAAAGGATACTTTAGATACATCCTGTGTTCCCTGGGCAAACAAAAACTTCCCTAATCCTTTATTTTTCTATCTCATCTGTAGAATGGGGATGAGGATGAGGGATGCTAACTGAGACATATATGTATATGTAAGATTTTCAGTTTTACAAAGTGCTTTGAGTATATTATCTCATTTACTCCTCCTAATAACAACCCTGGCAGGTACAGACTGGTGTCAAACTCATTTTGCATATGAGGAAACTGAGGCTTAGAGAGGTTAGAATGACTATTCCATAGTTATGTAGTAGCTAAATTTACAGTTTCTGAGTTGGTATTTGACCCTAGGAATTCCTGATTCCAGGTTCAGAGTTCTATCTACTGCACCAAGCCCATAATTATATCACCTCACATAGGGTTTTTGTTAAGACAAATCAATCACTTTGGAAACCTTAGAGTGCTATGTACATTTCTGTTATTATTATTATTTTATTTTAGTGGCTATTGTTTGTGGCTATTGTTGTAGCTATTGTTTAAAGTTATTTTTTTCTTTTAGGACAGCAGGTCAAAGAATAATATCACCATTGAGTAAGATAACATAATTGTATCTATTTTTTAAAGAAAGGAAATGGAAAACTAAGTGTATTTGTAAAGTGCTTTATTTAATGATGCTTGTGATTTGTAGAATTACTTTTGATTGTTATCCTGTGGCTCCAGATGGAAAATTGCTTGCACAGGATTCTTTTATATACCTCACATTTAATTAGAAGGGTTCTGAAACTACTTACTATCTGTTTTATTAGAGGATCGTGGCATTGATAAAGTATGATAAGTTTTGGCGAAGGATTGCAGAGGAGACAGGGAAATCATTTAACAGTGTTTGGCAATCTGGGAACCTACCTCTTTACCCTTAATTCCCCATAAGGATATTCCAGAGATGATAGACATTCTCCTAGTATTCATTCTCATTCAGGGACCTTCATTCTATAGAAACCATGCAGCCTCCTCAGTCTTTTACAGGAATTCTCCTGGCAAAAGTGGGCATTCCCAAGATACCTGCAGTGATATTACTCTAAATTTTCCTCATCCAGTTAAGTGAGATCACAACAAGTCCCCAAACAGTCTGTGTGTTCATGACCCAAGATAACCATTTTGTTTGGATATATTCACTATTAGAATCTAAAAGCTTGGATTAAATATTCTCATATAAATATAAATATTCTCATAAAATTGCATATTGTGATAATGCAATTGCTATAGTGAATCTCTATTCACTGACCTTGAAGCCGGGCCAGGAAGACCTGGATTCATGTTCTGCTTCCAATACATGCTAGCTATGTGACCTTGGGCAAATCACTTAACCTCTAAATGCTCTAGACAACTCTCTAAGATGATGTGTTACAGAGAAGATGCTGACTTGTATTTGAGGAGGAAATTTTATCTCTCAGAATCACCTATACTAATGAAACACTGATCTAATTTCTATTCTCTATTTCCTATAGACAAAATTTCAATATACGTCAGTCTATTCAACCAGTTAGAACAATAAGATCACAGATTCAGCATTGCAAGGAACCTTAAAGGTTTTCTTATAAATCAGGATGCTGAGACCCAGAGAAGGATGTAACTTGACCAAGCCACATAGGCAGAGTCACAGAAAAAGGATTTGGACTCAGTATTCTTTCTGCATCCTGTTTCCTCCATTTGAATATGAAATGTTTGCTAGGATATCTCACCATTTTGTTTTATTCCAAATGTCAGCCGACCTCTTTATTTTTTATTTCTTTATTTTTCTGAAGGGTGGCATAGTGCTGCTTATTTAGACACTATCCTAGGAATAAGAAGATCCAGATTCTAAGCCTAAGTTTATCATTTAACTAGTTCTATCGAACTTGGGCAATCCACAACTTTTTGAACCCTGTGAAAACATTTGTTGGAAGAATTAATAAAAGAATCTATTTGAACACCTGGAAAATGACTGGAGGTCAGTAAGTCTATTCTTTCCAGTTATCTGTGTTCCAGGCATAAGGTCATCTGACCAGAGCTTCATTTCCTAGAATACTGGTACAAGGTATATCTCATCACTTGGATGAGACAGAGATCCTGGGAGGAAAAGGAAGTAAAAACACAAGGTAGAACTGAAGAGGGTGAAATACAGTGTCTGAGAGTCCTGAATTACTCAGGATAGGTGTTTCAGAACTGAATGCAACATACTTTTAGTCACTGATGGACCCAAGGAAATAAGGTGACAGAGAAGTGAAAACTGCCATAACTGCAGTCAGGAAAGAGGGATGACCTTGGAGCTATAAGTGCTGGGGCTGGATGGATGTGCTGTTTTCCCTAGTTTTCAATAACCTGGATGAACAAAAACCTCCTTTCTAGACTATGCTAAGGAAGATCAATCAATCAATCACAATCAGTAAATATTTATTATGCACCCACTGTGTGCCAGAGACTGTGCTAAGTGCTGGAAATATAAAAAAGGCAAAAGATCACCCCTGCTCTCAAGGAACTTATGATCTAATAGGGTAGACAACAGGCAGGAAAATATTTACAAAGCTAGTTATGAACTTATGATCTAATGGGGGAGACAACAGGCAGGCAAATATTTACAAAGCAAGTTATGTATGGTATGTTTAGGTAGTAATTAACAGAGTTCTGGGATTTTGAGGGGTTGGAAAAGGCTTCCCAGTAAAAGATTTTTTTTCCTCTAAGCCCCAACTTTTGTTGGGGCTTACAGAAAGCTAGAGAAGTCAGTAGGTATAGATGAGGAAGGACAATGTGTCAGGCATGGGGGAGAGCTAGAGAAGATGCCAGTAGCTGAGAGTTGGTATATCTTATTTGTGGAACAGACAGGAGGCCAGGGTTACTGGATTGAAAAGAACGTGTTGGGGAGTAAGTTGTAAACAGGCTGGAAAGGTAGGAGGGGCCTGGATTATGAAGGGGCTTTGCATGCCAAATAGCATTCTGTATTTGATTCTGGAGTTTATCTAGAGTTGCCACTGAAGTTTACTAAGTTAGTGACATGGTCAGGCTTGCATTTAAGGTAAATCACTTAAATGGCTGAATGGAGGATGGATTGGAGGAGAGACTTGAGGCAGGCTGTTGCAATAGCCCAGTGATGAGGGCCTGTACCAGAGTTGTGATAATGTCAGAAGAGAGAAGGTGGAATATTTGAGAGATTTTGCAAAGGCAAAATCAACAGGCTTTGGCAAAAGATTGGATATAATGGGGTGAGAGATAATGAGTGCAGGTTGATTTCTAAATTGGGAGTCTAACAGAGTGGGAGGATGGTATTGTTTTCTACAGTACTAGGGTAGGTAGAAGGTGGATGGGGTCTCTTAGGGAGAGAAATAATGAGTTCTGATTTGAATAAACTGAGTTTAAGATGTCTACTGAACATCTAATTCAGGACATATGAAAGGCAGTTGGAGATGTGAGATTGGAGGTCATTAGAGAGATTGGAGCAGGATAAGTCCATCTGAGAATCTTCAGCAATATAAAATAGTAATTAAATCCACTGGAGCTGATGGGATTACCAAGTAAAGTAATATAGAAGGAGAAAAGAAGGCTCAGGAGGAAACCATGAGGGACACCTAGGGTTAGAGGTGGAAGATTTGGCAAAGGAGACATAGCAGGAGCAGTCAGATACATAGAAGGAGAACCAGGAGAGAGTGCTGTCTCAAAAAACCGGGGAAAAGAGGGTATCAACGAAACAGAGAGGTCAAGGAGAATGAAGATTGAGAAGAGGCCATTGGATTTGGCAACTAAAAGTCATTAGTAACTTTGGAAAGAGTAGTTCTAGTAGAATGATAAGATCAGGAGTGGGGTTGTAAGCGGTTAAGAACAGAGTGAGAAAAAAGAACATAGAGGTGTTCATTGTAGATGACCTTTTGGATTTTATCCACAAAGGGCAGAAGAGAAGCAGCATGATAACTAAGTGGCAGTGAAAGGATGTAGTGAGTGTTTTTTGAGAATGAGGGAGACATAGACATGTTTGTACATACATGTCAATGAAACAGTAGACAGGGAGAGATTGACAATGAGTGGAAGAGTGGGGACGACAGAGGTAGCACTTTGTTGGAGGAGACAGGATGGAATGGGGTCACTTGAACAAGTAGAGGTGTTAGCCTTGAAAAGGAGTAAGGTCACTTTATCATGTGAGACAGGGGTGAAAGAGAGGAGATAGTGGAAGAAGTCATGAGAAGGAAGAAAGGAAGGAAAGAAGGCAGGAAGGAAAGAACAAGCATTTATTAAGTGCCTGCTACTACTAAGAGTGAAAATGTACTCCTTTAGGTTTGCTGAGAATATTTTAGTATTTCGTTTATCATTAAATACTTTTGCTCATTCTGTGTTGTGTCTTTTTTTAAAAATTTATTGGTTTTTATTAGTATAATTGACATTTAGACCAAGTTAACTTTAGATGTACAGGGTCACAGATGATTAGCAGCTTAAGGCACAATGAAAGTTTATTTATTTCTCAAATACCCCACATTGAATGTGGTAAATGAAGAAAAACCTTGAGTTCATGACTCAGGAGAATCAGTTGAATGAACTGGGCATGTTTATCCTGTAGAAAAGCTCCCTCCCTCTGGGGACAAAGTAGCTGTGTTCAAGGATCAGAGGGATGTCATATAGAGGAGGAATTGGACATATCTCTGGCCTCAAGGAATAATGAGAAACATTCAATGGAAGCTTTAAAGAGACAAACAGATCTAATATCAGGAAACATTTCTGAACAAGTCCTGTCTAAGAGTAGAAGTGAATGCCTTGAGAGGCCATGGTTTCTGTCTTGCAGGTTTTCAAGCAGAAGGTCAGGTGATCACTTATGGGTTATATTGCAGTGGGGATGCCTTCACCTATGGTTGGGATGACAAGGTCACTTAAGTCTATGCCAGCTCTCAAATTCTATTATCTTTTGGGAGGTGCAAAGTGGACTTTCCCCATCTGCTGATTATCTCCAGTTCAACTTTTTACTTCTTATTTATACACAGGTTGCATGTTGTCTCTCTCATAACACTGAGCTCCTTGAGAACAGGGGCTATTTTTTGCCTTTCTTTCTGTCCCCAGCACAGTACCTGGCACAGAATTTTGGTGCTTAATAAAAGTTTATTGACTAATACTACCTGCCCCTACCTACTTCACCAAGTTGTCCCCACAGTAAAACAATGCAAAGCTGCTTTGTGAAGGTATAAAATGCTATCCTAACATCAGCTAGCATCCCCACAGATAATGACTTGAGGTCTCTAACCTAAGATATGATGATGGTGCTTCTCTCGCAGACAGGATCCATTCACTTTGTGCATCAGATACAATTCATTAACTGGCCAGACCATGGCATCCCCACATCATTCGATGCTTTTGTGAAGTATGTGCGCTACATGAAGAAGATCCATGAGACTGGACCTATCATTGCACACTGCAGTGCAGGCATAGGGAGGACTGGGGTCCTCTTGTGTGTGGACGTTGCGCTTCGTGCCCTAGAAAAAGACTTTGATGTAAGTATTGCCTGTCACCCCCACCCCAAAGATTCATATGATGAAGGATGTGCAGCAAAAGAGGACTTGCATGTTTGGGAATCAAAGGTCCTTGACCAAAATCTGATTTCTGACACTTATTGTTGGTGTGTCCATAATGCAGGTGTCTTAACTTCTCTGGAGCCTCTCCACGTAACTGGGGAGGTTTCACTAGACAATCTTAGAGGTCACTCCCAACTCTAAGCCAATGGTCCTATCTTAGAAGAGTAATATTTGCCACCTGGGGCTTTTCAGGATGCTTTCTAAAAGAGTGTTGGTGATATGAATTTTACATACTGGATCATCTACTCAAATTATAGCAAAGTACAAATCAACATATCTTTAACTAGGGTGGACATCTGGGGCTTTGTTCCAGGATGCTGAATTTGGAGGGTACTGACAATAATTGCAGTCCTTCAGTAGCATAGGAATATCAGAGCTTAGCACTTAACAAAAAGAGCTAGTTAAACAGAGAAGTTAGCAGACAGATGGAATGAGTGCCTTCATTCTTCTCTTTTCCCCTCCTTTTCATCCTTCGCATGATGGCCTCCTCAGAGCAGTCATGTGCTGATACCCCCTTCCCCTCATCTTAGGGCATGTTTTATACTACTTGCCCTGGGTGCAAAGATTTGTAGTCATGACTCATCCAGTGAATTGCCATCCTAGAGGATGCCAAACTCCAGGCTATCCCCAGCTATCAGGATTCCTTTCTTGTCTTCATTGCCCTTTATCTTCTGTCATGGTTTGGTTCACATATCCCTAGAGATGTTGCCTGGCAGTGCTGGTTATCAAGAATCTTTGATCTCTGCTTCAGATCCTGTGGCATCACCTGAACCCATGCCCTATGGGCAGAACTGGGAAATGGCTCTGGAATTCTATACTCTGACTGATGTCCAGTCTGTAAGACCATAGGAAGAAGAGGCAAGAGAGAGGGATGGAGCTCAGATTTGAGTGTACTTTTCAATGCTTTGGGATTCTGAACAAAGTGAAGAGTTTTAGTTAGGGGTAACTAGATGATGCATTGGTTATAGTATGGGTTTGGAGTCTGGAAGACATGAGTTCAAATCTTACCTCAGATGTTTACTAATTGTGGGATCCTGGGCAAGTCTCTTAACATTTGTTTGCCTTAGTTTACTCATCTGCAAAATGGACATAATAAGAACTCCTTTATCCAAGGTGGTTGTTGTAAAGATTAAATGAGATGCCATTTATAAAGCACTTAGCACAGTGCCTTGCAAATAATAGTTGACATATAAATACTATAATGATAATGTTGTTGCTGCTGCTGGTGATGATTACTTGAGCTCACTCATTCAGCACACTTTTATTAAATGCACACTGTGGGTCAGGAGATGGTTATTTAAAGACAAAAGGAAATATTCCCTGACCTCAAGGAGAGAAGATTTTTTTTTTGTGGAAACATGTAACTAGAAAATTAAATATAAAATATGTGATTTGCAAGAGAAGGGCACTAGTAGTTGGGGTAAGGGAGCAGGCAAGTCTTCCTGTAAATGATGCCTGATCTGCATCTTGAAGGAAGAAGGAGATTTACTGAGATGGAGTTGAGGAGGAGACGCATTCCAAGAATGGGAAATATCATACAAAGATGGGAAATAGAATGTTGTGTGTGTATAAGATTACCTGGGCTAGTTTGGCTGGAACATAGAATGCATTAAAAAGCTTGGAAAGGTATGCTAGAGCCAGCCTGTGAATGACTTTAAAAGCTAAACAGAGGAATTTATATCTGATCGTAGAGAAAGTGGGAGCAAATGGAGTTTCTAGAGCAGGGTAGTGACAAACCTGTGCTTTAGGAATATCAATATGGCAGCCATGTGAAGGACAGATTGAAGAGAAGGGACATGAAGGGCTTAGGATATCAGTTAGAAGGCTGAAGGCTGTGCCATGAGAGGTGATGAGGATATGAACAAGAGTGATGACTGGGTGGAGAGAAGGATGAATGGGTGAATGGTTGGATGGTGGGATGGATAAATGGATGGATTGGAGATACAATACGAGTTAGGACTGATAAAACTTGGCAATTGAATGTGAAGAGGGAGGAAGAAGGAAGAGTAGAAGATGGGTTCAAGGTGGCAAACATTGGAGATTTGGAGGGATATGATGGTGAAGCCTTGAACAGTATTGGGAAAGTTAAGAAGAAGGGAAAGTAGGTGAGAAAACAAATCAGAGGCTGAAGGGGGTGTAATTGCACCCGGGAGTGTGTACTGGTAAATGTTTAACAATTAGCTCTTTAAAACAGCATACCTAAAATTTTTAAGTTAAATATTCATTTTCTCAATTACTTTAGGTCTAAACAATTAATAAAACAATAATTCAAGTCCTGATTTACAGGATTTTTCAATTTTCAAGGCGTAAATGCTCACATTGAAAACTGAACATCAGCTTTTGAAAGCTGGTATGAGCTGCCTCTTGCAAATGTTGTACCCCATGTTTTAGGCTTGAAAAGTTTACCCTATTCCTAATATGTAATCCAGGGGAATTATTAAAATAGAATATATAGCTTCCCAAGTAAGGACTTCAGATCTCAAAGATTAGAGACCAAGGATTGACTGCTGGATTAAATTAAAAACAAACAAACAAACAGAAATCCCAATAAAGCAAATGTCTGGTTAGCCCATCCCAAGTATTCCACTTAGTGGTTCATTGGGTTTAATCAGGCCTGTGTGATAGAGGTAATACAACCCTGGTATACCTTGTATATTCCAGGCTTCACACTTGTCATTTATGGTTGACTTTAAAAAAGAAACAAACAAAAAGCAACAGCAAAAACTCATCCAGGTTCCCTATTCCTGGCTTTGTAGGAGGAAAGAGTGTGCCCTTAGGATTGGCAGTGGGAAGAGAATCCTCCATCTCTTCTTCTGCATGAAGCATTTAAAAGCTACAGATTTATTTACCATCCAAACCCAAGTAGGCAAGATAGAACTGTTTGTCTCCCATCTTGATGAGGCAGGGAGAAATAGAATAACTGCTTCAGCAGAAATGTTTCTGTTTGCTTCTTTTGAGTTCTTCACTCCTTTTTGATTTTGTGGGAAAGAACAAGTTGGTTATGCTAATAAAATGTGTTAATGAACACTTTGATGTGCTGTGAAAGAAAGCATTTATCTACATGGACCACCTGCTGCCTCAGTTGCTATGACACAGTCTTTCTATTTGTGGCTGCAAATCATAGGATCCCACAGTCGGAAAGGGCCTTAGTCATCTAGTTTATTCCCAACTTAATGGAGGAATGGCCTTATGATGCCCCTGAGAGAGGCGGCCAACCAGTCTGTGCATGTCTGCCATTGGTGACTGAGGGCTTCCTAGCTCATGAGGCAGCCCATGCTGTTTTCAAACGTTGGTAATTATTAGGAAATTCTTCCTCCATCTGAACCGAAATTAGACTTCCTGTACCACCTGGACACTGATCTTAGTTCTCCTTGCTGCAGCTACAGAAAATAACTAACATATTTGCCAGAGGATGCCCTCTCATATAGCATCATAATTGCAGAAGCAGAATGCCTTAATTTTATAAATGAGAAAACTTAGGACCAAGAAGGGTTGAGACTTACCCTAGGTCACATAGACAGGAAAGAGCAGAACTAGGATTCAAATGTTTTACGTTCTTCCTACTACACCACATTGCCTCTATCTTTGAAGGTAGATTTCATGTCTTTCTCTGCTCCCCACCCCCAAGTATTCTTTGTTTTGAATAATATAATTTTAAGACCCAAGGGTGTTTCCAGACTACATTTATCTTCCAGAAGTTCCCTTCATGGATTCATGCAGCTAAACTGACCTTCTTAGTAATCTCTGAACCCATCTAGCACTTTCCCACTTCCATATGTTTGTTCACACTGTTTCCTGTGTTTGCTATTCTTTAGAGACCTTCTGACCTTCTACTATCCTTTGAGGTTCAAATTGAATGCTCTCTCTTCAAACCTTCCCTTATCCCTCCAGCGGGAAGTGATTTCACCCTCATTTGATTTCTTTATTTTATTTGTATACATTTATCCTATTTTAATTGGTATTCTACTAGCTCATCTTAATTTCTTCCTACAGGACTGTAAGCTTCCTGAAGTCAGGGTCCTTGATTTACTTGTTTGCACATTGTTCCTAATCCCTATCACATTGTGTTGTCCATAGCAGGAATCTGACAGATGTTTGATGAATGAACAAGTTGTTAGTGCTTTAAAGTTTTGATGGATCCATGAGCCAATCCATGGGGAATATCATAACTTCTTGATTCCTTCTTGCCCAGTGATATTTTGTGTTGATATTTTCTAATAAATTCTGCACAGACTATTCAATATCCTGGAGGCATATTCCCCCAGTTCTTTCAAAAGTTCATAGATAACAGTGTGACAATTTAGTTTTCTAATATTTTGGCTTTACTTTATTGTTCATGAGATATAACTTGTTCTGCTCAACTAAGGAACATTGGAAGATTCAAATGAAAAATGTATATTAAAAAGCAAAATGTTCTACAAATGAAATGTGACATTATTAATCTTTGTTCTTGTTACTGAGAACATCAAATCTTACTCTCTGCCTGACTTCCAAACAGTAGTATTAGAACTCCACCATCACCCTATCCAACCTTACTTCCCACTCTCCTTGACGACTTTTTTTTTCACAACCAATCTATTCATTATTCTTCCTCCATCTCCTTCCTGTATCAACATCTTTGCTTATGCTCTTCAACCTCTCTGGAATATGCTTAATTTTCTTATTTATCTAATTTCTAATTAGTTGTGTTCTGATAAAAGTTTTAAAAATTGGCTTTCTGAAAAAAAAACGATTCACAACATTTAAAAAATTTTTAATCTGCATTATTAAGATTTCTCCATCACTTCCTTAAGTTTAGACAATCAGCAACTGGAGCCCTGATTTGTAGCATGTGCTAGTTTCTTTGTTTTGTTTTGTTTTGGCTTTTTGTAGGGTAATTGGGGTTAAGTGACTTGCCTAAAGTAACATGGCTAGTAAATATGTCAAGTGTCTGAGGCTAGATTTGAGCTCAGGTCCTCCTGACTCCAGGGCTGTTGCTCTATTCACTGCACCACCTAGCCGCCCCAACATGTGCTAATTTCTGAAGTATATACATGCTCATATTGAAAACTGAGCAATGTGAGCTGGTTGGAAATGTCTCCAGCATTCCCCTGAATTTCTAGCTCTTCTTCCAGCCTGTGTCCATCCTTCCCCATCTGTAAATCTTTATTGTTTTTTCTCATCCTTGAAGAAGTCTAATGACATCATTAGGGTGATGTCTTGACTTGCATGTGAATTGGCTATAAGTGAGGCAGACTCTGTTCAACACTAATTTCTTCCTTTTCTTGTTGTAAAACACAGCATAATTGAAAGAGCATAGGGTTTGGAGTCAGACCTGGGTGCAAATTCCCATTCTTCAACTTACTACATGTGTGGCCTTAAGAAAATTACTCAATCTAATTGGCCCTCAATTTTCTGATCTATAAAATGAGGGTGATGGGAGAAATAAGAGTATTAGATGACATTTTAGGTCTATGGGGCAGCCTGTAGTAATTAAAAGGCATAAGTTCTCATTCTGAGTATTCCATTTGCTACTTGTGTAAACTTAGGCCAGGCAATTAACCTCTCTGTTCCTCATTTTCCAAATCCTTTGTAAAATGAGCTATACTAGGGGCGTCTAGGTGGCGCAGTGAATAGAGCGCCGGCCCTGGAATCAGAAGGACCTGAGTTCGGAGCCGGCCTCCGACACTTAATCCGCACAAACAAAAACCTAGCCGTGTAACCTTGGGCAAGTTACTTAACCCCAATTGCCCTAAAGGGGCGGCTAGGTGGCGCAGTGAGTAAGAGCGTCGGCCTCGGAGTTTGGATGACCCGAGATCAGATCCGGCCTCAGAAAATGAGCACCCATGCATAAATAATGACTAGCCGTGTAACCTTGAGCAAGTTACTTAACCCCAATTGCTTTAAAAAAAAATAAAAATAAAAAAAATGAGCTATACTAGATAATATCTAAAGTCCCTCCTCCTTGTAAGTCTGATTTGATAATGGATTAGCCTACCTTTTACCTGTTCTAGACAATATTCATTCTTATCCACTTGGGATTTCCTGGTCTATTTCTTTTGAGTGGCTATGGGCCTCACTGAAAAGATTCTACAGTGTTCTAGGGCTTAATTTAAGAAGCACAGTGTTATCCAAAACACATGAACTTCTATAAGATTTACCTCCATGACTGAATACCCTTTTCATTTCAGCTTTGCACAGGCCAGTCTCCACGGGACTAGAGAGTACTTTTGATGAGCATACACGTGCTTTAGGCTACATTTATAACAGCTACTGAGAGGGTCATTAGACAAAGTCATCTCCATACTTTAATCTATCAGGTAACCCTGTACTATGTTAAGATAGGCGTGGGGGACACTCTGTTGGAAGAAAGTGACTATTTTATCTCCAGAAGCAAATGCCTTTTTGTTTTTGAGAGATGGGAGGGAATAATAAACACAACCACACCTTATACTCTTTATACTTCTTAATCAGTTCTGTGACTGTGAAGGTGTGCTCTGTTGTTGAGAGTCACCTATGAAAGCCTGACTGCTTTCCTCTCACGTTTTTATCAAGAATATTCTATTATCCTGGAGGTTTTTTTTTTTAATAGAGATGATGAAGTAAGCATATGAGTCTATTACTGTCAAAATCTCTGTCTCTCCACCCTAATTTGTAATAATACCATCTGTGGTTTTTTTCCCCTTATATTTTGCAGTCTTCTCTTTCAGATCTAGAAAATGGATTCTCCTAATGCCTTTAAGGTTGCCTTGCCTCCTAACAATATTTCTTATTTTTCTATTTCGTTAAAACTAGATACTTGTACTGTTTTATATTCTCAAGTGTCACTTTCACTTTCTCATAGAATACATTGAGTGCAGTCCAAATTTGGTGGATCCACTATCATCAAGAATGTGAACATATCACTAAAAATGCTGGCTGGTCTGATACATTTCACACCTATTTATCATCATTTCCATTCTCTTGATACATTGGGAGGAATAAGAGTAGTAGTTATGGTGGGCTCCGCTGTACAATACACTCTACAGGCACCCTGACTTGTCTGTTGATTTTTTCCTTCAGTAATTTTCTCTATTTTGTGAAATGATACTGCTTATCACCTTCAGTTGTCCACCAAAGTTCCCTCACCTATCCAAACACCTTTTAAAGTGTTTGGTTTCTTGTCTAAATAAATGATGAATGAAACAGTTGTCGAAGTGGATAGAGCACTGGGGTTGGAGTCAGGAAGACCTGAATTCAAATCTAGGCTCAGACCCTTACTAGCTGTATAATCCTGGGCAAATCATTTAACCTCTTTGCCTCAGTTTCCCCAGCTACAAAGTGGGGATAATAATAGCACCTATCTCACAAGTTGTTGTGAAGATCAAATGAAATAATATTGACAAAGTACTTAAAACAGCGCCCAGGGGCACATAGTAGGCACTATATAAAAGCTTTTTCCCTCCCTTGCTCTCCTACTCCCTTGGCTGTCATATGTCTGTTTGGTGAGAAAATCAGCTCATTAGCTTTTGTCATCCTTGTTGTAGTGAATATTTTTATAATGGGTTTAACCTCATAAGGAATGGCACTAATCAGTATTTCCTCTTCTATCCATTTTCCAGAGGTGACAATGTATTTAAATAAATTGGTTTGGACCCATGATAATTGTGTCCAATGTTACTTTCTCATCTGAATCCCTTCCTCTAGTTGGTATTGCTTTTGTCCCTTATTTTAACCTGTTTATCTGACTATATACACAGACAGGTGATTCTGAAATGACTCACACTGGTAACTAGTCATTTCATTTCTTGTAAGCATTTAATTTGACAAATTCTTTAAATGCTTTTAGAGTACAAAGACAAAAGTAACAGCCCCAGCCTTCAGGAAGTTCACCTTGTACAAGACTTGTAGAGGTCAGTGCCTCCCAGTCTTCCATAATAATAAAAACTCAGGGCTCGGACACACTTGGGACTGCAATCATTTTTGTTGTTAGTTTTTGTTTTTGTTCAGACCTGTGAATTAATTGATGTAGGGAACTCTCAGATGAGGAAAATGCCTACTGAGGCAGATGAATCCCTGCTCTGCTGCTGCTAGCCTTAGACAGCTGCCTGGAGGGCATTGAGGGGCTAAGTGACCTGCCCACCCTCTCATGGCCATTATGTGTCAAAGATGAGATTTCAGTCAAAGTTCCCTCACCTGGAATAACAGATCTCTATCCACTACATGATGCTGCCTTTTAGGTACATTATTGGACTCAGAGGATTTTGTGGACTAATCCCATAATTTAACCCTTGTTTAAGAGATCACTTCCATGGAAGCATCTGCATTGAGTTCCAAACTGGAGAGTAGAAATATTTTGCTTTTTATCTACCCAATGCAAGATTGATAGGTGCTACTTGATTAACTGATTCTTCACATTTGGAGCTTAAGATAGGAATTCCTTATAGGCAATCAGTTTTGTTTTACTCTTTTTGAAGAGACATCCATATTCGGGCCCTCCCAAAGTTGTCCGTTATGATTCTTGCCCTCAAAAGAATAGAAAATTGCTTAGCAAAAATTCTGATTTTTTTGAATGCTTGCTCTTTGGGTTACCAAAATGTTCACTCTTCCTTTGGAAATGTATTTGTTAGTCCTGAGAGTGGCATATTTTGTTACCCCTGAAAATGAACTTCTTTTTTATTAGAGTATATGGTCTTGGTCCAGAAGGGGTACTCTTAGCATGATATTTATTTCTGCCCAGAGCTAGGATGATAGGTCCAGAGTTTTTCTTCCATCTTTGTTAATGCTCAATTTCCTTCTAACAGTTCAATATCAAGAATATCGTGACCCAAATGAGAGAGCAACGTTTTGGTATGATTCAGACCAAGGTAAGCTCTTACTACAGTGATGGGGCCTGAAGACATTTTGGTCGATGTCAGGAAAGTAATCTCGAGGGTTGGTAGAATATTTTGCAATCATTAAAATATCGATGCCACTGCCATGTTGTGAAGAGAATGTTAGTCTGACTTTAGTTAGAGAAGGGCAGTACTTACTCATGGCACATGAAGACACAAAGCATGGGTCATTAGAAACCAAAGTAGTTGTTATTTTAGCTCATCTTCCTGCAAATTTCCTGGGCAGACTTTTGTAGTTTTTCTGGAGTTGACTCAAGTTGCTGAAGATTTTTCTTCAAGATATCAACATTCAGTTCAACAAACATTTATGAAGGACTTACTATGTGCACTAAGTACTATGAAGTACCTACTGTGTACAGAGACAAAAATGAAATATTCCCTGCCCTCAAGGAACTTATATTCTACTAAGGGGAGGCAACATGTACACCTGTATATAAATATAAAGTCCTACAAATGACATATATCTGTCTCCTTGTGCAGATCACAACCCTTTTATATTGTCTATTTAAACTAACAGACAGTTTAATGAATGACTGTGGCCAAAATACTCTCCTAAGTAGCCAACCTTCCAATAATGCTCCTTGTTGAAGCTAAATGACTAAATTAATCCTCAGATTACAGTCCGTTGCTGGCTTCTCCAGCTTTCAGTCCCCTTCCTGCTTTGTGCTTTCGATGCACTGCCTTTGTAGATCTCTATAACATGATGAGACACTTGAAGTACAACTTCAGTGGAGAAAAAAAATCATATATGTATAAATAAAAGGAGGAGAGGCAATTATCCAGTTCACTCCTTCCTCAAACCACTTATATGTGAAACAACTAAATAATTTAAGAAAAGAGAAGCCAATTTTCCTTAGAAAAGGGAGAGGAATGCTTTCATATTTAATGTCAGCTCACTATTTCAGGTTCTCAATAGAGATGTATTCTTAGAATTATAGGCTTGGGAAGAACTCTGAGAGATCACGTAGTTAATCTCTCTCTAGTAGTCTATGCTGAAATCAATTCATCAGTCAACAATATTTCTTAAGCTTCTCTTATATGCCAAAGAAATCTTTTGGTCTGAAATTAACTTGTGATCTAAGGATCAAATTGCCTTCAATGGATGATTATGTACTTTACACTCTCTAATTATCACAATGGTTTTCTTTGAGGTCACCAATTTACAGAGAGCTCCTTGGACAAATATGTCTATCCACCAACTTTATGGTATCATTGATAGAACTGAAAACCTTTCAAATGTGCCTGGGCAACTGATTGATATTCATGTTTGCTATAGGTGCAAATTAATTATTTTGCTTTTATTTTCATGTATATTTAGGAGCAGTATCACTTTTGTTATGAAATCGTGCTTTATGTTCTACGGAAAATTCTAACCTCTGCGCTCAGTTCCGTTGAATAAGAATGGTTCTTCTTGCATTGCATCTGAAAGTGACCAAGTGGCTTGGTGTCTGTCTCCTCCTCTATGGACATTTGCTAGCTTATGGACAAAATAGCATATTTGTGTTAGTGTATTCAAGTACCTTGGTATCTGAAGAGCCTCTGAAGGTAGTAAAATACAGGTTGAGGATGAAATAATGCTTAAAAGAAACATATTGCCTCATAGTGGTTATTTTCAATCTTATCACAATGCTACCCCTAACTCAATGAGACAATCATTATAGAAAGTAACCGTGTATTGGCTATGCAGCCAAGAGGATGACAGGGAACAATAAAGGGTCTTGAACATTTTGGGTAAGATTTTATTCAGGAAGGACAGCTAAATATTAACCCTAAATGTTAACTTGTTTGGGGGAGAATTAAATACTTGTTTGGGGGAGAATTTAAGGCCAATATACTTCAGGATAACAGCAATCTCTCACAGGTACTTCAAAGAGAATCTTGCTTCTGTTCTTTGACTAAAGAGTTGGTATTTCACACTGGTTCTTTGTATAATCCAGTCTACAAAAGACCCAATTAGGATGCAGTTACTGTGTCTAAGCAATGAGGATTCCATTTCCTGTTTTCTTCTGCATCCCTCTGGGAGCTAGCTGAGATTTCATGGGGAAGATGGTGTCTTTGAGTAGTTGCATATATGTGCAGAGCAAGAGGGCATAGGGAAAATGCAGATGGTGGTCAGGATTCTACCCTTCCACACGAGCATACAGAAATGAACAGTTCAAGATGGAAATGGGTATTTCTGTGTAAGAGCCAAGAAGTAACTTCTGCCCAACTTGAGTTCTTTCCCGTTCCACCCTAACACTTGGAGTATTACTCAGCCTGTTGTGTTGGTATCAAACAGAAGTTTTTTTGGCTTGTTATTCCTTGCCCTTTAGCTGACCAATAACTTTTGATTAAAAATATCATTCTGTAATTCTTAATTATCCACAAGATCCTTTAAACTATAGATTTTATTTTTCTGTCTGGAATTTGTGATAATTCATTTCTTTCTCTTTTTTCCCCTCCCCTAGGGAAAAAAACAATTTAGAAGTTTCAATTGGTTTTCTGATTTTCAGGGAAAAAAAAACTAATTTGTATTTCTGGAAAGAAACACTTCCATGTTTGCTTTTGAAGGATGTAACTACTATTACATTCAGCTTAGATAGGAACTTGTGAATCGATAAAGAATAACAGTGATATTATGTAAGGGAGTTTCAGTTCTACACTGTATACTATCATCAATTAAAAGGAATTGATAAAACTCTGTACATTCAAGTGGTATTGAATAGTGATCAGGGTGACTTATGCAGCACACAGGGGAAATGCCTGAAGTCACAGTTGTAGATCCTAGATTCTTAAGAGGCTTAATTGCTTTCCTTAACTGAATGTACACTTGAATTTGCTGAGAGAAATTGATGGTTTTTAGATAATTGTTTTTTTTTTTCTGCTGGGTAATATACCATGTATGTCTGTATGTGCTTTACAATTTTATGTTAAATCAAATTGATAATTTTATTTATCTTGTTCTGTTAAGCAGTAGTCAGTAGAAGTGTTTGGCCTTAGATATTTATTCACTATATTTGATAGCCCTCTCTATTTTTTGTAAAATAATTGTGCTATGTATCCTGTATGACACACTTTTGTATAGGATTGTTCAAATGGAAATGTTTACTATGTATTGTACAAAAGTGTTTTTATTTAGCTGGGCTCAAGATTTTTCTTCTGAAGCCAACTTCTGTGATCGATGCTGGTGTTCTTTTCGGCATATTCAATCCTTAGCTTCTGCATACTATTTTTACAGCTGGACCAATTTTCAATTTTCCAGGGAAATTAAAGTAGCAAATTTGGAAATATCGACTGAATTCATTTTCATTTTGGTCTCAAGGAGGGAATTCTAAATGCAAAAAGGTTTTACTAATTGGAATACTCTTGTAACAAATGGTGACTCAAATTCTGCCCTAAGTTAGGAATATGGAACTCCCATCGACACCTATGGGAGTATCTCATGGCTTCTTTGGATATGCTGGGTTTTTGTTTTTTTTAGACCTCAACATGTGTACACATTAGTTAATGTTCAACTTCAATTAAACATTTTTTAAACAATCTTTGTGCACAATATTTATACACTAGATATAAATGACCTTCTCTAGAAGTGACCTCTATTTTTATCCTGATAGAAAATGTGGTTTTCTTTTTTCTTTTTCTTGAAACTGCCCATGACATAATGGAGTTATTAATTCAGTTCACATTTTCTGTTCATGGATCATTTAACTGAGCTGTTTTTTATGGAAAACCTCAAAGGAAAACACCTTGAAATCAGTGATGTAATAGCAAATTGAAAACTCCCTTAAGTAATGAGGTCTCAGTGTACATTCCTTTTTAATTGTTTTTCATCTCTAGGTGGAATGTGTTTTCCTGTTTGTCTCATTAGGGTGTTGGCTCAGAGGTCTCAAAGGGTACTCATGAAGTCAGAAAGACTGCAGGGTGTCAGGCAAGACAAGGGAAATTTACTTAGAGGGTCAAAACAGTCTATTGATGATGCACCAACTAGCAGAACTATAAAAGGGGGGTGGGGTAGAGGTTGTAATACTTACTAGGGTAAATTTATCCCCTATTTTTGATTGCTCGAGTGGTGGAAATGAGCTCAGATTGCAATATAACATTATTATATGACTCTGGAGTTTAAGAGAAATGTCACCTTTGATGAAAAACTCATTTTTTTTGTACTTAAAGGTGAAATCAGTGGAACAGATTAGTTACACAACATCCAGAAGAAAATGAGCCTAGGAGTCCAGTATTAAATATACTAGCTACTGGTATAAGGACTCACTATTTGACAAAAATTTCTGGGAAGATTGGACAAGATTATTGAAGAAGCTTAAACCAACATCTCATATCTTATATGAAGAAAAGCTCCAAATTAACATAAAGGGTGAAAATGATAAACTATTTAGAGAAACAAGTCAAAATTACCTAGCAGAAATATTGGTAGAGAAAAGGTTAATGATCAAATAAGGGATAGAGAGGATCACAGAAGATAAAATAGATAATTTTGATCACATGTAATTAAAAATGTTTTGCGCAAAAATCCAATAAAGCTAAGATTAAAAGATAATCCGCAGGGGGAAAAATCTTTGCAGTAAGTTTCTCTGAAAAAGGGCTCATTTCATCTATCTATCTATCTATCTATCTATCTGTCTATCTCTCTCTCTCTCTCTCTCTCTCTCTCTCTCTCTCTCTCTCTCTCTCTATATATATATATATATATCAGATTCAAATTTAAATGAATGATAACCATTCCCCAACTGCAAAATTATCTAAAGATATGAAAAAATAGTTTTGAATGAACAAAATCCAGGCTACCAATAGAAAAAAATGCTCCAAATAAAAAAAAAATGGAGAAATGCAAATTAAAGCAATGCTGGGATTTTACCTCACACCCATCAGATTGGCAATGACAAAAAAGAAAGCAGCAAATGTTGGAGGGACTATGGGAAAACAGGCATATTAACTCACTGTTGTTGGAACTATGAATTGGTCCAACCATTCTGGAAAACAATTTGGAATTATACATAAAAATAACTAAACTCAGTCATAACACTGCTAGACTGATACCAGAAAGAGATCAAAGGAAGACTAAAAAGTCTTATGTGTGCAAAAATATTTAAAGCTGCTCTTTTTATGGTGGACCAATGATGTTATCCATCTCCTGACAGAAAGCTGAATACTCAAGGAAAGGAATGAAAAAAGTATTTTTAAGGACATCATCAATGAGGGATTTTGTTTTACTTGACTATGCTTTTTTTCCTTCTCAGTGGGGTAGGGTGTGAGAGGGAGAGAAAATCTATTTGTATTAGTTTTTTTAAAAAATGCACAAGTTCTTTTGAGAGAAAAAGAATGTTTTTTTTATTGTACTCAATGAATTTTTTGTTTAAAGTACATACAAATGGAATCATATTTTCCACTAATTTTCATTATTTCAGAAATACATCATCTTAATTTCTGATTCACAGTCACTGGCCTTTGCATTTTTAGCTTCATTACTTACCTTCCACCTCCATTCTCTGTCTAGAGAAGAGTAATAGTAATGTCAGGGACTCCTGATTCTGTTAATGTCAGAACTATTGTACTATTTGCAGCTCATGTATGATTCATAATCTCAGTTGTTTAGGGCTTAGCGAATTAAGTGACTTACCTCAGGTCTTACAGCTACAAGTATTAGAGGCAGAGTTCGAACCCAGGTCTCTCTTCCTTCTCCCTCCCTCCCCTCCTCTCTTCTCTCTCTCCCCTTCCCTCCCTTCCCTTCACCTCCCGTCCCTTCTCCTCTACTGTCTTCTCCCCTCTTCTCTCTCTCTCTCTCTGTGTCTCTCTCTGTGTCTCTCTCTCTCTGTCTCGTCACCTCTTCCCCTCTCTCTTTCCTTTCCTTCTGCCTCCTCTCTTCTCCTTCCTCTATAGATTTTCAATACATGAACACTTAAGATGCTCTTACTTAAATTGATCTTCTAGTTAATACTTTTTATCAAAAAAAGATTATAATATAAAAGACTGTTGAATTAGCTGTTTGGAAAGTTCAGGAGTTTATATACAGTAAAATTCTACATGTAGCACAGTATTATATATATCCACAATATTATTCTATCCAAAAATTTTATCAAATTCAGATTGAATTGATAAACCAGATAATCAACTGCTTCTAAGTATATCTATTTGCATGCATCTGTAGGCATTGCATCTTGTAGGATGAGGGGCATACCAATGATAACTGGCTAAATCCATCAAGACAATGCTGTAGCCTTAGGTGGCAGCTGCCAGTCTATCTGGGGGCTTGAGGTGGGTGGGAGAAATCCTACTGTCCACCTGCCTTCTGTTTCCTTGTCTCTGCTTGGTACACTGATTCCCATTAGGAAAATATGTGAGCAATCTCCCAGTGGGTGTTCTAAAGAGTAGAAGCAGCTGTTGAGATGAAAAAGTTTGGGACTTTGAGCCTAATTATTTGAAAAATTCAGTTGCCAATCTGGGACACCTTCCCCAAGCTGGCCCATGGGAAGATCCACACAGAAAATCCTAGGTTTGGTCTTAACCCTTGGTAATTACTCATTCTCTGAGCTTGGACAAGTTAATATTTTCCTCAGCACTTTAAAACCATTTTAGGGATGAAAACATCCTTAACTGAGTAAAATAAGATTGGGGAAACAGGTGGTTTGGTGGATAGACTTTTCTACTTGAGAATCAGGAAGATCTGAGTTCGAATTTTGCCTTAGGATGGAAACTTAATCTTACCCAGTAGCAGTTTCCTCATTGGTTAAAAAAAGATGATAACAGTACTGTTTTCACAGTTTTGTCATGAGTATTAAATGAAAAAAAAAACACATATTTGCACTCTGCACAATTTTAAAGTACTCTATAACTATCATTATTTATTTTCCCATAATCAAAGCTCAATCTTGAAGGCTTGGAACACAATCCAACACCTCCATGATTTCTCTTGTAATAATTAGGTTCTCCAAGTGGTACATCCACAAGAAAAGCTTCATAAACTCTCCCTAGATGGTCATTTACTCCTCTGCTGTCTTTGTTTCACTCTACAATGAAGGTAGCTCACTTAATTTCCCTGGACCTTAGTATGCTCATCTGTAAAACAAAGGGGTTGGAGATGCCTTCAAGCTCTAATCCAATGAATTTTTTGTTCTTTTAAGTTAACAGAGTGAACTTTGGCAAGCCAATTACATTTTCAGTGCTCCTGGCAACTGTCTGAGCAAGACTATTGCAGACAGAGTTACTGGTCTGCCCTGGAGAAGAGAATTTCTACCTCCATGAACATTCTACCACCACCACCACCCCACAAATTTGACAATGTAAATTTCCAGGCAATTTATATATTCAGTAATTGGATTCCTGACAAACTTGTATTTTAAAAATAATTTTAAAAACCTTTTTATGACACAACGTTTAAAAGGCTTTTTATAAAAATTCATTTTCTAAATTTCATTACAGTGATCAGGAACAAATCCAAACTGACTACTAATGTGATGTCATGGGATTTATTAAAATTAGCATGTTATCTCCAGAAATGTGACTAGCAGATAGGTTTTCTTGTTTTTATATGCATATTTTTAAAAATAAAATCAGGAACACAGATTGCCTGCAGAACTCCCTATTTGGCTAGACCTGAAAAATCTGGAAAAGGCTTGGTAGAAATCAGAGTTTGTCATATACCACAATAAGATCAAAGTTAATATGACGTCCAAACATTAAAGGTTTAAAAGAGAAGATCAGGCATCTTTCAGAGCTATAGTTAATGAAAGAGTTCAATAACAAAAGTATGGGCATAATTTTAAAAAATTCTGAATTAACAGCAAACTCTCAAATAGTGGAATAACTAAGAGGCATAGTCAGCATGAATTTTATATGTCTGACCAAATGTAAGTGTTATTCATGGACTCTGACTCATAGTAGCACATATAACTCAGGTCAGCTAGCATTTACAAAGAGCCTACCATGTGCCAGGTACTGTGCAAAACAATGGAATACCAAGAAAGGCAAAAACAAAACAAAAATCCAGTTTCTAATCTCGAGGAGCTCACTGTTGAATAGGGGAAGCAACATATAAACAAATATGAAGAAACAAGATTTTTATAGGATGAATAGGAACCAATCTTAGAAGGCCTAGTATTAAGGCAGATTGGTAAAGGCTTCCTACAGAAGGAGGAACTTTAGCCGGGACCTGATAGAAGCCAGAGAAACCAGGCAGTGGAAAGGCGAAGGGAGATAATTTCAGTTATGGTGATAGCCAATGGAAATGCCTCATATTGGGGAGCTAGGTGGCACAATGGATAATTCTCTGGGCCTAGAGTCAGGAAGAATCATCTTCATGAGTTCAAATCTGGCCTCAGATACTGTGTGATCCTGGGAAAGTCACTTAACCAGGTTTGTCTCACTTTCCTCATCTGTAAAATGAACTGGAGAAGGAATGGCAAACCACTACAGTTATTTGACAAGAAAACTCCAAATGGAGTCATGAAAAGTTGGATATGACCAAACAACAACGTCAGGACATGAAGGGACATTAAGGAGACCAGTGTCACTGGATCACAGAGTACACAGAGGGGATTGATGTATAAAAAGAGTGGAGAGGTAGAAGGTAGACAGATTACAAAGGGTTTTGAATATGAAACAGAGGATTTTATATTTGATCCTATAGGTGCAGTCAAGGATAAGGTGGCAGTAGAAAGCAGGGTTTAAATAATGACCAAAAGTGGGATGGAGAAGGTATGGTGGAATTGTTGAGGAATGGGTTCAGGTAGGTAATCAATATTGCTTCATGATGTTTGATGTCAGAATTTAACTGGAAAGGAAAAGTTCATGAGGGGAAAAGGGTCAGGCAGGTTAAAACAAGACAGCTGGTGGAGGAAGCTGTTTTCCTTCTTAGTGAAGCACTGTATGGTAGATTCTGTAGCACCTCATTTCATTCCAGATAATCATTTGTAGATGATAATTCTTTGTTGTATGGAAGAGGCCATTAAATGTAGTGGGAAGAGCTTTGAGTTTAGAGCCAAGAGACTTGGGTTTGAAGGTTAACTGCTACCCATCACCCATATGACCTTTGTATTTCTGGGTTCCTCATCCATATTTCCAATTCTCTCCCTCTTTTATCCCTTTCCTTATTGTTTGGGGTTTGGGTCTAGGAAAGCTGACAGGAAGCCAAGAGAAGTGTGATCCTAAGGCAATATGGATATACCTGGGGGAAACAGGAGCAAAGGCAAGGGCAGTTTCTCTCGTACATTGACTTCCAATTCCATAAGACCTGTCCTTTGGGGTCAGTTTTGTCTAGATGAGGTTAGACAAGCAACTGAATTCCAGTTTGTGCAGAATCCCACGACTGAGTCCCTGTGTTGTGAGTGAACCCAAACCTAGACTCCAAAATTCCTGCATCTGTGACTGATGAGTCAAATCTCCTGGAATAACTAGGTAATTATGCTATTTTGCCTACTCCACTGGGGACTCAAGCTGTGTTTGTCCTAGAGCCCTTCAATCTAGAATGTCTGGGGACTTTCAGGGTAGAGGGGAGTGACAGGTTTGCAATGGATTGGTAAATGTTTATGATCTATTCTTATTTTTATTGTATCATGTCATGTCATGTCATGCCATGGACTATCAATATCATAACATATGACATTATATCATTCCATTCTATTATATATTATATACTAATTATTATTAGTATTTATTATATATTAGTAATGTTATATTATCCTATTTTTAGTAATAGTTATCAATTGATTCTATGTTAAGAACAAATACATTATGCAGAATTCCAGTATCTTTGCCTGGTTTGGGGAGGAAATGTCAAGGTGATGTATCAAGTCTTTGACAAAAAATGTGGCAGGGTTCACTGGTAGGTGGGCTGTGATAGAAAGTTGGTTTGATCCTTATGACAACCCTGTGAGATAGGTAGCTCAAAGACATAGATTTTCATTTGATGGATAAGGAAACTGAGGTATAAATGTCATGATTTCTCCAAGGTTACATGGAGAGCAAGTGGCAGAGCCAAAGAATTGAACTTGAATATTTCATTCTCTATTCATTCTATTGATCTGCCTTTTTCTCAAGGACTTCAGAGCTCTATCATCATGTCTGATCCCCCATTTCATAGGAACTACTATGGTATATTTTGTAGCATATAGGAGGCTAGTGGATATAAAAAGGGCAGGACTTGAAGACAGGAGGGAACTGAGTTAAAATTCTGCCTCTCACACTTCTTAGCTATGTTTCTGGGCAAGTCACTTAAATTCCAGGCCTCATTTTACTCATTTTTGAAGATGGAAATTATAATAGTACTTACCTCATAGGGTTGTTGTAAGGATCAAGTAAGTTAAAATATGAAAAACATTTTCAAACTTTAAAGCATTATATACATTCCAGCTATCATGGTGATGATGATAATGATGATGATGGTGCTGATGAAGGTTGTAATGATGATGATGGTGATGAAGATGGTGATGATGATGATGGTGGTGGTGGTGGGAAGGATGGTGTTGTGGCTAGAGTACTGGACTTGGAGTTAAGACATTCATTAAAATCCCCTTAGAATTAGACTGCAGTAAGAGGCCTCATAGCTATTAAGCTGTGACTCTAGATAAGTCAGTTAACCTTCTTTGAGCCTCAGATTCATCTATAAAACAAAGGCTTTGGACTCAATGAGATCTAAGGTCCCTTCCAGTTCTAATTATATAAGTCCATGATACATCCATAAATAACTTGCTTTCCTGAAAAAAAAATCCTGGGAGGAAGGTTGCACGAACATTATTTGCTTAGGTTACACAATTAAGTAAATGTCTGATTTCGAGTTTGAATCCAAGTATCCCTGCATCTTAGAGAGGTAAGGTGGCGTGCCTAAGGTCACTGGTCATTAATGGCAGAACTGGGACTTGACCCAAGTCTCCTGAATTTCATTTTGGAGTGTCACCAAACTAGACTTTCAAACTTTCCTGCCAGGTGTATATGGTTTATGACTGTGCGTCATGGTATTTGCAATTTATAAATGCCTAGGTCCCTGCTTAAAATATCAAATATGGTTTGGTGGGCCCAACTATAAGTCCACCAAAGTTATACCATGTGTAGGTCCTAGAAACCCTCAAGATTTCTATATAAATCTATAGGTGGCCAAGGATCAGGGGCAAACTGGTACTCATTCTTTGTCTACCCCAGGACTATGGATAGTCACATGGGTTAGAGAAACAGAGGTGGAAAAAGAAAAAAAAAGAGGTGGAAAAGTTAGAGAAAAAGAGGGGAATGAAAATTGTGTTACTTGAGAATTATTCAAAAAGCCTGGTAACACTTGGCCTGGGGAAGAGAAGGGGTGTGCATGTGTGTGCGTATGTGTGTGTGTGTGTGTGTGTGTGTGTGTGTGTGTGTGTGTGTGTGTGTGCTGGACCCCTTGGGCAGCTTGGTGAAACCTACAGAACCCTTCTCAGAATAATGTTTCCAAATGATTGAAGGAAATGCTAAGTTTGAGTTCAAAGTTAGTCAAAATGAAGATTCAATTTTGTTTCCTATCCAAGTTCATAGACCCCCTGAAACCTGTCCATGGATCCCAATGAGAGAAGGGTTCCTAGGTTAAGAACTCTAATTCTGGTTCAAGTATGGGTTGGACTGGATGACCCCCATCACCCCTTCCAACTCTAAAATTATGAAAAAACGTTTACTGTCTCATGTGGAAGCATTAACTATGAGATCACCTGACTCAGTATTTGAAAGAAAGCCTGATGTTTACACAGATGTCATTGTAGGGCCACATTATGTCAAGTCAGAAGATGCATGAATTCAGTTTTCTGGCACAGTGTGGGACCCCAGAAAAGGCACAGAATCAGAGAATTGGAAGATGATGTGAAAGGCCATAATAAGAGTAATAATAGTCATAATTAGACATAGATAACATGTCTATATGCTTACTATGGGCTAGGCACTGTGCTAATCAGTTGACAAGTATTACCTCATCTGATTCTTCAACAATCCTGCGAGGCAGGTGCCATTATGATCTCCATTTTAGAAGAGAGGACAATAGGCAAATGAAGGTAACCCCATGAGCATCACCATAGCAGATTTTCTCCCATCTGTATCAAAAGAAAGCTTGGTTTCCTTCATGGTGATTACGGCCTTGGGCAATACCCATTGAGACTAAGCATGAGATTCCATGCTAATACATGATCATTGATCTTGCTCACACACTACTTTCCATAGAGCAAAGTGAGTCCAAGAGCCCTGGAGCTGGAAGGAAGACTAGCTAATTGTCACTCCTGGAGCCATTTAGGGTTATTCCTTGCAACAACTTTGTTTTGAGGAAATGGAACAGGAGAAATGGGGAACATACACATAAAGTGACAGACAAAATACTTTATTTGTCCCCCCTATTCCCTCAGGCTTGTATTTCTCCTTTTTCTTTCCCCACTGGCAAACCTGCCAAACTCCCCAAATGATTTACACCCACTATTACTTAACATGAGACAGTTGGATGGTGGAGTGGAGAGTGGAGTCGGGAAGACGTGAATTCTAACCCTCAGACATTTACTAGCTCTGCAACTCTGGGAACTTATTCAATGTTTCTCAGACTCAGTTTCCCCATCTGGAGAGTGAAGGAATAATACTACCTCCTACTGAACAGGATTGTTGTAGGGCTCAAAGGACATAACATATGTAAAGTGGTTTGTGAACCTGAAAAGAGTGTGTAAATGTCAGCTAATAATGATGATAATCATGTTCTAAGTTTTTAATCTCACCTTTAGAACCCAAACTTCACCAATCATATAACATTTTCTGAGTCTTCATCCTTGACTCCTCTAGACAGAACATGATTGCTCACCTCACCCTTGTAACTCTCTCATCTTTTTGGCTTACGTGTCTCTATCCTATCCTATTTTTCCTACTTTTCTGACCCCTTTCCCTCTATTGTTAGATTTTCCTTTTTTCTCCTAAATGTGTATGGACTTTAGAGTCATAAGTCAACTTCTACTGTATATTATTATTGTTGTTATTATTATTTTCTCAAAGCTTTGATCTGCTTCCACAATTTTAGTTATCTCTTACATATGAATGACTCAGTTCTGAAACCTGACCTCCCTCTTTAGATCCGGTCTAGCATTTTAATCATGCTGATGGACATTACCACTTGATTTCCTATCATCACCCCAAATCTCTAGAACCCACCTCATCATATAGGAATGTAGTATGGTTAAGTTGAAAGTACATCATCTCTGGAAGCAGGGAAGAAAAGTTCAAATCTCGGCTCTGCCTCTTCCTGCCAATGGGCTAAGTCACTCCCCCTACCTAGGGCTTAGTTTCTTCCTCTATAAAATGAATGTAGTAGGACTAGATGATTTTTTGGGTCCTTTTCACTTCAGAATCTAAGACCCAAATTTGACTATCCCTTTGGACTTCCCTGTTTATTTCAATGGCACCACCATTTCCCCAAATACATAGATCAGAGTCAACTTTGACATCTCCTCCATCACCCTCCCAACTTAATCTTGTCAATTACAAAATCCAGTGAATTTTCCTTTGAAATGTCTATTGCAGTCATCTCCTCTGCCCCATTTTTGGTGTCAAGGAACTTAACAAACTACATCTGATAGCCAGATGATAGGGTACATAGAGTGTTGGACATGAGGTGGTGAGGGCCTGTACCAGCATGGTGGCAGCATCAGAGAAGAGAAAGGGGAATATTAGAAAGATGTTGCAAAGGTGAAATTACCAGGTGATGAAAACAAATTGGATATGGAGAGTAAGAAATGGTGAGGGAGAAATAAATCCCATTTCGGGGGCGGGGGGCAGAGTCAAGATGGTGGAGTAGAAATAGGACTTCCGCATGGCTCCCGCTTCCACCTCCTCCAATTCATGTAAAAAATGACTCTAAACAAACTTTGGAGCTAATGAACCCACAAAATGACAGAGAGAAGCTAACCTCCCACTGAAGACAGCCTGGCTGGCTGGCAGGAAGGAGCCAGTGCAGGGCTCTGGGAGCCAAGCCCAGTCCCGAAAGAGCTGAGGTTTTAGCCTCAGGGAGGCTACCACCAGCTACCAGCTGGAGGGACTTCAGATCATCAGCAGCTGTGGTGGTTTCCAGAATTATCAATACATAGATGCTAAGAACAAAGTGAGAGGTCAGTGTAGTGTGGACTTTGGAAACAGGGAATTCAAGAGTAGGAGGTGCTTCTCCCTGCAGGGAAAAGCAGCTGAGATTCCATGGCCATGCAGCCGCTGCCATATGGCTGCTTCAGAGCTCCTGGGCTGCAGATTGTAGGAGGACCAAGTGACCAGTCTAAGGGGTAAGTGCTCTTGCTTTAACTTGTTTGGATCTGGATCATTGTCTAGGGTGGAGGTCCTTGGGTGTATGACCAGTTTGCCAGAGCATGTGGAGGCTTCAGAGAGGGTACCCAACAAATAGCTCCAGCAGCTGCCAAAACCCTAGCAACTGGGACAAAGCTCCCCTCTCTGGTAGCAGAGTTCTACTGTGGCAAAAAGCTCAAAAGTCAAGTAATTGAGTGGCAACTTGAGCAAGCAAAGGAAGCAAAGACAGCAGAGCAATCTGACATTAGACTCCTGTTTAGGGGACAAAAAAGGGTCAAAGCACAGAACAGGAGGAAGACAATGAAGTCAGAACTCCTGCACCAAAAACTTTCAAGAGAAATATGGACTGGTTACAGGCCATAGAGGAGCTTAAGAAGGATTTTGAAAAACAAATAAGACAAGTGGAGGAAAAATTGGGAAAAGAAATGAGAAAGATGCAAGAAAATTATGAAATGAGAGTCAACAACCTGACTGAACAAAATAACACCTTAAAAATAGACTAAGTCAAATGGCAAAAGAGGCTCAAAAAGCCAATTGGAAGAAGAATGCCTTAAAAAGCTGAATTTGCCAGATAGAAAAATAATCTCAAAAGCTCACTGAAGAGAATCATTCCTTCAGAATTAGACTGGAACAAATGGAAGCTAGTGACTTTATGAGAAATCAAGATACTATTAAACAGATCCAAACAAATGAAAAAAAAATAGAAGGCAATGTGAAATATCTCACTGGGAAAACCACTGACCTGGAAAATAGATCTAGGAGAGATAATTTAAAAATTATTTGAGTGCCTGAAAGCCATGATCAAAAAAAGGACCTAGAAATCAACCTTCAAGAAATTCTCAAGGAAAATTGCCTCAGTGTTTTAGAACCAGAGGGCAAAATAGAGGTTGAAAAAATCCACCAATCACCTCCTAAAAAGATCCCAGAAAGAAAACTCCTAGGAATATTATAGCCAGGTTCTGGAGTTCCCAGATCAAGGAGAAAATATTACAAGCAACCAGGAAAAAAACAATTTCAATATTGTGGAAACACAATCAGGATAATACAGGATCTGGCAGTTTCTACACTGAGGGATGGAGGGTTTGGAATATGATATTCTGGAGGGCAAAGGAGCTGGGATTAAAACCAAGAATCACCTACCCAGCAAAACTGAGTATCATGTTTCAGGGGGAAATATGGTCATTCAGTGGAATAAAGGACTTTCAAGCATTCTTGAGGAAAAAACCAGAGTTGAATAGAAAATTTGACATCCAGGTACAAGAAGCAAGAGAAGCATGAGAAGGTAAACAGGGAAAAGAAATCATAAGGAACTTAGCAAAGTTGAACTATTTACATTCCTACATGGAAAAATGATAAATGTAACTTATGAAACTTTCTCAGTATGAGAATAGTTGAATGGAATAGAAATATATATACATATATATGTATGTATATATATGTATATGTATATGTATCTTTACACATACATATATATGTCTATGTAGGAGGGTATATGGGCATATGGATACATATGTGAGTGTGTGTATATGTCTGTACAGGTATACGTAGACAAAGGGCACAGGACCAATTTAATAGGACAGGATGATACTTAAAAGGTGAAAATTAAGAGGTGAGAGAGGAATATAATGAGAGGAGATGGGGAGAGACAGAATGGGGTAAATTATAAAAGAGGCAAGGGAAGACTGTTACAATGGAGGGGAAAAATAGAATGGCAAAAGGGAATGAGTCAACCTTATTTTCATTGAATTAGGCTTAGGGAAGGAATGACATACACACTAAATAGGGTATCTCACCCTTCAGGAGAGTAGGGGGGAAGGAGATGAGAGAAGGGATGATGGAGGGGAGGACAGGCTAGGGAAGAGAAGTTGGAAGAACACACTTTTGAAAAGGGACAGGATCAAAGTAGAGAATAGAACAAGTCGGGGTTGGGATAGAATGGAGGGAAATATAGTCAGTCTTTCACAATATGTCCACTATGGAAATGTTTTGCATAGCTACACATGTACAACCTATATTGAAATGCTTATCTTCCAGTAAGGGTGGGTGATGAGGGAGGAAGGGAACGAATCTAGAACTCAAAGTTTTAAAATCAAATGTTTAAAATATGTATATATATATATATATATATATATACATACATACATATATATGTGTATACACACACACACATATATATATATATATGTGTGTATGTGTATATATATATATATATATATATATATATATATATATATACACACAGTTATTTTACATGTAACTGGGAAATAAGATATACAGGCACTGGGGCATAGAGATCCACCATGCCCTACTGGAAAGTCGGAAGGGGTATGGGGGAAGATATGGGAGAGAGCAGATTGGGGGAGGGGATATTCAGTGGGATTGGTTTTTTGATGTGGTGGGTAGGGGAAAAATAGGGAGCAAATTTGTAATTCAAAATCTTGTGGAAATGAATGATGTAAACTAAGAAATAAAAAAGAGAGAAAATAAAATAAAATAAGACCTGGATCTGACTATGACTCCAATCATGAGCTTCTTATTGCAAAATTTAGACTTAAATTGAAGAAAGTAGGGGAAAGCATCAGACCATGTGGGTATGAACTAAATAACATCCCTTATGAATAGAAAGTAGAAGTTATGAATAGATTTGAGGGATTGGATCTGGTAGATAGAGTACCCAAAGGACTGTAAACAGAATTTCACAATATTGTTCAAGAGATGGCAACAGAAAACATTCCAAAGAAAAAGAACAAGAAAGCAAAATGACTGTCTGACAAGGCTTTACAAATAACTAAGGACAAAAGGAAAAGGAAAGGAGAAAGGGAAAGATATGCCCGACTGAATGCAGAATTCCGGAGAATTGCAAGAGACACGAGAAGGTTTTTTTAAATGAACAATGCAAAGAAACAGAAGAAAGCAATAAAATGGGAAAGACGAGATCTCTTCTAGAAAAATGAGAAATATCAAGGGGTCATTTCATGCAAAAAGGCACATGAAAGAAGACAAAAAATAGCAGGGAATTTACAGAAGTAGAAGAGATTAGGAAAAGGTGGCAAGAATACACAGAAGAACTATATAAGAAAGGGTTTAACATCACCAATAACCACAATGGTGTGGTTGATGATCTAGAGTTAGACATTCTGGAACATGAAGTCAAGTGGGCCTTAGGAAGCATTGCTAACAACAAGGCTAGTAGAGGTGATAGAATTCCAGCAGAGCCACTTAAAATCCTAAAAAGATGAACGGTTAAAGTGTTGTACTCAATATGCCAACAAATTTACAAAACTCAACAGTGGCCCCTGGATTGGAAAAGATCAGTTTACATCCCAATCCTTAAGAAGGGCAATGCAAAATAATGTTCAAATTACCAAACAGTTGTGCTCATTTCACACACCAGCAAGGTTATGCTCAAGATTCTTTAATCTATGCTTTAGTGATATGTGAACTGAGAATTATTGGAGGAGCAGGCTGGTTTTCAAAGAAGCAGAGGAGCTAGAAATCAAATTGTAAATATTTGCTGGATTATGGAGAAGACAAGAGACTTTCAGAGAAAGGAAAAAAAAACTACTTCTGCTACATTGACTGCCCTAAAGCCTTTAACTTCTGGAATATTAACAAAATGTGGCAAGTTTTTGAAGAGATGGAAGTACTAGGTTATCTTACTTGTCTCCTGAGTAATCTGTATGCAGTTCAAGAAGCAACAGTTAAAACCAAACATGGGACAACTGATTGGTTCAAGATTGGAAAAAGAGTATGACAAGGCTTCATGTTGTCACCTTATTTATCTTACATGCAGAGTACATCGTGAGAAATGCCAGGGGTCTAATCAAAAGTCAGAATTAAGGTTTCTGGGAGAAATATAAACACTCTCAGATACACACACACACACACATATACACATATATACACACATATATACACATTATATATATATATATATATATATATATATATATATATATATATATATATATATATATATATATATAATACTTCTCTGATGGAAGAAAGTGAAAAAGAATTAAGAAGTCTCTTGATGAAGGTGAGAAAGGACCATATAAAATCTGTCTTGAATCTTAACATCAAACTGTAGGGTTGTGGCAACTGGTTCCATCACTTCCTGGCAAATAGAGGAGAAGAAATGGAAACAGTGTCAGATTTTGTATTCTTGAACTCAAAGATCACTGGAGATGGTGACTGAAGCCATGAAATTAAAAGACACTTGTTCATTTTAAGGAAAGCTATGGAAAATCTGGACAGCATACTAAAAAGCAGAGACAGCACCTCACTGACAATGGTCCATAACAGTCAAAGCTATGTTTTTTCTAGTAGCAATATATGCCTGTGAGAGCTGGACTATAAGGAAAGCTGACTCACAGAACTGATGCTTTTAAATTGTGATGCTTGGAGAAGACTTTGGAGAGTTTCTTGGACAGCAAGGAGATCAACACAGTTTGTACTTAAAGATATTAATACAGACTATTAATTGGAAGGTCAAATACCCAAGTTGAAGCTTAAATACTTTGACCACATAATGAGAATTTGACACTCATTGGAAAAGACCCTGAGATTGTAAAAGACTGAAGGGAAAAGGGAAAAGGGACAGCCAAGGATGAGATGGATAGATAATGAACAATAAACTTGGGCAGTCTTCAGGAGATGGTGGAGGATAGAAGGGCCTGGCATGTTATTATGCTTGGGATCATGAAGTGTGACAACAAACATTCCATTTACATTGTTTTGCTTATTATGTATATTGTTTTCTTGACTCTACTTACTTCACTTTGCATCACTTCATGTAGCCATTTCCGTGTTTCTCTGTATTTGTCACACATCACTTTTTGCACCACAATAATATTCCTTAAATTAATGTAGCACAATTTGTGCAGTCATTCACCCATAGATGGTTATCTACTTTATTTCCTCTGTAAACTGTGCTTTATCTCTTCAGGAGCTTAATCAACCTTAAGGTAACCACATTCCTACTTGCTCTCTTTCCTTTTCTCTCAAGCCCCCCGTTTTTTTTTTTGGTTACTCCTTCCTTTAGTTTTGAAAGTTTATTTAATTATTTTTTTTACCTAATTATTTAATTTCCCTTCTCTTTTTTTCCTCCTCAAGTTAAGTAGTCAAGTAAAATCTCCCTTCTTATCTTCCTCTAACTTGTTTTCTTAATTTTTTACTTTTATTTTCTGATCTTTTGCTGAAAAAGAGTTGCTTTCCTTAATTCTTTTCATAATTTCACTCTATTCTAGGCTTTTATTTTTTTGATTCATGGTCCTTAAGCTTCTTTAGGTCTGCTTTTAGCCTATATTCCTCATGCAATTAAAATTTCTAAAATACCTATTTGGGGTTCTGTCTTCTAAACATGTAGATCTTCTACGTAGATCTATTTTCTGTTTTCTACCTTGGATCTTTCCAGTTTGCCTACATTTTGTTGTTCTTCATTTTTAGAAATTCTAGTTCCTATAGGTTACAGAGAGAATGTTGCCCCAGAGTAAGAACTTTCCTATGCCCCTGATTGCAGTTCATTATTAACTTTTGCCCCCTGCACACATGTGTCTTCCGCCATTTGCCATGAAATCTCCTTGTTGGCTCCATGCCCTCCCACTCTTCTGGCTGTCGGTTACCATCAAGAGCTTTGTTTCCCTTCTCCTTAGGTAGGATGACTGTTGTCTCTAAATACCAAAGCCCTGTAGATTATTCCTGGTGTAAAGTCTTAATTTCTTCTTATATAATACATTTTTCTTTCTCTGTGGGAGCATTCATCAATGGTACTCTTTCCTACCACTGAAGCAAGATCTTCTCCCAGCTTCAATCACCCCTTTTGCTTCCAACCATTCTTCTGTAAACTCTCTTCTCCCTGAATATAGGAATTATATTCCCTTCATTGTTAATCTTTTACTTAAGTAGGGTTGCTCAAATACTCCTCTTTATCTTCTTCTTACACCCTCTCTTTTTGGGTGCTCTCCCATTCTACAATTTCATCCTGTGAGAACCATGATTCACCTGGAGGTGGGATGTTGTGAGGTTTAATCCATGATGTTTCAGGCCTGTTTCTCTACCATCACCTCCCTTTACCTTCTGTTTTCCCCTAAGTGTCCTTGTGTATTTTTAGAAAGAAATCTTTCAATAATCTCTCTATTGCTACTTTGTAGTTGTCATTCTTTGTTGTATATTTGTTTTACATTCTTATATTTCTGTTGTCTGAGATGTTTGAAAAGAAAATAATGTGTCCAGGTTTAATTTTCCTTTTTAAGATGCTTTGGACAGCTTTGTTTAATTTAATGTTCATCTTTTAAAAAATTAATAGGATCACATTTACAGTGTATGTCACTTTGGGATGCATCTTGAGTTCCTTTGTCCTTTGGAGCCCATTCTTTCTTTTTTTTTAATGCTTTATTAACTTCTGTTTTACATCATTCATTTCCGCCAGATTTTGAGTTAAAATCATTTCCCCCCCCTGTTTTTCCCCTACCCACCCTCCCAGAATAGCAGTCCCACAAGATATCGCTTCCTCCAAACTGCTCTCTCCCATACCTTCTCCCATACCCCCTTCGACTTCTCCATTGAAGGAAGATGAATCTTGTGTCCCAATGCCTGCACATCTTATCTCCCTATTACAAGCAAAAGAGTATTAATAATAGTATTTATATATATTTGAAACATTTAATGTTAAGACCTCGAATTTCAAATCCATTTCCTTCCTCCCTTGTCACCCATTCCCTCTGGGGAGATAAGTAATTCAGTATATGTTGTACATGTCTAGCTATGCAAAACATTATCATAGTAGATATATTGTACAAGGCTGCTTATAATTCCCTCCCACTCATCCCACCCCCCACCTGGTCCATTCCCTACATAATCCTGTCCCTCTTCTATAGTGGGTACTTCCAACCTCCCCTCACCCCAAGGATGCCCTCCCATCCATCATCCCTCCTCTCATCCCCCTTCCCCCTATCCTGCTGCAGGTTGAGATATCCCATTTAGTATGTATGTCATTCTCTCCCTGAACCAAATTCAATGTGAATGTGGTTTTACCTTTTTAGCCTTCCTTATTCTCCCCCTCCTTTGCAACCACTTCCCCTACATGAGGTAGTTTACCCTACCATGTCTCTCCCCATCTCCTCTTGCCACTTTCCTCTCTTACCTCATAATTTCATCCCTTGAGTATTCTCCCTTCCCAACAAATTCAACCTATGCCCTCTATCCATATATAACTGTAACCATATACACACACATTCACATATGTATTCATATGACCACACCCCCTTCTTCCATTATTTTCATAATGAGAAAGATATCATCAGTCACAGATATTGCTTTTCCATATAGGAATGTAAATAGTTCAACTTTGATAAGTTCCTTTTGATTTCTTTTCCCTGATTACCTTCTCAGGCATCTCTTGCTTCTTGTGTCTGGATGTCAAATTTTCTATTCAACTCTGGTTTTTTCCTCAAGAATGCTTGAAAGTCCTCTATTCCACTGAATGACCATATTTTCCCCTGAAACAAAATACTCAGTTTTGCTGGGTAGGTGACCCTTGGGTTCATTCCCAGTTCTTTTGCCCTCTGGAATATCATATTCCATGCCCTTCGATCCCTCAGTGTAGAAGCTGCCAGGTCCTGGGCTATTCTGATTGTGTTTCCACAATATTGAAATTGTTTCTTCCTGGCTGCTTGTAGTATTTTCTCCTTGATCTGGGGATTCTGGAACCTGGCTATAATATTCCTGGGAGTTTTCTTTTTGGGATCTTTTTCAGGAGGTGATCTGTGGATTCTTTCAACCTCTATTTTGCCCTCTGGATCTAAGACATCAGGGCAGTTTTCCTTGAGAATTTCTTGAAGGGTGATTTCTAGGTTCTTTCCTTGATCATGGCTTTCAGGTAGTCCAATAATTTTTAAATTGTCTCTCCTGGATCTATTTTCCAGGTCAGTGGTTTTTCCCATGAGATATTTCACATTGCCTTCTAATCTTTCGTTTGTTTGGATCTGCTTAACAGCATCTTGATTTCTCATAAAGTCACTAGCTTCCATTTGCTCCAGTCTAACTCTGAAGGAATGAATCTCCTCAGTGAACTTTTGAGATTCTTTTTCCATCTGGCAAATTCGACTTTTTAAGGCATTCTTCTCCTCATTGCCCTTTTGGGCCTCCTTTGCCATTTGAGTTAGTCTATTTTTTAAGGTGTTGTTTTTCTCAGTCAGGCTGTTGACCCTCATTTCATACTTTTCCTGCATCCTTCTCATTTCTCTTTCCAATTTTTCCTCCACTTCTCTTATTTGATTTTAAAGTCCTTCTTAAGGTCCTCTATGGCCTGCAACCCACTCATGTTTTCCCCTGGGGCTTTTGGAGCAGGACTTCTGACCTCACAGTCCTTTTCCCGCTCTATGCCCCCAAAATAGGAGTCTAGGGTTGCATTTTTCTGTTTCCTTTGCCTTGGCATGTTGCCACTTAATTGCTTGACTTTTGGGCTTGTTGCTACACTATGGCTTTAAGGCCAGATAGAGGAATTTTCATCCCGAACGTGTGGGGGGCAACTTCTGTTTCTGGCAAGCTGTAAACCCACCCACGACTTCCATCCTAGATCACAATCCAGATCCAGGGAGGTTAAAGCAAGAGCGATTACCCCCCAAGACAGATCGCTGGATCTCCCTACAATTAATTCGCAGGCCAGGAGCTGGAGCTGCCTCTGAAAACTACAAAATGGCGTGTCTCCTTAGCGGCTTCTAGCCCCCAGGGGAGGGAGCTGACGCATTCCCCAAATACAGGTCCCAAAGTCCATAGGACACTAACCTCTTACTTTGTCCTAGGCATGTCTATGTTGATAATTCTGGAGTCGCCACAGCTGCTGGTATTCTGGGGTTCCTCCAGCCGGCTGCTGGCCCTGCCGCCCTGGGGCTAAAACCTCAGCTCACGGGGACCTGGGCTTGGCTCAGCTCCCCGCGCTCTGCGTGCTGCCAGCTCCCAGACCACTGTGCTGGTCCTTCCTGCAGGGCTGCTGGGCTGTCCTCAGCGGGAGTTTAGCTTCTCTGTGTCGTTCTGTGGGTGCTGGGGCTCCAGAAGTTGTTCAGAGTCCTCTCTTACATAGTTTGGGGAGAATCTGGGGGCAGAGTGGCTTGGATGAGCTGTTTCTACTCTGCCATCTTGGCTCCGCCCCCGAGCCCATTCTTTCTTAAGGGCTAAGGTGGGTGCAGAATAGCTTGTTTCCTTTGCTTCCTTTCCTTATATTTTAAGATATTTCCTTTAAATAATAGTTTAGTTCCTTGCTTTTATATTTGAATATATTTCTTCTGGTCATTTGCTGAATTTGTTTGCCATTGAAATTATTAAAGTTAATCAATTTGGAGTTTACAGCATAATATCTTTCCCCCACTGGGGTCGCTCTGTGGATTCGTTTGGTTTGTGCTTTCTTTTCTTATGTCCAGAACTTCTTGACACTTTTTAATACTATTTCTTGCACCATGATGCTCAAGTTCTTTGAGGTGTCATGTTTTTCTAGGAGGGCTAAAAGCGGCTTGTTTAATAGCTGAGTATCCAGAAAAATGTACCTATGAAACACTTTTAAATTTAATCTTCCTTATTAACATTTTCTTCATCACTTTCTTAAGTATAGACAATTAATAAAACAGTAAATCAAATCCTTATTTGTAGCATCTGCATATTTCTGAAGTGCAAATACATTGAAAATTTAAGACTTGGCTCTCTATCTTGTATGAACTGGCTCCATCACCTGGGCTGTCAGTCTTAAGTTGTCTCTATGTATCCTCTCACTGAGATGAATGTATTTTGCTTGTATGGTGATCATGTTTTCTTTTATTGTTTTTGCTCTTGCTTCTCTTTTTCCAGATTGTCTTTTATTTTTTTTTTTTATTTTTGTATTTCCAATCAGTTACTGTCTTTTTTGTTTCTTTGGTGATACTGGTCACTGTGGACTAAAGTTTTTTCTATTTTGTCAATGATTTATGATGTGTAAAACATAAATTCTTCTTTCACAATTCTTATTTCCTTTCTGAATGAAACCATTCAAAATGAAATCATTAAGGAACATGCTAATGTGGTTGTATGCTCCCTTGAGAATCCACAGGGTCTTCTGCTTCATCAAGTATTAATTCATTTTTAAAGAAAAAGCCAGGGGGCACCTAGATGGCTCAGTGAATAGAGCAGTGGCCCTGGAGACAGGAGGACCTGAGTTCGAATCCAACCTTGGACACTTGCCATACTAGCTGTGTGACCTTGGGCAAGTCACTTAACCCCAATTGCCTTGCCAAAAAGAGAAAAAAAGACAAAGGTCATGCAATATTTATTCATAGATGTCTGGAGGAGCTTTGCTAATCTAGAGACCATATTTTCTCCTATTATTAATATCCTATCTGTTGCTTTGTCTGCTCATGCTCAAGGTGTTTCATGAGATCTTTGGTTATTTAATTAATTTTTATTTCTTTTATTTATTTTTTCCTATTGTTCACTTTCTTGCTCACTACTTTTTAATGGCAATTTCCCAGGGGGCTGTATATCAAAGCTGTTTCAGCCTCCTCCAAAACTGGACAATTCACAGTGCCTAGACTCTCTCTCTGCCTCTAAGTAACTTCTTGAGGGACAGGATTGGTCCCATCTTGGCTCTTTCAGGTTGAATAGAATGTCATGCAGCTCTACAAACTTGTCCTGACCCAATTCCCTCTCTTCCTCTGTTTTCTTTTTGATGTATATGGGAGCATTACTGTCTCATCCAGGGCAAGTTTTTGTCTCTTGGTAAGACTGAGAGAAAGGAGGTAGTGTTGAATTCTGTTGTAAACCTATGAGTAGGCTGGTGTAGCCCTGTCAGATCTAGTGGGCAGTACAGTTGGGAATTAGACTTCTTTACTGTCAGTTCATCAGAACATTACCTTTTTAAGGTTCTTAGTGTCCTAGTCTGTAGAAAGAGATAAATTGCTTTATCTCTTACACATAATTCCTATTTGGGGGAGTTTTGAGAAGTTGTGAGGATTAGAGAAAATGTCTAGTCTTCCATCTTTTTGGTTATGTGACCCAGAAGTTCCCTTCAAATGTTTGTAATGATGGAGTTCTCTATAATATTCTTGTAAGACTATTTACATGTTTAGCTGTACACTTTCCCAGCCTGGTGATAAAAATCCTGAAGACGCAAAGAGGATAATTTTTCAGTTACCCACCTAAGTAGATGACAAGTCATCTACTTAGTGGATAATCCTTGTCACTCAGGATGCCCCTAGCAATACACTCCTACCAATAATGCCTTTCATAGCAAAGCTGCTTAAATAAAAAGTCCTCACTAAATACTTGTTGAGTATTTATATCTAAGAAAATATTTGGAAGGCAAATATGATGAAAAATGCATCCTTTCTTCTGAAATCGGAGACATTATTTTTGGATTATCTGCAGCTTTAGTTTATCCAGGCTGAGGTACATCTAATTTGCATAAGTAATAAAGAGTTGGGTGAAAAGTGAAAGGATGTTGCTTATATTCACATTGCCTAGCAACTCAAAATGCAGTCTCTTCCACATATGCCATAAATAGTACCGACATGGAAATATAGCAGCTTGGTTCTAATGCTAAACAGGTATATAAGGAAGAGAAATGAACATCTCCACTAAACAAACAAACTAATAAGCAATCAAGACTCACAGTCTTGCCTGGTGCCTTCTGGAGGGACAAGTTTATACAGACCCCATTGGTCCAGATCTCACCTTTCCTTCCCCACCCAGATTCCCTCCCAACACATAGATGAAATCAGAGGGAAGGGAATCATAGGGTAATAAATTTAGAATTAGGAGGACCTTAGAGATCCTCTAATTTAACTCTCCATTTTATAGATGAGGAAATTGAAGCCTATGGAAGTAAAATGAAGCCTTTCCTAGTCTTGCTTAATCTTTGTGACTTTCTTCCGAGACCACCCCCAATTTATCCTGTCTATATCTTTCTTGTCTGTACATAATTATTGGCACGTTTTCTCCCCATTAGACTGTGAGTTCCTTGAGAGCAGAAACTGTGTTTTGTCTTTTTATGTATCTCTAGAATTTAGCACAGCACCTGGAACATAGTAGGCACTTAATAAATGTTAGTTGGCTGAAGAAAATTGGAGAAGGCACCAAGAACTTTTAAGCACCTACTATGTGTCAGGCCCTGTGCTAAGTGCTTTACAAATATTATCTTATTCAATCCTTACAATTAACCTGGGAGGTAGGTGTATTGTGATCCACATTTGCAAATGAGGAAACTGAGGCAGACAGAGATTAAGTGATTTGCCTGAGGTCCCAAAGCTAATAAGTCTCTGAGGCTGGATTTGAACTCAGATATTCCTGACTCTAGGTCCAGTGCTCTGTCTACTGTGCCACCTGAATTGACCTGCTTATCCACAGTCACACAGATAGATATTTGAGATAGTCACACAATACCCGAATTATTTCTTTTTGGCTCCTTGCAATATTTTCTCCTTGACCTGAGAACTCTGGAATTTGGCTACAATATTCCTAGAAGTTTTCCTTTGGGATCTCTTTCAAGAGATGATCAGTGTATTCTTTCAATTTCTATTTTACCCTCTGTTTCTAGAATATCAGGACAGATTCAGAAGAGCTCAAAAAGAGCAGTCTAATGGGGTCTGTGTCTTTCTGTATATATGAACATACATGTACATGTATGGTAGTGAGGAGTGATTTTAGAGAGTGAAATTTCATCAAAATTTTGTGTTGATTGCGTATATAACAGCCTCAGTTCTTTCCTCAGTCTGGTTGGCACAGAGTTATAGCACTTTTGTGACTTAGTCTCTGCCCAGTTAAGAGTTTATAACTCATTGATAAATAGCCAACTGGCTTTCTCTTTTAAAATGCACTAGGACAATCTAAAGTGAGTTTTTTGAGGCTATTTCATTTTTGTCTTTATGCTCCTAGTCTCTAATATGGTTTGTTGAACCAAGCACAGTGTATTTAATACTTCTTGGACTATATTGGTAGTCATGGAATAGTGAGATGCAAGTCTTCCAGCTGTTAGGTTCCCCTTGGGTTGACTTGGTAATCACAGGATACTGAGACTTATTGGAACATTTCAAGCCCTGGAGCCATCCTTATATGAAGGATTTGTGGGATAAAGTGATCAAGAATGCCATGAGCATTGATAGACCATGTTTGGTTCTTTGGAGAAGTGTCCACATCAATGAGACAGCAAATCCATTAGTATGCAGAAGTTATGAAGCGATATTGGGAAGCATAGCATGGCTCTCAGTTCAATTTTCTTTTTTCTTTTTTTGCCTTTTTGGAGGGCAATTGGGGTTAAGTAACTTGCCCAAGGTCACATGGCTAGGTTTTTGTTTGTGTGTGCGTTGTGTCTGAGGCCCGATTCGAATTCAGGTCCTTCTGACTCCAGGGCCAACGCTCTACTCACTGAGCCACCTAGCCGCCCCTCAGTTCAATTTTCAAGGACTTCATCTCATTTTCCAGGTTCTTTGGATCTCACACCAAATGGATCTCAATTTCTTGGCTACTCTGTGATGTTTACATGATTATCAAAGGCAGCCTCTTAGAGTCCAACTGTGTTTACCATATGCCATTCTAATACATATTGGATTTTGAATATCCATTTTTTTATTATACCCAGCTTTGTTGGGCAGGTGATTCTTGGTTTTAATCCTAGCTCCTTTGACCTACAGAATATCATATTCCAAGTCCTCTGATCCTGTAACGTAGAAGCTGCTAGATCTTGTATTATACTGATTGTGTTTCCACAATACTCAAATTGTTTCTTTTTGGCTATTTGCAATATTTTCTCCTTTACCTGGGAACTCTGGAATTTGGCTACAATATTCTTTTTTTTTTTTTTACAGTGAAAAGGCATTTTAATAGATTTAAAAACATTAGAAGTAATCCACTAAGATTAGGTGTAAACCCCTCCCCCCCAAACAAAACAAAACAAAACAACTAATTCCCTTCGAGGGGAACTTTGTCCAGTGAAGCACAGATCAGTGTTTGAGCCACGGGTGGGCTTCCAAGGAATTTGCTGCAATCACCATAGTCATACAGAAGCTCTTCACCAGCTTTGATGTCCCTCGAGGCGATGAGGATGAGGTGAGGCATGCCATTGATGTCGTGGAGTTTGGTTTGGCAGTTACCACACTTGCTGTGATTGATCAGTCTCCTGAGACGATCAGTTTCTCAAGTGGCATCCACACAGTAGGTTTTGCTCAGGTATACAATATTCCTAGAAACTTTACTTTTGGGATCTCTTTCAAGAGGTGATCAGTGGATTCTTTCAATTTCTATTTTACCCTCTGGGTCTAGAATATCAGGGCAGTTTTCCTTAATAGTTTCTTGACAGGTAATGTCTAGGCTCCTTTTTTTATCATGGCTTTCAGGTAGTCCAATAATATTTAAATTATTTTTTCCTGGATCTATTTTCCATGTCAGTAGTTTTTCCAATGAGATATTTCACATTGTCTTCTTTTATTAAAAAATTCTTTTGGTTCTGGTTTATAATTTCTTGATTTCTCATAAAGTCATTAGCTTCCATTTGCTCCATTCTAAATGTTAAGGGATTATTGTTTCAGTGAGCTTTTGGACCTTCTTTTCCATTTGGAAAATTCTACTTTTTAAGGCATTCTTCTCCCCATTGGCTTTTTGGACCTCTTTTGCCATTTAACTTAGTTTATTTTACGGTGTTATTTTCTTCAGTATTTGGAGGGGGGGGTCTCTTTTAGCAAGTTAACTCATTTTTCATGATTTTCTGGCATCACTCACATTTCTCTTCCCAATTTTTCCTCTATGTCTCTTACTTGATTTTCAAAATCCTTTTTGAGCTCTTCCATGGTCTGTGACCAATTTATATTTTTCTTGGAGACATTTGATGTAGGAGTTTTGACTTCATTGTATTCTTCTGGTTGTATGTTTTGGTTTTCTTTGTCACCAAAGTAAGATTCTATAGTCTGCTTTTACCCCACTATTTGCTCATTTTCCCAGTCAAATACTTGACTTTCTAATTCTTTGTTAAGGTAGGACTCTGCTTCCAGTGGGTGTTTATGTGGAGCTAGGGGTGGTGTCCTGTCCCAAACTTCAGGGGGTTTGTGCAGCTATTTTCTTTTTTTTTTTTTAAAGCAATTGGGGTTAAGTAACTTGCTCAAGGTTACATGGCTAGTCATTATTTATGTGTGGGTGCTCATTTTCTGAGGCCGGATCTGATCTTGGGTCATCCAAACTCCGAGGCCGGCGCTCTTACTCACTGCGCCACCTAGCCGCCCCTTTAGGGCAATTGGGGTTAAGTAACTTGCCCAAGGTTACACGGCTAGGTTTTTGTTTGTGCGGATTAGGTGTTGGAGGCCGGCTCCGAACTCAGGTCCTTCTGATTCCAGGGCCGGCACTCTATTCACTGCGCCACCTAGCCGCCCCGAGTGCAGCTATTTTCAAGGATGCATCTAGGGGCCTGTAAACTTTCAGTTCTTCCAAGATGGTATGATCAAAGAGCTGTTTACTCCTTTTCTGGCCTGTGCTCTGGTCTGAGAGTTACCGCAAGCACTCTTTTCTACCTTAGAATTGTGAGGAAGATTCTCTCTCCACTGCACCACAAACTCCACCATACCAACACTCCTCCTCACCACAGATGACCCAGATCCAAGCAGTGTAAAGCAAGAGAATCCTACCTCAGCACAAGCAATGAAAGCCCTGCAATGGCCTTTGGTCAGCATCCCGATCCCCATACCATCTGTGGGCCCAGAGCTCCGGAAGCAGCCACTGCCATTGCCACTCCACTGCCCCAGGGCTGGGACTTGACCATGCTCCTCTCTCACCCAGGTTTGACAGAATTTTCCCACTGATCTTCTATGTTGTCTTTGGCATTTGTGGACCAAAAAGTCTGGAAAACACCACATCTGCCAGTGATTTCGTCTCCTGAGGCCTGCTCTGGCCCTGTCTATGCCAGAATGGCCCATGATGGACTGTGCTCTGCTCCCAGCCCAGTGCAATAGAGCCTTCATGTTGATCTTCCAGTGTATCTTGAGTTGGATACTTCTTTCACTCTGTCATTTTGTGATTTTTGCTCCTCTAGAATTTGTTTTGAGCTACTTTTTTATAGGTAGTTTAGGAGTTTAGGAGGGGTTTAGGGGAGAGCTCAAGAAAGTCCCTGCTTTTACTCTGCCATCTTGGCTCCACCCCCTACATATTGTGCTTTGAAAATTGATTTTTCCAAAGGCAGGCATGGTTTTCCATGTAACACATTCTAGGAGACTTTTATTAAAAGTGTTAGAACACAGGATGAAAGGCAGGAAAGACAAACTTTCCCAAGTTAATTCAACAAAACAATTCAATAAACGTTATTAAATACCTATGCAGGATGTAGTTCATAGTAAATATTTATTAAGTTCCTACTATGTGCCAGGCTGTGTGTTAAACTCTGGAGGTACAAATATGGGGAAAAAAGAGTCCCTTCCTTCAAGCAGATTATAATATAATCGGGGAAGATAATATTAAAGGAAGCTAAAAGTGTGGGTGGGGAACGTGGTAGGGGGAAATGCCCCATGCAGGGGCATGATGCAGTCAAAGAAGTCCTAGGCAAAGAAGTGCAGCCAGATGGGAAGTGAAGAGATATATGTCTTGAACCCCATTCTTAGAGATTTGGAGTTCATGGCTCCATCCTCCAATCATAGGGGCATACCAAGGCTGATTTAGTCTTGTAAGATAATGGATTTCCCAATTGATGTTCCTGGGTCATGGTGGTCAGAGTAGTCCCAAATAGTGCAGCCAGCAGGGAAATGTTGTAGTGAATAAAATGTGGGAGAAGCCAAGTTGAAGAGATAAAGGAGCAACACTGAGAACATGGAGATGTAGTAGTTGTCAGGGCCATCAGAGTTGGCTGGGACTGAAATCAACAGAAGAGTAAGAGGACTGGAGAAACTCATTTCAAGTCCTAGCTCAGAAACTTCCTGGCTATGTAATGCCAGACAAGTCATTACCCTCTCTGAGCCCAGGCACCTCACCTATAAAATGGGGATGTGAGTTGCCTGTGAAGATTGACATGAAACTATGCATGCACATGAAATGGTTTGTAAGCTTTAAAACACTTATATAAGTGCAAACTATTATTATTGCCATAATAAATAAATAAGTGTCTGGGTCAGATTTTAAAGGTATAAAACCATTACAAGAAGATTGCAGCCTCTGAGGTGGTGGAATGTAGGGGAAAGAGGTCTAGATCTGTAGCCAGGACATTCCACCACTTATTAGCTGTTAGCACTTGGAGCAAGGCAATTCACCTTTTGATCTCCTACTTACTTTTCTTTTTTTTTTTTTAAGCAATTGGGGTTAAGTAACTTGCTCAAGGTTACACGGCTAGTCATTATTTATGTGTGGGTGCTCATTTTCTGAGGCCGGATTTGATCTCGGGTCATCCCAACTCCGAGGCCGGCGCTCTTACTCACTGCGCCACCTAGCCGCCCCTTACTTTTCTTTTATATGGGCATGACAGTAGCTACACTAATCTTAGGTGCTGGCTCTAGAGAAAACGGAATGCCATGAAAATGTGGCTTATTATTAGTGACACAATAGCATCCAAACTTGCAATAGAACTTGATCCTTTTCTAGGCTCATGGGACTTGGACAATTCCTATCTCCTTTAGGTTTTGACCCCACTAAATTTGCAACATTTCACAGCCTGGGGATGGAAAAATAGACCCTGCAAAGATTATTGGCTTGGGTGACTGTTTCTGAATTATTCCTCCAGCAAAATAAAAAAAGAGAAATGATTGAGGAAAGCAGGGGCCAATGTGGGGTCCACCCACCTGAGTGCAGACTACTTTCCTAATAGAAATGACAGAGCCCCAGGCAAGTCAGCTGAACCAGAGTCTACATGAATGTTTTTATCTGCTCTTTTCTGTATACAGTTTGTTGTGTGGGAATACTGCTGTGTTTACCAAAAGAGTGAATCGGGCTTTAAATAATCACTGAGCTGGTGCTGAGAAAATCTGCAGCAGGCTGCATTTTCCAAAGCTCTGAATCTGATTTCATTTATTGGTTTCTATAAGCATCAAGTGCCTTCAGATGAACACAAGATCAAGTCATCATGAGAATGCCAGTGGATTCATTTGGCTGGTATTTAACCGATTGAATATCCGAATTCTCTTTGATTTTGGGGGGAGAATCAACCTGGACAAAGATGGACTGATACAACCTCAAGCGGCTCATTTTTTTTGACACTTTTCAGTACAGAATTACAAACATTTAATTTGATTCCAGTTTCATATGATGCATATTAATTCAAAAGAAAAACAATACCCCCCTGAACTTCTCACTAACAGAATGTCCTAATAAGAAACCATATCCTAAAATTGTATTGGTTAGTGGGCAAAGTGACAAGAATTCAGATGAGCACCAGAACTCTCATGTCCTGAAAAATAGCTGGAAAGTCTGGGGACAAAGAGAAGAGTGAGGCAGCATAGGAGAGTGGAAATGGCATTGGATCTTGAGTATGATGACTTGAATTTGAATTTCTGACTCTGTTCCTGTAATAATAATGGGGATTTGGAGATCTACCCTGCCCCTTGAAAGGCTTAAGTGAATTTGAGGACCCTCCCTGATTTGAAAATGTACTCTGCCCCCTAAGAGGCTGAATGTGGTCACATAAAGCCTGTGATGAGAGGCTTGTTTTTTCAGGAATGCCCACACCTTGTTACTTTGTGATTGGGCAGTGGGTCATGAGGATTGTGATGTTCTCTGACTCAGGAGAAGGCTATATATCCCTCTGAAGTGAGATTTTGCTCTGGGACTCACTTTAGGAAGAGTTGTGATTTGACCAAATGAGACTCTGGGAAGCTGATGAGCTCCCTGGGTTTGAAAACCCAGATGTTGGTGCTTCTCTCTTTAGTAACTGACTAGGTATGGATGTAATGGTCTGATAGCTAGAAGCCCTGTTAGTTTGCAGAACTGTTTTTTGTTTGTTGTTTGTTTGCTTGTAACTTATTTGTATTCTCTGAAGTTCAGGGTGCTGACTTTTTCCCCTGAACTAGGTCAATGATATATGTTTGATCAAACTAAGATTGCTAACCTTTTTGAGTTGCTTTCCTTTAGAAAAGCAGATCTAAGAACCTGTGTTGGCAGCTACCCTGGGTATGCTAGGGTGCTTGCTGTTGCAGCTCCCTATTCCCATATGACCCTGGGAAACCTGAGTCCTCAGTTAGCTTCTTTGAAGAATAAGAAAGTTAGACTAGATGCTTTCCAGTTCCACATGCTATAACTTAGCATTCAACATTGAATGATTTCAAGGGAGTAAATAATCTGCCAGGTAATTTCACAGTCTTTTTCCAAAGGCACAATATTTTTCCATACCATAAATGGATAGTATCCAAATACAGTGACTTGGATGCCTTGGATCAGGGCTAAGGAAGACTGTTACTCATGGACCATAAGTAAATTACAGTTCTTACAATTATGCAAGGCTCCATTTGAAATATTTCCTTTCTTTTCCTCTGCAATGCTTCCCAGAATGGCTCATCTATCCTAGGCTATAGAGCAGGAAATAACTTTGGAGATTTTCTAGTTTAAACTACCTTCATTTTTAAGATAAGGAAACTGTGACTCAGAGAGGTTAAGGAACTTGCCTGAAGGTAAACAAATCTTTTGACTGTCTGTAATGCATTAGTGAGATATAATGAGTAAAAAGAGTCCTAAATGTGAGGACACTCTGGCCCCGCCAGCACCAGTATATCAACTTAGCTTCCCATCAGCACCAGCATCCCTATTCACTCTGCAAGAGCTACTGTTTTCTTTGACTGGCCAGAAGGTTCAAAGTCCCTTCCAGGGCATTCCTGTTGAAAAGACCAGAGTTGAATAGAAAATTTGACATTCATACACATGACTCAAGAAAAGTATAAAAAGATAAAAATGAAAGACAATTCATAAAGGACTCATTAAGGTTAAAACTGTTTACATTATTATATGGGAAGATGACACATGTAACTCCTGAGATCTATATCATTACAGAGCAGTTAGAAGGAGTCTACATTGACAGAGGCCATGGGTATGAGTAGATTATGTTGGGGAAAAATGAAGGAGTGAGGAAGAAGAATGCACTGAGAAAAGAGGAAGGGAGAGGTAGAATGGGGAAGATGTTCTCACATAAAAGATTTTCATAGAAGACCTTTTACAGTGGAAAAGAAAATGGTGGTGGTGGTGGCAATGCTTGAATCTCACTCTCATCAGAATTGGTTCAAAGATGAAAGAGTGTATATGCATGCTCAGCTGGGGATAGAAATTTATCTTACCCAACAGGGAAATACAAGGGGAAAGGAAATAAAAGAAAGCGGGGTTAAGGGGAAAAGATGATAAAAGTAAGTAAGATTAAGGGAAACACTGGTTAGAAGTAAAACTGACTTTTGAGAAGGGACAGGATAAGAAGAGAGAGTAAAATGAATAGAAGAAAATGGGATGGAGGGAAATAGACAGTAATCACAACTGTGAATGTGAATGGAATGAGCTCATCCATAAAAAAGAAGTAAATAACAAAATAGATTAGGAACTAGAATCTAACAATGTCTTGTTTAAAATAGACACACTTGAAACAGAAAAAAACACATACATAGAGTTAAAATAAAGAGCTAAAGCAGAATCAATTTTTTGTGTTATATACTTTTTAAAAATAAAAATAGTATCCTTTGATCTTCATTCAGATTCTTTCAGTTCTTTCTCTAGAGGCAGATAACATTTTTTTTTTATCATAAGTCCTTCAGAATTGTCGTAGATCCTTGTATTGCTGGAAAACCTGTCATTCACAGTTGAATTTAGTAAGTAGTTATTAAGGTCGATTAGTTAAAATAGGAAATGTTCAAACAGGATGGGCTTCTCTCACCATGTTGTCACAGAAAGGGTAAGTATCAATGTCCCATATTCACTCCTGTTGCTGGAGCAGCCTGTGGTCCAGAGTCTTTACCTGTTCTCTCTCTGATTTATGTCTCTCCTTACTCCTTTTAATATAATTTGTCTTTAAAAAGTTAATTTGAGAGTGTTTTTCTTTCTGCTTGTCCCAGGCACATTTTGAGAAGTTTTCTCTGGCATGAATAAGGAATTCTAGTTCATAGTTCACACAGGACAAAAGTGTGAGGTTGGCAAAGTTTGTCTTTAGAAACTCTTCATCTTTCCTTTCTGTCCTTTCTTCCTTCACAGTGCCACTCACACATCCTTTCTTTCTTTTCCGGCTATGCAATTTTACTCCTAAAAAAGGTAATGGTATGATCTTTCATAATAAGATATAAATAATTGATAAATATTCTTATTTTATAGTTCAGAAATTTAAATTTGGAAATTACCTTAGAAATCAATTAATCCCACCCCTCCTTTTTTATCAATGAGGAAACTGAGACCAGAAAGTTTAAGAATTTTTGCCAGAAGTATTTGTATTCTAATAGGAGACAAGGAGCTACCAATCGTACTCCATCCTAAAGCCCAATGAAATGAAAAATGTATTTGCAAACTAATGTATTTTATTGTCATCCTTTTTGACATCTGTCTCCTTTATGATGTTTTATTTTTTTCCATTTATGCATTATCTCTGTTCTACTATTGCTAACTTATATGGGTCATCTCTAAATAAGAGATTTTTCACCACCAGTCCCTATTGGTTCATGCTACTTGCAAAGAAGCATCTTCGGTTCAGTGGAAACAAACAGGAGGGAACAATAAAAATAGATGTGTTCATGGGGTTGAAAGGTGCCCTCAAAGTGCATCTTTTTCTTTTCTTTAGTGTTGGGGAAGCTGTTCCTACAACAGATGGGAATGGAAATTGACTCACCCAATGGCTGTAAGGAAACAACTGTCCTCCAACCATCTCTGGATTTCCAAGCAGTGGTTTCTCTCCTTGCAGATTTAAGGGTTGTTTCTGATGATATAAACCAGCTCCATGCACTATACTACAAGCTCCATAAGGTTGATTTATTGTCTGAACTTATCTAAAGTTTATATTCTCAGCACCTAGCCCAGTACTCAGCTTGGCTGGCATTTAATAAGTGTATATGTGGAATGGAATCAAATCATATGGAAGGGAATGGAGTAGTGTAGAGTGGAATCTAATTTTTACAACAAAAAAATTCTGGAAAATCTTTCTCTTGTGGGCTAAATTGATCTCTCTAAAATGTTTTATTCCTTTCAAAAGCGTCAAAGTGTTTTCCTTTCTGCAAATTGCCAAGAGTTTCTCTGGGGAGATCCTATGTTATGTATATAGTGATCATTCAGAACTTCATCCAACTCTTTTTTTATCCAGAAGGCACATAAACTCTGAGCCACTGGGTTGGCTGCAATACAGGGATGGTTCATAGGTATTTGCAGTAGCCTTGTTTCACAGTCTTAGGAGTTGAGGCCATTGAGTGTAGTTAATTAACTAAGTACCACAGATTCTTAATCTGTTAACTGGATTATACTAGTTTGCACCTCTGATAAGACAAATTTAGACAAGATTGTGTTATTGTCCTACTGCAGACGGTTCTGTCACATACACACCCACCCCCATCCCAAAACATCTGATCATTCCTGTGTGACTTTATTCATTCATTTTATATATATTGTATATATTTATCTGTGAAAATTGTGTGTCCTTCTAATAGAATGTAGGCTTCTTTAGGTTTTTTTTACAGATGAGAAAATTGAGTTCTAGGAAGTGGGTTACCTTGTTCTAGGTCACAAAAGTGATAAGTAGCAGAGCTCAGATTTGAGCTTACATTTTCTAACTCTAAAGTTATTACATTTTCCACTATGCATCATAGAATTTTAGAGCTGGAAGGGAGGTGATGGGTCATCTGATGGAACTCACTTATTTTATAGAGAAGGAAATTGATTCAGAAATGGGGAAAGAACTGCCTTGAGGTCATGCAATTAGAAAGCTGCAGAACCAGGATTGGAATCCAGGTCTTTTGAGTTCAAATTAAATGACTTCAAATCCATTATGTCTTTATAGAACAGCTATATACCAAACAACAACAGCAAAAAAAAAGTTTCTTAGAGGTTATTCATAGAAACTTCCCACCCAATGGAAAAATCCCACCTAGCAGATGGTTATCCAATCTTGTAATTCTACTCTCTTAAATGTGACTTAGCACTCATCAAAGAATAAAGACTGCTCCAACATATACTTCACCTCAGTCTGAACCCACTTTCTGTATTCTGACATATGGCATATACTTCACCTCAGTCTGAACCCACTTTCTGTATTCTGACATATGTGACCTCTATACAGAGCAGTTCAAATCTCCCACCCACCCACCTTTGCTATTCTGCTTCTGGATTGGGCTACTGGAGAGTCACTTGCTGCTGCAAGTGGGCAATTCATCTAAAACTAATTCTTCTAATGATTCTTCTGTCTAAAACTAGTTTATCTAGAGCCAGTTTCTCTAATGCACTATACCTTATACCAGCATTCGTATCAATAAATCAATGTGTAAACACATAGTAAATTCCTACTGTGTGCCAGGTACTGTGCTAAGTACTGGAAAATTACATTGAAAAAAATTCTTTGGAAAAAGTTCTGGTCTTGGAGTTAGAGTTCTTTGCGTTCAAATCCTGACTCTGTAATTTAAAATTTAAATATATATGTATATATATATGTGTATGTATATGTATATATATATACACACACATACATACACACAAATACATACATACGTGTGTGTGTGTGTGTGTGTGTATGTCAACAAGCATTTATAAAGTACCTATTGTGTGCCAAGCACTGGGTTAAGCTCTGGTGATACAAAGAAAGGCAAAAAAAAGTTTCTGTTTCAAGGAGTTCACAGTCTAATGGAGGAGACAATGTGAAAATAACTATGTACACACAAGATACAGACTAGATAATTTGGAGATGATAGTAAAGGGATGGCACTAGCATTAAGAAGGATTGGGAAAGCCTTCATGGGAAAGTTGGGATCTTAGCTTGGACCTGAACAAAGTCAAGGAAAGAAAAGATGAATATGAGGGTAAGAATCCCAGGCATGCGAGACAGCCAACCAATAGAAATGTGTGGAGTACAGAGATGGAGGGTCATGTTAAAGGGATGGCAAAAAGGCCAGGGGAACTAAATGTGTGATCTTGGGGATGTCATTTAATAGAGCCTTATTCTGTCATCCTATATATCATCTGTCCCTCTGGTTCACCCATTCATTTAATAAACATTTATTAATTTAGTTCCCACTCCGGGCCTTATAATTTTCAGCCATATATGATCTGACCAGGGTAGAGGGGGACTATTACTTCCTTTGAGGTGGATATTATACTTCTAATTAATGCACCTAAGGTCTCATTAGCTTCATTGACTGTCACATTACACCATTAATACATAATTGAGCTTGTGGTTCACTAGATTCCCTGGGTCTTCTTTCAACATACCATACTTAAATAGTTAATTGTTTTCATCATGTTAGCTTTGGCTCACTATTCCAATTTGTTTAGAATTATTTTTAGATCTGATGTTCCTAATTTGGAGTCCACAACCTTGTTTATTTTATTTTAAAAATATTTTGGTAGCTGTATTTCATTATAATTAGTTTCCTTCATAAGCCTGTATGTTTTATTTTAGGCACTCAAAAACATTATTCTGAGAAGGGGTCCCTAAGTTCTACTAGGCAATGCCAAAGGGAGGCCATGGCACAAAAAAGGTTAAGAACCCCTGGACTAGACGGTCTCTAAGGTTCTTTCCATATCTAAATCCTTTGAGGAAATACTCTGTGGAAGCAGGATCCTTAGCCTTCTGTCATTCTCATTAACTAGCTCTTGTGACAAACTCCAATGGAGGAATGTTGTAGTAACTGTCTGTGAAATTCTTCAGCTCTCTCCTCATTAGCATTATGTCTCCTCATTAGCAATTTCCCTTCCCTGGTCTCACCAACATCTTCCTTGTCTAAGTTCCTGATTCCCCAGACCATTTTCACCTCTGCCCCATGGCCTCCTCCTCTAACTGGTCAGTTCTTATGTGTATATTAATATATCTCTTAGTCATATATAATATATGGAGAGAGAGAGAGAGAGAGAGAGAGAGAGAGAGAGAGAGAGAGAGAGAGATGAGAGAGAGATGAGAGGGAAGAAGAATGAAATGTGAGCTCATGGATGACTTAGCATTTATCTGTCAGGGTTATAATTTTGATCAATAATATAACCCGTGATTATATGACGTTTCTCTGCTTATGCATCCTCTATTACTAATCCACAGTCATTTGTCTGGAGTGAGAAACCAAAATGCAAAATTCTTCTCCATGGTTGTTTTTACAATGCAAATAGATCAGTGGCATGAAAAAATCATTTGCATGATGAAGGAGGCTTTAATTTTCAATGCAAACTAGGAGTTGTACAAGAAGCAGATGTGGTTGTGAACTGACAGTGAGAACACAATCACATAAGTGATGCCACTCACATCCCATGAGAGAATGTAATCACATTCTCTATTCAGGAATCTTCAATAAGTGATATTAAGACACCTGAGCATGCCATGCCTCCCTTGTTCTGGAGCTGAGGCTGGTAGGGCTAGGCTGTGGCCCATCAAAGGTACCCAATAATGGGAAGTAGGCAATGTGAAGATTCCAAGTAAAGGATTATTAGATTCACTTTCCTAGGTCATTACTGTGGCCTCTTGCTTTCTAAAGGGAAAGGGGATATGGAAAATGATTATGGCCTGAAATTAGCCACATGGTCACAGACCTTCCTGTAGTTTTAGGGTGTCTGCACAGCCTTGGGAGGCAGAAGACACTGTTAGGCATGTGCTACTGATGTTTTTAGAGATGCTGTATTCCAGTGATGGATTCAAAATTCTGCTCTATGTACATTTTAAAATAAAAGGATGGGGGTGCGGGAGCAGAGCCAAGATGGCAGAGTACAAATAGGACTTCCCTGTGGTTCTGGCTTCCGCCTCCTCTAATATATGTAAAAAATGACTCTAAACAAACTTTAGCCTTATAGCACACAAAGTGACAGAGAGAAACAAATCCCCCACTGAAGGAAGCTTGGCAGGCTGGCAGGAAGGGTCCATCACAGCACACTGGGAGCAGAGCACAGTCCCAACTGAGCCCTGGGTTTTAGCCCCAGGGTGGTCCTGACCAGCCACAGCTGAAGTGGACTTCAGTAGAGTGGATCATTAGTAGCTGTAGTAGTTTCCAGACTTTTCAATCCACAAATGCCAAAGACAAAGTAAAAGGTCAGTGTGGAACTTTGTTCAAACAGGGGGAGAATGGTCTGGCTGCTACCCCTGGAGCAAGTAGCTGAGGAGGTGTGGTGGCTGCTTCCAGAGCTCCTGGATTGCAGATTGTAGGGGGACCAAGCAACCATTCAGAGGGTAACCGCTTTTTCTTTGACCTGCTTGGATCCAGATCAAGGTCTTGCATGGTGGTCCTGGGGTGTGACCAGTGAGCCAGAGCATGTGGGGGCTGTTGAAAGGGTGCCCATCTAATAGCTCCAACAGTTGAAAAAAACCCCAGCAATTTGGGACAAAGCTCTCTCCATTTTGGAAGCAGAGTTCTACTGTGGCAAAGAGCTCAAAAGTCAAGTAATTGGCTGCCAATATGAGCAAGCAGAGGAAGCACAAACAGACCATAGAATCCTTTTTGGGGGATAAAAAGGAGCAAGGCATGGAGTGGGAAGAAGGCAGAAAAGTCAGAACTCCTCCATCAAAAGTCTCTAAGAAAAATATAAACTGGTTACAGGTCATGGAGGGGCTCAAGAAGGATTTTGAGAATCAAGTAAGAGAAATGGAGGGAAAATTGGGAAGAGAAATGAGAATGATGCAAGAAAATCATGAAAAGTGAGTCAACAGCCTGCTAAAGGAGACCCAAAAAATACTGAAGAAAATAGCACCTTAAAAAATAGACTAACTCAAATGGAAAATGGGGCCCAAAAAGCCATTGAGGAGAAGAATACTTTAAAAAGCCAAATTTGCCAGATGGATAAGGAATTTCAAAAACTCACTGAAGAGAATAAGTCCTTCAAAATTAGATTGGAACAATTGGAAGCTAATGACTTTCTGAGAAGACAAGATACTATAAAACAGATCCAAACAAATGGAAAAATAGAAGGCAATGTGAAATATCTCATTGGAAAAACCACTGACCTGGAAAATAGATCCAGGAGAGAGAATTTTAAAATTATTGGTCTACCTGAAAGCCATGACCAAAAAATAGTGTAGACACCATCTTTCGAGAAATTATCAAGCAAAATTGCCCTGATATTCTAGAACCAGAGTGAAAAATAAAAAATGGAAAGTATTCACTTATCACCTTTTGAAAAAGATCCTGAAAAGAAAACTCCTAGGACTATTATAGACAAATTTCAGAGTTCCCAGGTCAAGGAGAAAAGTCAGGAAGAAACAATTTGAGTATTGTGGAAACACAAGACCTAGCAGGTTCTACATTAAGGGATTGAAGGGCTTGGAATATGATATTCCAGAGGTTAAAGGAGCTAGAACTAAAACCAAAAATCACCTACCCAGCAAAACTGAGTATAATGCTGCAGGGAAAAATATGGTCATTCAATGAAATAGAGGACTTTCTTCTTCTTCTTCTTCTTTTTTTTTTTTTTTTTGCTTTTTGGAGGGCAATTGGGGTTAAGTAACTTGCCCAAGGCCACACAGCTAGGTTTTTTTTATTTGTGTGTTCGTTAAGTGTCTGAGGCTGGATCCAAACTCAGGTCCTTCTGACTCCAGGGCCAATGCTCTACTCACTGCACCACCTAGCCGTCCCGAGGACTTTCTTCTTGATGGAAAAACCTGAGCTGAACAGAAAATTTGACTTTCAAATACAAGAAGCAAGTGAAGTATGAGCTGGTAAACAGGAAAAAGAAATCATAAGGAACTTATTAAAGTTGAACTATTTACAATAATTCCTACATGGAAAAATGATAATTCTAACTCATAAGACTTTTCTCAGTATGAGGATAGCTGAAGGGAATATATATGTATATACATATATGTGTGTGTGTGTATGTATGTAAGTATGTGTATACACACACGCATATATATACATATATATAAGAGGATGTATGTGTATATAAATATATATATATATATGTGAGTGTGGGCTTTTGCATGTTTATGTATACATAGACAGAGGGTTCAGGGTGAGTTGACTATAAAAGGAAGATATCTAAAAAATAAAATTAAGTGGTGAAAGGGAAATTTATTGGGAGAAGAAGGAAGGGAGCTATAGATTAGGGTAAATTATCTCATATAAAAGAGGGAAGAGAAAACTGTTACAATGAAGGAGAAGAGCAGGAACATGAAAGGGAATGGGACAACCTGATTCTCATTGAATTTGGCCCAAGGAGGAAATAACATACACACTCAATTGAGTTTCTTACCCTACAGGAAAATAGGGGTGCAGAGGATAAGAGGGGGGAGGATAGAAGGAAGGGCAGATTGGGGGAGATGGTAGTTAGAAGCAAACATTTTTGAAAAGGGATAGGGTCAAAGGAGAAAATAGAATAATTGGGGGTGGGATAGGATGGTGTTATGGGAATGGGAATTTAAGATCTTCTCTGTCCCTAGGCCCTTTGATAGGCTTAAGTGACTCTGAGACCCTTCCTTGATTTGAAAATATACTCTGTCCCCAAATAGGCTGAATGTGATGACCTGGAGCCTGTGGCAAGAGGCCTGTTTTTCAGGAATGCCCACATCTTGATACTTTGTGATTGGGCAGTAAGTCAAGAGGGTTGTGACATTCTGTGAGCCAGGAGAAGGCTATATATACCCTGATGTGAGATTATGTTTTGGGGCTTACTTTGGGAGGAGTTGTGTGATTTGACCAGAGGATACTCTGGGCAGCCATTGAGCTAGATGGTTGGTGCTTCCCTCTCTGGTAACTGACTAGGTATGGATTTTATGGTCAGTTGGAAGCCTGTCTGATGATGTTTCTCTGTATTTGTTGTCTGCTTGTAACTTGTTTGTATTCTCTGGAGTTCAGGGTGCTGACCTTTTCCCCCTAACTAGGTAAATGACATATGTTTGATTAAAGCAAGATCGTTAACCCATTTTGAGTTGCTTTCCTTTAGAAAAGCAGATCTAAGAACCTGTGTTGGCAGCTACCCTGGGTATGCTAGGGTGCTTGCTGCTAGAGATGGAGGGAAATATACTTAGTCTTCCACAATATAACTACTATGTAAATGATTTGGGTAACTATACATGTACAATCTATACTGAATTGTTTATCTTCCCAGTGGGGGTAGGTGAGGAGGGAAGAAGGGACAAAATGTCTGGACCTCAAAATTTTAAAAACAAATGTTTAAAAATTGGTTTTTACATGAATCTTGGAAATAAAATATACAGGTGCTGGGGTATAGAAACCCATCTTGCCCTACTAGAAAGTTAGGGGGTAAAGGGGGAGGATATAAGAGAGAACAGATTGGGGGAAGGAGTATTCAGTAGGATTGCTATTTTGGGGTGGGGATACGAGAAAGACAAGGAAAGAAAAATTGTAACTCAAAATCTTGTGGAAATGAATGTTAAAAACTAAAAATAAATAATTAAAATAAAATAAAAGGACAACAATATTTGCTCATTTTAAAATAGTATGTCTTAATTAATTATTGCCATCTTTTCAGTGGTGACAATTATTGTGTTTCCTACCACAACCCATAGAGGACGCTTTTTTTTTCACTTCTGCCTGGGCATTTGGAGAAGTCTCTAAGTGGGCAGTCAGAGATGTGACTTACAGATTGGCAGCTTCACTTGCAACTTTCTCCTGCTTCCTGCCTTGGCATTTGACCCAGCTACAGCAGAGGTGCTTGTACTACTCTCTCTTGTGGCCATGACTTAGTACAAGAAGCACAATCTATCATGGACCACCTAAAGGATAGATCATAGGGCACTGGCACCATCACCTCTTTATACCTTCTGATATTCTAGCAGACTATAATACGTATAACTATTACAGCAAGGTACTTCATCATCTGGCAAAAATAAAAGCCCCCCAAAATCGGAATTTTTATTATCAGCAGTAGCTGCTATCTACCAGCCATCTGAGCTCTTACCAGGGTGAAGTAACCAGAGTTTTCGCCAAAGCACTAATTCCAAGGGGACAAACTCATGCCATATTGGTCATTTGTTCTAGTTTCCCTGTGACTCAAGGTCATAAGATAGCTCATGTCTATGAGCATTCCTAATCTCTCTGAGGTTCCATCTTCTACCACAAAGGTCTAGTCTTTGACTCTCCCACTGTTCTGTACCCCAACCTATTCCTTCTTCTTCTTCTTCCTCCTCCATCTGTGCTTAAACATATATCTCCTCTATAATACCTTACAGATTATCATCCTCCCTTTACTCAGAGACATTTGGGAGAGGTCATCTACTACCTTCCAAGATAGCCCATTGCACTTTAGGCTACATTGAGGTAGGTGGTATGTAGTAAAATTCCCATTTTATAGATACCGAAACTGACTCAGAGGGATTAAGTGACTTTTCCATGGCTATATAGAGAGTACTGGAGATAGGACTCAAAATCAAAATTATTCATTCACAGTTCAGTGTTCTCTCTATTTTTCGTTCTCAGATTCTCAGCACAGACGTACATGATGACAAAGAAGTAATATATTGGAGTCAGCTCATACATATGGGTGTGGGCAGCAGTGTTTTTATATCCAAACTCATTTTTTATCCCAATGATGATATTTTAGGCTAAGATCATGGAAACAATTACTTTAGCTAATGCTGTATTTATATAAGGAGAATGTTTCTCATAAAACACTTGAATCCTTTCCTATACTTTCTGTGTACATGGAACTGGAAAAGGTACTGAATATAGAAGAAAGTGCAAATAGGACTTCCTGACTGCCATCAGTCTTTGGTCCTGAATAGAAGTCAATGAATCAATCAATGAATAAGCATTTATGAAGTGTTTAATAGATGCTCGATATGGCAACACGATGGGAATGATGATGCTGAGTGCTGAAACACAGCCACGCCTTGCTATCAGTATTCATTAAAGGCCATATCTCTGCTTCACTTTGGAGCCCGGTGTTGAAAATGTAGCCCAGGATGGCACAAATTCAATAAGCTCCTTTCCAAACTAATGGGTAGGAACTGAAATAAGGGAGTTCCATTAATGGAGCATTGATTCTTTAGGGAGCATTCATTAAGCAGCCTCTTTGCTTTGCACAGTTCCAGGCCCTAAGGCAGGTATGAAATAAGTCTCAGGAACTACATAGAAAGCTTATAATCCATATAGGATTCAAAGGCCTATTCATAGAAATCAACCGAATAATTCTATAGCAGATCACATATAAATACATAAACTAGGTTTAAAGTAAGGGAAAGAAACATCAGGAAAGGCTTCACAGAGAAGGTGAATCTCAAATTGCTCTTTAAAGTAGGAGTAGAATGGTTGATAAAGGAATCAAAGGAGGGTCTTCCAAGTGAACAAGACAGTGTCATTTCACCCAGGCTGACAATAGCCGATTCATGAATTTTCTCACTTCCCATCTCTCCCACCTCCAATCTATCCCTCATTTCTTATTTCTGTAACTTTGTCCTGGCTGTTCCCCATTCTGGAATGCTATACCCCCTCCCTTCTGTCTCTTCATTTGCCTAACTTCTTTCCTTAAAACTTACTTTAAATATTACCTTCTGTAGGAGGCCTCTTCTGGTCCCTACCAGTTGCTAGTCCTTTCTCCTCTGATTTCACCCTCCATCTACTCTGTATAGCTCCTTTTATATACCTACTAATTCAAATATTGTCTCTCCCTTTAGAATGTGAGTTCCTTAAAGGCAGGATCTGTTTTTGTTTTCTTTGTATCCCTAGTGTTTAGTACAATGCCATGGTAAGTGCTTAGTAAAAGCTTGTTGATTGACTAATTTACCACCCTATACACTATTGTCAAATTAATTCAATTTGACAAATATTTATTAAGTATAGACTATGTGCAAAATTCATCTCCCTAAAACTGGGCCTAGCCATTCTATTCTATTGCTTAAAAAGTTTCACTGCCCCCTCATTACATGCCAAATTAAGTCTAAATTTTTTAATTTAACCTTCAGTACTCTCAAAGTTCTGACTCTAATCTGCCTTTCCAGATCCATGGTCCACTACTGCTCCACCCACTCCAAAGCCCCCATCTTTCATATTTCCTTCATTCTAATCATATTCCACTACAAGCTGTCTCCCAATATTCCCCATCTTCCTGTCTTTGCTCCTCCTGTCCCAGAATTCCCTTTCTCAAGCATTACCATATAGCGTAATTCTGCTCATTCTTCAAGATCCCCCTCTTAAATGCTACCTTCTTCATGGAGTCTTTCCTAATCCTCCCACTAGCAATAGATCTCTCTTTTCATAGTATTTTTCTTAATTTTCTCTTGGGGCACTATTTTATACAGATCTGTAGCAGTAATAATAGTGATATTATCTAACATTTATATCTTGCTTACCAGTGCTAGGCACTGGGTGAAGAGCTTTATCTCATTTGATCCCCACAATAATCCTGGGAGATAAGTTCCATTATTGTCCTCATTTAGAGATGAGGGAACTGAGGCAAACAGGCTAATGACTTTTGCAGGGTCGTGCAGCTGGTAAGCACCTGAGGTCAGATTTGAACTCAGGTTTTTCTGCCTTCATGTCCAGCATTCCAGCTGTCCATGTTTCATCTCCTCAGTAGACTCCAATATCCGAAAGAACATGGGCCCCATTTTATTTATCTTTACTACCTCCCATAAAATCTAGCAAAATATTTTGCATACAACAGATATTTATCAAATGTTTGCAAATGAGTGAATTTATGGTGCTGTCTCCTCTTGTGAGTGTTACCGATGGCCTGGATTTACCAATCAGTTTCACCTTCATCTGTATAGCAAGATCGCCAGCAGCACCAATATCAACCTCAGGACAGGATTCCCCTGCATCATGGTAGCATAAGATAATTTTCCATGAGAAGTTTCCCCTCCTCCCTCTCTTTCCCACTAATCTCAGCTCAGTGGTGCCAGGCCCATCTGGTAACAGGAGAAAGCCAAAACAGTTGTCTGGTAAGAATGCACCACAATGCCTTGCTCAATAAATGCTTGGCAAGTTGATTTGACCTCAATGGATGAAGCTCCCTGCAGATGAGGTGGGTGGGGAGGCACCTGTCTACCCCTGCCATCTGAGCTTAAGGAGGATTTTTTGCATCTGGCACAGACACCACCAAAGCATATCTGTGTCAAGTAGCCAGTAGCATTGAAAGGCATCCTTGGGGATGTGGGGGCAGATACCACCCTATCAGGGAAGACAAATCCCCAGACAATTGTGCCATAGAGCCCGACGTTGAAACATTACAGGGCCTCTGCTGAGGAGGCTCCTTATCTCAGGAAGGGTATCATCTGATACTTTCCTATTTTAACTAATGGTTCTTGATAATTAGGTGCTAAAATCAATTTTTTCCTTCAACTTTAGCATCTAAGAAGACTTGTTGTCAGAGTGTCAAGTGAAAGACTAACCCTTATAACAAACAGATGAATGCTTTGGAGAAAGAGATTGAAAGATGGCTTGAAAAGACTGCCTCCACCTCCCATACTTACCATTATCAACATTATCAAAATATCATATTAGAGCTGGAAGGGATCTTAAGGTTTACCTACTTTGATTCTTTGATTTTACAGAAAACTGAGGCCTGAGAAAGAAGTAACTTACCCAAGTCACCAAGGAAGGTTTTTTTCCAAATGACTGAAATTGAGATTCAGTCATCAAACAGCTCAAATATCAGCTTTACATAAGGAAATTAGGTCTCCCTTGGGGTCCTAGCTCTTCTGGTCTCAGGGAAACTATGGGGGGGCAAGGGATGCTCCTCAGTTCTTCCAGAATCACTATGGTCTCAAATTAACCTTATCCAAGCCCACCTCCTCCTCCAATACAGAGCTAAAACAAAACAGAACAAAACAAAACTCATCCTGCCATCAGCAGGAAAGTTTGAGAAGCCTAGAAGCTAAAACTTTGAGGAAAAGAAAAGTTTCAGGGGTGTGGGAAGTAGAGAGATGGTGTAATGAAAAGAATAGAGAATCTGGGTGCCACAGGGCTAGGGTCCAAATCCCAGCTTTGGCCTTCACTGCCCTATGGGACCCTGAGCAATGCACTTGATTTTTCTTAGGCCTCACTTTATCTGAAAGATGAGGGAGTTAGACTCAGTGGTCATTAAGGTCCTTTTAGCTCTAAATCTATAAAGGTGGGCACATCCTAGGAATCCTTCCCCCCCACTTCTCACCCCCAGAATGTCCTAAGGAGCTTGCCCCTTTCCTCAGCCTTGACCCACATAGAAGGGACTCCATTTCTCTACTATCTTCTCTCCCTTATCCCAAGACAGAATGCACTGAGATATGGCCCAAAGCTGTTAGGTTTGGGGAATCATTTCCTTTCCTGTCAGGCCCTTTTCCTGTCCCCATAGGACCTAGGATCCCTGAAAAGAACCCTCTTGGCTCATAGGGTAACTCACCACCACTTCTACCCCATATCTCTGCCTACTTCCCAGAGACTAGTCTGCAGAAATATGTAAGAAGCTTTGGAGGATGAACTTTTAAGGAAAAGTTTAAGGAAACTTAAACTTAAACTTCATTGTTTAAGGGACTGTGTAGGCAGGACTGCCTCATAGGAAGGGAGGTGCTGTCTTCTCTCTCTGGCCTTGCCCTCCTTTGAGAATCCCTTTCTCCATAGACTGGACTACTTCTAGGTCCTGGGTTGCCTGTTATGTCTTCAAAGGCAGATCATGCTATGAGGTGGCTCCTGAAAGACTAGTGTTAAGCAGAACAGGGACAGGGACAGGATCAAAGCTAGGTCACCCTCTCTAGCCTTAGACTGGGCCACCTACATCTTATCCAGTTCCCTTTCTGAAGAAGCCTTCTTGGCCTCCTGCTACTGACAGAAGGGAAGACTCAATAGAGGTTAAAACCCTGCTGGCTCTTTGGAGGAGGCCTCAAAGAGTGGTCAGTCTTCCTGGCCTCAGAGCTACCCCCCCACCTCACGTCCTACCCCATCTCTGACACAGTCAGCCTTTACATGAAATCCATGTGGTGAAAGCAGCCCCACATCTTTCTCAGTACAGGAAATTACTCCTCTGGCAGTTAAGTTTTCAGACACAAAGGTCCATGTTCTATGGTTTCCTAATAGCGTGCTTGAATCTTAGCAAATCCTCAGCTCTCCTTCCCTAAGGTTTAAGCACAGACTAGTCCAAGTGTGAAAACAAAACACTCTGAGATAGCCAAAGCACCAAAGGACCAAGAGGATGTGTTTCTGGAAATTGTGCTGGAGACATTTCAGTCTTCCTGGCCTAATGGAGATATATTAGCTGTGGGTGTTGGACCCTGAGCCCTTTGGGCAGGAACCACACCTCTACACATTATGGTGCAGAGCAAAGCCCACAGTTGGCACTCAACAAATAATAAATTACAATCTCCTGTAATTCCTTTGCCTTGGACAACTCAACAGCTGGAGGGATTTTTTTCCCCTTCAAACTTAACACATCATAAAAAATAAAAAAAAATAAAAAAAAAAACACTGCACCTCAGGGATGTGAATAACTATGGGGCGTTTTCGGCCTCCAAGGCAGCATTCTGAGAAAATTTGGTTAGGCTGGAAAATGATACTTTATAACTCAAAGCTCATACATCATACTCAGTTAGCTGGGGGCATCAAAGTACTGTGCAAGCAGGGTCTCCCTCCTTCTTTTGGTTCTTCCAGGTAGGTAGGTATCTTGCCCCCTTCCCATTCATTCCCTCCACTTTAACTCTCTGGACTGAAGTTCAGTGGGTTAAGTTGCTCTCCTGATGAGTGGGAGCAGAGCTCGGGAGAGAACCTTGAATGGTTGAATCAGAGTCTGGGAGTCATTAAAATGATAACTGCTTTTGTTTATGGCAAAGAGAAAATGGAATAGGGACTGTACAGTCTAGTTTTTGAGAGTGACTCAGCCACTGCCAAAATCATGAAAGATGTTCTTCTTCGGGACCTTCTATACTGATCTGCTGCCAATAATATAGGGGCTTACCAGCCTTGGAGCATCTGGGATAACTGCAGTGGGAAAAACCCTGGAGTGGGAATTGGGACTGGTTTCTAATGCTGGTCTGATAATTCACCATGTGTCCTTGCCCAAGTCTCTCCCCTTTATGCTCTCATTTTCCTAATAGTAGGCAGTACAGTGTGGCATTAGTAATGAAACTGGATTTGAAGTCAAAGGTCTTGAGTTTGAATCTTGGTTCTCCATGTGACCTTGGACAAATCACTCAACCTTGCTTGACCTCAGAGTTTTTATGATTGGCTTAGATGACCTCTATGGTCTCTTCCTGATCCTGAATGTTATTAATGTGATATAAATAGAGGAGAAAAAGTGTAAGCAGATGATCATTAAAGGTCCTTCCAGTTCCATTAAGGGTCTTTAACCCAACAGAAGGGCAGATCTCAGTTCACATAAATCATAATTGCCGACAGAAGCCTTTTGATCTATGCAAGTTAAAGGTGGAAGTGGAGCTTGTGGAAGGACTGGAGTTTCTCTGTCTCTCCCCCTCTTCCTTCCTCTTCCTCTTTCAGTTTCTCTGTATCTCTTTTCACTTCTCTGTCTCTGTCTCTGTCTCTGTTCCTATCAACCAGCCCCTTCCAACACACAGGCGCGCACTCGCATACACACACACACACACACACACACACACACACACACACACACACACACACACACACACACACACACACACACACACACACACACACACACACACACACACACACACACACACACACACACACACACACACACACACACACAGTAATGGAAATGCAAATTTAAAGATCTTCCCTGCCCCTAGCTTAAGTGCACCTGGAGCCTGTGGTGAGAGGCTTGTTTTTCAGGAAAGCCCACACCTTGATACTTTGTGATTGGGCTGTGGGTCCAGAAGGTTGTTACATTCTCTGAGCCAGGAGAAGGCCATATAAACCCTGAGGAGAGGCTTTGCTTCGGGGCTCACTTTGAGAAGTGTTGTGTGATTTGACCAGATGAGACTCTGGGAAGCCGTTGTTGAGAGCCCCCCGGCTTTGAAAACCCAGATGTTGATGCTTCCCTCTCTGGTAACTGTGATTTGGTATTGATATAATGGTAGGACAATTTGGAAGCCTGTCTGTTTGATCTGTAAGTTCTGTAACTCTGAAGTTCAGGGTGCTGACCTTCTCCCCCTGAACTAGGTAATGGATGTTTGTTTGATTAAAGTAAGCTTGTTAACCCATTTTGAGTTGCTTTCCTTTTGAAAAGCAGATCTAAGAACCTATATTGGCAGCTACCCTGGGGATATTGGGGTGCTTGCTGCTACACACACACACACACACACACACACACACACACATACACACACCCCTTTTCCTTCTCTACTCTCACACTCCTCATCATTCCCCCCCCCCTTTATAGCAGGAGTTAGTTAACCATTTTATCAGGCAATATGAATATGAATCTCTATGAGTGAGAGTCTAAACTCTCCAAAATCTCTATCTTCTCTCTGACTGGCATCATTTTCCTTTCTCTGACTTTCTCTTGTCCCCATTTCCCCCCTCACATCTCCAGCAGTTAAAAGAATTATCTCCAGCAGTTGATGGGAATGTCTTTCTCAAACAAGAAGAGATGAGAGAGTGGTTGATAATGCTGAGAAATTTTGGGAAACAGAGTAGGGAAGCTACCGGAGCTCCCATCAGATGGTGGAGGGAGGCTAAATCATCTGCTCTAAGTGTAGTGGGTGGGGGCATAGTTGAGGATTTGAGGGGAGAGGAAAAGTCTTGGAACAGTCGTTGTGAAGAATGAAATGGTGCTTTGAGTATTTTTTTTCCGTTTAAAGGTTAGTCACCATTTATTTAAAATGAGTTACTAAACCTCCAGATGGTAATCCAGTTTAGCAGATATAACCAAGGCTGGACATAATTAGGAACCACCACCAATGTTAACATTTTCTAGACTTGACAACCTGGTGAGACAGGGGTTGGAAACTTGGCTTTGACTGATGAGACAACCTTGGAAATGAACCACTGACTTAAACTGTGCCCATAAAGATGAAGAAAAATATGAAGAAAATAATAGTCTCATTTTGGCTGAACAGAAATCACTTTAATTGCAACTAAAACTGTATGTTTTCAAATCAGTCCTCTGCCCACCTACTGTGATTTGAGGGACACTGGAAGCCCTGACTGACCCCATATACCCATCATTCTTCAGTGATCTACCACAGGCTCCTGAAATTCCTAGTCAAGGGAGAAATTCATGTGTGGTTCTATGAGGAGGCTCCTTTTAAAATACAAATATCTTACCTTGGAGAATTGACACATTAGTGCATGTATACCCATAAAACTCATGCATAAATTACTAGCTAACTACTGAGTGGAGAGCAGGGCCCTGACAAAAATCAGATGTCCATTCGAGGTACATTTTAATGAGAGGAAGAATTCAGGAATGATTATAAAATGGGCTGCTATTTTGGAATGTAAACCTAGGGTCAGTATGAGAGGGGGCCCTTAGGAAATGGTAGGGAATAATGGCTGGGGAAAGAAATAGGAAATAAATTTCATACACTTCATTAGTTTTCCTAGAAAAATAGAACATTATGGCTATACAGTAGAGAGTAAGTGAAGATGAGGTAGGAAGGGTCCAGGGTGTGAAGAGTTTTAAATGCCAAAGAGGATTTTACTATTTGTTTCCAGGAGATAATAGGGGGCCACTGGAGTTCTTCCACTTGGGGGCAGAGGGTTGCACTGATAAAAGTAGACGAACACAATAGAAAATCACTTTGGCAGCAGAGCGAAGGATGGATTGGAGTGGAGATAGATGTTTAGTTGAGTCAAGGAGATCAGGTTAGAAGGCTATTGCAGACTCCCAGGTCACATGAACAGCAAGAGGGAGGATTAGACATTTTCAATTGATCCTCACAACCTCTCAAACCACAATAAAATATGCACAAGAGATAAAGCAGTTTCAGTGATCTAGGAAACCAAAAACACTAATGAGGTAAAAAGACTGATGAACTAACAGCATAGAAGTCTAGTAAACCCTAACCTTTAAAGCTCTCACTCAGTGCTTCTTCCTCCCTTCACCCACCACTTTCTGGCAGGGCTACAAAAATCAATCCACAGGCTTGCAACAGAACTGTATCTTGTCTTCCTCCCAGTGCCCCAGGCTGCTTTGGCTAGGATAGCAGTGAATCCAAGATAGGTAGCTTAGAAGTTTTAATTACATAAGGAATACAGAGACTAAAGAAGAACTGAAATCTAGAGGAGAAGGAAAGGGAAAATAAATAATTAAATGAAGAAACCTTTCTTAGAAAAAGATATGGAAAATTAAATTAAAAAAAAAACCAATGAAGAAATAACTTGAAGGGAAAGGGAGGTGAGGAAGTGGGGAAGTTTAATTCATTATTTAACTAAGACGGGAAAATGAGAAGAACTAAGTTACTAGATAAGAAAAGGAAGGAAGAAAAAGAAAGGATGAATAAAAGAAAAATAGAGGGAGGAAGGAAGGAAGGAAGGAAGAAAAGAGAGAAAAAGATAAAGGAATTAATGTTAAGCAAAACTTTTAAATCAGAGAAAGGAATAACAAATGGGAGTCTAGGGTGGGAGGGGGTGAAGACTAAGGGAAGAGAATCTGTAAGAATGTGGTTTCTTTAATAGATTAGGCAAAAATGACTTAAAAACAAAGTACTATATTTATAGAAGTAGGGAAATGTTTATTTGGGAAAAAAACCTCAAAAGTAGGGACAAATGGAAGAAAATATAAACCTAACTCTTCTAATTTTAAATGTTATTGGATCAAATAATTCAATAAAATGAACAGGTGATAAAACAAAACCCTGCATTCTACTGCTTAGAAAAACATACCTAAAAACCAGACATAAATAGACTGAAAAAAAAGGACTAGAACAAAATTTGCTATTCATGAGGTGAATAAAAAAAGTAGGAATTCCAATCATGCAATTAGCCAAAAAAATTCACAATATAAAAAAGATAAATAAAGAAATTACATTATGCCACAAGGAACCATAGACAATAAACTAATATCAAATGCTTCAGAATCTAAATTCATAAATAAACTATAACAAGGCATAAATAGTAACTTGATAGTGGCAAGAGATTTCAATATCTCTTTCTCAATTTTGGAAAAGTCTAACAGAAAGATAAAGAAAAGGTAAAATATAGAATTGAACAAATTACTGAAGAAACTAGAGCTAAAAGATTTATGATGTCTTCTAAATGGAAAAGCTAAAGAATATTCATATTTCTCAGCACCATATGAAACTGATCATGTCTTAGGCTTCAGAATATTAAAAAAAAGTATAAAAAGGAAGAAATAGTAAAGAAGTGAAAAGAGTAATAAGTTCAGGGAGCACAAACAAGAAACACAGACCCAAGTGGAGAAAACATATTAAAATCTTAAATAATGAATGGATCAAAGGAGAAATCTTGGAAATCATAAACATGTGAGAGAAAATTATAATGATGATAATGTATCATTATCTTCTGGTGTGCAGCTAAAATAGTCCTTGGGGATGTAATGAAGTTAGGAATGACATGATTTTATAATAATATGGATATGTGGGGTGAGTGACTGTTGAGGATAATATCAAAGTTTCAAGTTTGAATCCCTGGAAGGATGCCCTCTACAGTAATAAAGAATTGGGGAGAAAGGAGGAGTTGCAGGGGAGGGGGAATATATATGGATGTCCAAAAGGCAGTTGATAATGCAAGATAGAAGGTCAGGAGACAAATTAGGGCTAGAAATGTAGATTTGGAAATGCTCTTCGTAGAGGTGATCACTGAGCCCAGAGGAGTTGATGGAATTACTAAGTGAAGGAATATAGATAGAAAAGAGCATCCAAGACAGAATTTGGGGGCACTCCCAAAGTTAATGATGAGTTTGCATTTAATCCTAGATACAATATAGGATCATTGGAGAGCAAGGCAGTGTATTCAAATTATGGCAGAAATATATAATGCCTATAGTGATTTTTTAGCATTTTCTAGTCAAGATATTACTTACAAAGTTCCTCTTCAAATAAATAAAACCAAACAGGCACTAATGTGGTATCACTGAGTGAATTTACAAGGATAATAACCTACAATTTATAATCCCTTTCAGAAGTATTTGCTGCTTTTAGTGATTACCAACAGCCACAAATTATTACAATCCCCTTTAGCCTGACTTTGGCTACTTAAAGTATGAACTTTAGGGTGGAACAAGACTGCCAGAGTGAGAAAATTTCCTGCTGATAGGTTTGTACCTTTTGGGCATTTTCCCAAGAAAAACAATCCAAAGACAAATTTAAAAAGACTTTGTTAATGTACAATAGCAATATTGACACAGTTAGTGCCTGTTTCTGGTAGAGCCGATTACTTTCCACTCCCTCTTACTCAGCTGGTGTGCATTCTTGTTTAATAGTGCACAGGCAGGTTGGGAGGCAGAAAGTTTCTTTTCAAATCTCGACTCTACAATTCTCCCTTTTCAAATTGCGGTGATCAGATGACTCTTTGAAGGAATTCTCAGTTGGTATATTGTCTCAGGTTGATAAATCCAGAGACCTAATGGGCATACTATTGATCAAGTCGGGGCAATTTTCTTTTGAGGAAAAAAAAACGCAGAGATTTTTATTTCAGCTATGAAGGGGGGTATAACAGAAATAGCACTCATGCAGATAAAGCCTACCTCTTAGGGTTGTTGTAAGAATTAGATGAGATAATGTGTCCCCTTTGCCAACTTTAAAGTACTATATAAATGGTACCTATGTTTAATATTAAGATACCAATCTATAGGTGAGTAAATTCCATTAATTTTAAGTCAGTATAAATGAACCTCCGTGAAAGTCTACTCTGAGGACTCCTCATGAATGGGAAATGACTCTAGGTTCCCAAAGGCTAAGCCAGCAGAACATAAGTTGTGACAGATTTTGTCATCCTGAAAAGACTCTAAGTATGGACCCAGGAGCAGAATGAGTCAGCTGTTCAAAGAGTAGTCTAACTAGGTATGGAATGAATCATCAATGGGTGATTGATCATTAGGTGATGAATTCTTCATGAGGGGCTATCCGTGAATAAAAGAAAAGATAAAAATGGCTCTCAGTTGTGTCCACACGATCCATTTAGCTCTGATAGTTCTCATCCCATCCCTCTCCTCCCTCTTGTGACTGTACAATTTGTGCCTCTACTTCCTTTCCTCTGACTTTCTTCTTAACCCTCTACAGTCTGACTTCTGACCTCAGCATTCAACTGAATCTTCTCTCTCCAAAATTACCAATGATCTCTTAATCTCCAGATTTAATGACTTTTTCTCAGTCTTCATCCTACTTGACCTCTGGAATCTTTGACACTGTTGATCACCTTCTTCTTCATGCTCTGTTCTAAGTTTTTAATGACACTGCTGTCTCATGGTTCTCCGATCTGTTTAGCTTCTCCTTTTTGGCTGGATCTTCATCTAGGTCATGCCCACTAACCATGGATACGCCCTGGGCATTCTCTTCTACCTCTATATGATTTCACTTAGCCATCTCATTGCTTTCCATGAGCTCAAGTATCATCTCTGTGCTGATAATTCCTAGATCCAACAGTCCTAACCTCTCTCCTAACCTCCAGTCTTGAATTTTCAACTACCTGTTGGACAACTGAAATACGATATCACAGAAACATCTTAAAGTCAACATGTCCAAAACAGAATTCATTATCTTTTCCCCCAAGACTTTTCATCTTCCTAATGTTCCTGTTACTGTAGAGGGCATCACCATCCTCCCAGTCACACAGGCTCACAACCTAAGTGTCATCCTTGACCTTCTCTCTCATATCCCATATCTCTCATACATACCTCCTTCTCTACTCTGAAATTGTCACCACCTGTGTGCAGGCCCTCATCACTTCATGCCTAGACTATTTTTTTTTTTTGCCTTTTGAAGGGCAATTGAGGTTAAGTGACTTGCTGAGGGCCACAAGCTAGGTTGTGTGTGTGTGTGTATGTGTGTGTGTGTGTGTGTGTGTGTGTGTGTGTGTTAACACGTGTCTGAGGCCAGATTTGAACTCAGATCCTCCTGACTCCAGTACTGGTGCTCCATTCACTGCACCACCTAGCTGCCCTCATGCCTATACTATTGCAGTAACTTTCTGTTTTGTCTCCTTGTCTCCTGGCTCTTCCCCACCTCAGTCTATCCCCCACTTAGCTGTTAAATTCCTAAAGCACAAGTCTTTCTATTCAATAAACTGCAGGGTACCCTATGAGCTCTAAGATCACAGGGGGGTCTTTGAACTTAGATATAGAAAACAATTCTCTTTTCATTAACTTCTGATTGAAATCCAGCACTTTATTCAATTGCATATATATATATATATATATATATACACACACATATACATACATGTGTATATAGTAATATGTATATATAGTAATATATGTGTAGTAATATATATATATATAGTAATATATGTATAGTAATATATATGTGAAGGTTGAGAACTTCCACTCTCTAGAAGGTACTGTTAAGCTTTTTGTTGTTCTTATATAGTTGTTTCAGTCATGTCCAACTCTTTCTAACCCAATTTGGGTTTGTTTTGTTTTTTTTTGCAAGATATTAGAATGTTTTGCTGTTTCCTTCTCCAGCTCATTTTATAGATGAGGGAACTGAGACAAGCAGGGTTAAGTGACTTTCCCAGGGTCACACAGTAAGTAAGGCCAGATTTGAACTCAGAAAGATGAGTCTTCCTGAATCCTGGCCCAGTGCTTTATCCACTGTGCCACCTAACTGCCCAACTATTAAGCAAGAAAAAGGATAAAGTACAGACTAATGTGATATGTGATATGAGATTTGGCCTTTGTAAGTTTAGAGAGACTAGGCATCAATTTGCCTGCAGCATGACTGTTTTTGTTTCCTTTGTCTTAAAAAAGACAATTTTTTCTCCACTGCATTTCCCAAAGACTATTGACTATTTTGTGGAGTGGCTGTAATTTGTATTGGTGTATGAAATAACCATTCCCATGAAGTTGTGAATCTTTGCACTGAGGTGAGAGAGAAATCGAGAAGAAATATTTCTGCTGAAGCATTTCAAATGCCTTTCCACCCAAATTCCCTAGGATAGATTCATTTAATTCTCTCTACTTGTCACTCCCATCGGATCTTCTCAATCTGTGTTCCTTCTGCTCTGGGAAACTGAGGTCCACATGTTAAAACAGACTAATTGAGAGGCAGAAAGTCTCCTGTGTTCAGGGAAGGGCTTTGATATCTCAATCCTACTTGAATTCATCTGGGAATATGACTTTCTGTTCTCAGTAAGGGTAAAAGTAGAAGGAAGATCTTAGGAGTATGTATTCTCCCAAGTATTTAAAACCACCCAAAGCAACAGTTTAAAAATGCATTTATTTCAAAAGCAATACCAACCAAAGTGCCGTGTGTGTGTGTGTGTGTGTGTGTGTGTGTGTGTGTGTGTCCATCATTGACCAAGGACATTAAATATTCATTTGCAATATTTACATAGAACTACATTATCACTGATATGTGTATTCTATACAATGATGCAGATTGCTTGCACCTCTTGTCTATGCCTTCTGGGAGGTTTGCCACAGTCCTGAGGGGGACTTTCTCTCTCTTTTTTCAGCTCTTGAATGGCTCTCCAAAGTTCTAAGACTATTCCAAAACACTATACATAAGAACATGTCTGGCTATTGTCAACACAAAATTGTCAAATGCCCTGTTACATGCTCCTTCAGTTGCTAAGCTAATACCCGATGAATATCTTGTCATTGGACCCAGATGACTCTGGGGGAGAAAGTGAGGCTGGTGACCTTGTACAACCCTGCCTCACTTAAATCAAAGTCAACTGCAATTCATGTCACTATCTCCCTGATGTCATGGTCCTCTGAGAACAAAGGACAAACACAACAATAGTAATAATGAAATAATTTTCAGCTATCTTTAGGGAGGAGGATAGAGGAAGCCTTCGTAGTATGGGTGTCTGGGGACTTATTTTTCCCAAATTCAGCCTGTTATCTTGTGGAAATAACAACAATAACAATATATTGTTATAGTACTTTGAGGTTTGCAAAGTACTTTCTCCATACTGACTTCCTGAGGTAGATAGCACAAATATTATTATTTCCAGGTTATAAATAAGGAAACAAACTCAGAGAGGTTAAGTAACTGACTTATGGTCACATGGTACTTGAGGAAGTATTTGAACCGGTCTCCTTACTCCAAGTCCTGTGCTTTGTCTATTACATCATGTTTCTGTAGGATTCTTCTATAGAGTAGAGGAGGTCAAGTTAACACTTGAATATATTGCTATTAATGACCCTGCCAGTAGCCTACAGTTATTTCTGACTCTTAGATATTAAAATAGCATTAAGTAGAATAGAAAGTTAAAATATTTTATTCCTTCATTTGTCCCCCCATTTCATTTGTTTGTGTGTGTATGTGTGGGTATATGTGTGTACTTATATATACAAACATATATATTACACGTGTATACTTATTATACATGCATATATATATATATATATAATGTCTCTAACAAAAAACATTCAAAATCTTCTACTCCTATGATTGAATGATTCAAGGTGTCTATGCTTGGGGACCACAGAACGTCAAATGCAATAAAGTAAATGCTAATGTCAGACCATCCAGACCTAGTAAGATAGGGCAAAAAAACCTGAATTTGGAGTCAAAAGACCCTAAAGACCTGGAATTGATTTCTGGTTCTGCTCCTTCTTACCTGTGAAACCTATCACTTTAACTCTCTAAGCCTCAGTTTCCTCATCCAATAATTAGAGCACTAGACTAGAGGATCTCGAGTCTCTTCTTGGTCTAAAAGTTCATAATTTCTATGATCAAAAATTGAACAATGGCAGTCTCCCTTGATATTTTTGGTGGACTAGAGTGAGGATGCCTATCTACTTAGGACACAATCCCTTACACCTTTTCATCCTGTGTGGTTCTTGTTCCCATTTTTCTCACTATCACCCCAATAAAGCCATTGACTAAAATAACTTCTTGATGACTGAAGTTAGGAAGTCAGGCAAAGAAAAGTGTTGAGTCAATGTCTGACTTCAGCCAGTGAGTTAAGAACAAGCGGAACCTTCCTCCTCCACATAAGACTTGGCTGTGGCCCAGAGTGATGTGAAGCTTGAATAACGTTTGAAAGTTGGCTTGTTGTTGTTGTTGTTGACTCCAGATGTGTTGACAGGCCAATAATGTTAGGTGACTGATCTAGTGTTATTCATATAAATCTAACCCAGCCATTAGGAATTAATGGCATCAAGGGGCCATTGGCAGCCTGTTTCACTTCTTCCTGTGTGTGTACCAACTCCAAGGACATCTAGGAATACTTTTTGTTCTCCAGTTATTTTTCAGTCATGCCCAACTCTTTATGACCCCATTTGGAGTTTTCTTGGTAAAGATACTAGAGTAATTTAACCATTTTTTTTTCTCCAACTCATTTTACAGGTAAGGAAGTTGAGGCAAACAGTGTTAAGGGATTTGCCCAAGGTCACAGGTACTAAGTATCTGAGGACAGATTTAAACTCAGGTCTTCCTGATTTAGCATTCCATCCACCGTACCACCTAGTTGTTCCTAAGAATATTGTTTTTATATTAAAGACCCTAACTAGGGCAAGGTGATTGGGACTCTACTTCAGACACTGATAGAGATTCCTCTCCGTTAGTGTGACCTAACCCCTCCATCGTTGGCATGAAGACCAAAGGAAATTTTATTAAAAGAAGGAGGGAGACAATAGAAATCTATGAATAGTATCAATTCCCCAGAGCCCCAGTGTAAATCGCCATGGTCACTAACAATCCTAAGTAAGAGGGCTCTTCTGGCTTAGACGATACCAGTTTTTTTTTCCCTTAATTTATGACTATTTCCTCCTTGACTTAGATAACACCAAATGGAGACCTAATACCTGTAGTTCAGAGGGGCTCCTAGCAGGTGGCTCCACAGGCTGCTTTCTAATACTTTCTCTGGTGACTCTTTGATTCACTAAAAGGAACACTGACCTTGGAGTCACAGGACTTGAGTTCAAATCTGTTCTTTACCATCTGTTTGATTTTGGAATCACTTAATATCTCTAAGCCTCGGTTAACTTATCTGTATAATGAGGGGGTTTGACAAGATGATTGCTAAGGGACCTTCTAGCTCTAGATCTGAAAGTGGTACCTATTCTCAGGCATGATGGCAAAAACTTTCTATAATGAAGGAAGAAGATATTGGTTAGAGTATTATTGCTCCATGACTATGTCATACATAAGCTCCAGAGGTCTTCTTGTCTTGTGCAAGTAAACAGGTCCACCCACAGTCAGTCCATCCCAAGTGATGGAGGGCTGGTCAGGTCAGAGAATCCACTCCTCTGGCTGAGTTTACTTCTGAGACAGCAGCCATCCTGGCAGCCTCTGATTACACAGAGGCTCATCCCCAGACAAGCACTGGCTTCTCTTGGCTAATCCTCCTGATCACAAACCCAGGCCCAGAGTCCAAGGGCCATGAATCCATTTGTCCTCTCCCCTTTGACATCTTCCCTCTATGCAAATGTATCTTATTAGATAAGGAGGTATTAATCTCCCTAAAATTGTTCCTTGCTTATCTCATGTTAAGAGGTGAAATTGTATGGCCAATAGAAGGCTGGCCCAGAAGCGCAGAAGAGCTAAATGAAGGCTCACCTCTGCCATGTACTGGCCAACAACTCTAGCCAAGTTACATTAGCTCTCAATGCTCTAGGCAACCCTCAGTTGCAGACAGTCTCAAATGCAGATCTGTATTGGTAATAAGAGTTTTCTCACCTGAGAATTCCTAATACCCATAAAATCCCAGGTCCAGGACTTAGTCCTATCCTTGCTTTGGTATTTGGACAGAATGATTCAAATCATCCATTCTCTGCCCAGTACTAGCCCTACTTAGGTTGTGGTTGTTCATTTAGCCCCCAAATTTATGCTGCCTATAACATTTCTTGAGACATCAATGTCCTCCAGCTCTACCCATTCTTCTAAATCGACTCAGCAAAAGAGGGAGGAGGAGAGGAAGATCCCAACAGTAGGTAGATAGATTGAGCTGGCCTAGAGGAGTTTGCAATGGAGTGGAATGTAAGTGGAGTGTGATTCATAAAGATGAGATCCTTTTTAGTCAGTACCACAGTTTGGAAGCTCAGAGGGAAAAGTGTTTTTTTTTTTTTTTTATCCTATTCATTCACTACCCATAGATAAAAAGGGGAATAGCTAATTACATTGGAGAAAGGGGAATGATGTGGGGTCTGGTTTATCTTTTCCCAGTGCCCCCCAAATCAGAGACACAGTTAGGGATGGGGACAACCAGGACCCTTCTCCAAGATGCCATATTTGGAGAGTATTTAAAGAGAAGGTTACCATATGGCAGTCAGCTGCTCTGCCTGCAATTACTTGACCTGTCGGGTGTTTCTTCACTTGCCTGGTGGCCATATCAGCCTAGCTACTGGAAACTTTGTCTCTACCATAGGGTGAGAGGATCCTGGGGTCTTTCCTCTAAGAGGGTTGTTTATTCTTCAGTCTGAAGTATTTCCTCTGCTCCCTGACACCTGCATTCGTTTTAGAAAGTTACATTTTTGTTCCCCAAAATCACATTTTGTGGTCTTTGCCCCATATACCAGAATTGCTCATTATAGCTATGCCTTTGCCAGGGGCAACATAATGTATAGAGGCACTGAACTTGGGCTCAGGAAGACAGGAATTCGCAGCTCACCTTACTAGCTGTGTGATCCTAGGTAAGTCATTTCACTTACTAGCTGTGTGATCCTGGGTAAGTTATTTCACTTCTTTGGGAATAATAGTAGCACCTACCTCCCAGGGTTGTTGTGAGGGATCAAATGAGGCAATACTTATAAATGTGCTTTGCCCCATGCCTGGCACATAAGTGCTTTATAAATTTTTACTCACTTCCTTTCCCCCTTCCAGGTCCAAATCAATGATCCTAATAATGAACAGAACAGTTGGAAATATGGGTTCTGCCCTTAAGAAGTGTTTATTCTGGCCAGGAAGACTAAAATAAGAAACCAGTAAAGAATAATACAATGCAGTATGCAATGAATACACATACACAGTCATACAAAGTCCAATCCAAACCTACCTGACACAGAAATTCCCACCATAAGATTCCTGAACAACTTCTGCTGGACCATTATCTCCAGGGATAGGAAACTGAAGAATTTGCAGGCAACTTATTTTATTTTAGGACAGCTCTAATTTTTGCAGAGCTCTTCCTTATAGTCTAAGCTCAAATCTACCCGCTTATAATTTCTATGTGTTTCTTCCCACTATATCTGCTCTCTGAAATCACATAGAATAAATCGGGTTATTTCTTTCTTCAAATAGTTGAAGGATGCTGCCATTTTCCCAGGAAGCTGTCTCTTCTCCAGGCTAAATGGTCTTTTAGCTTGGAATCTTTAGATATGATGTAGATTTCCCTCGCTGTTCTGGTCAGCCTCCTTTGGCTTTGCTCCATCATGTCCATGCCTATCCCAAAATGGTGCACTCATAACAGAACACAGTTCTCCAGTTGGTAGAGTGATCCCATTATCTCCCTTCTTTGGGACCCTGTGCTTCTATTAGTATATATACATTCAAACATATACATATATACATACATATACACATGCATACATATAATGTGTATATATGCTAATACATACATATAATGTGTGTATTTAATAAATACATACATGTATATACATGTATACTCACATACACATATATGTGTATACATATACATAAACACACATATTTATCCTGGTTTATTTGCAATGATCAAAAATCCCTAAATCTTTCCCATAGGAATTGTCTAAGTAATTTCTTCCTCTATACTTGTCAACAGATTTTTAAAAATCAGAATATAGATATCTACATTTGATCCTATTAAATTTCATCTTGTTAGGTTTCACCTCTCATCCTAGTCTATCTACAGAGATAATTTTGGATCCAAAATTAGTCATCCAATGAATTAGCACTCACTCACAGCTTTCTGTCATCTTCAGATTTGATAAACATGACATTTGTGCCTGCTTTCATCCAAATAGTTGATGGCAAATGTTGAATGGAATAGGGTATGAGCACACAACACCGTACAGCTTATCACTGATTCATTTATCAACGTTCTTTGGGTCGGGTCACACCAAGAATCATTCATCTTGTTCATTTCTGTCCATCATGTTCAGTGTGTGTGTGTGTGTGTGTGTGTGTGTGTGTGTGTGTGTGTGTGTGTATGTGTGTGTGTGTGTGTGTGTGCGTGTGTGTGTGTGTGTGTGTGTACACACACACTGGTCCAAGTCTATCCTATCCTTGGTGTGCACAGTTTCTGATACAGAGTGGAAACGTCCTTCATTAATGCAGATCAGTGACTCATCTGTACCTTACAATGTTATAGAGTTGCCACAAGGCACTGAGAGATTGTAACTTGACTGTGGTCTGGCAGCTAGTATATGAGAAACAAGATGTCAGCCCACGATTCCCTGCCTCCAAGGCAGCCCTCCCTCCACTACATCATCTTGCCTTTCACATACAAAGATATCTATTCTTTAGCACTTGTCAAAGGCCTTATTGAAATCAAAATAAAGTATGTCTTCAACATTTCCTTTTCCTACCTGCCTAGTGACCATTAAAAGAGGAAATGAACTGAATCTGGCATGTCTTGATTTTTAGTGAACTCAAGCTGCCTCCCCTTGACGGCTGCTTCCCTTTCCAAATGCTTGCAAACCACCCATTTCATGATTCATTGTGGAATGTTCCAGTGATTAATGTCAAGTTTGCTGGTTTATAGTTTCCTGAATTCCCCATCCCCCCTTTCCCTCAGGTAGCATTCGCCTGTCTTCAGCCTTTTGGCACCCTCCTGTGCTGCGTGATTTCCCGATCACTGACAGAGGCGCAGCAATCACATCTGCAAGTCCTTTCAGCATTCTAGGGTGTAATTATTCTGGGCCAAAAGACAAACTCTTTGAGAGAAACTTGGAGCTTTCTTATTATAATAATAGCAATTATGACAAAAACAGCAACACATTTACATAGCACTTCAGGGTTTTAAAAACTTGCTTTAATTCCCTTCAAACAATTTCTGTTCTACCTTTTCCAGGCTGAACATAGCTCTCCCTAACTGTAAAGTTGGAAGCAAACTTGGAAACTGAGTTACTTTGTTTTGTAGCATCTGTAAATATTACACCATTCTCCCCTAACAGTGAGTCTATCGTTTACTTGGGCTGCTTCTGGGGATCAGACTGGTTAAAAGCTCTTACCACCATCCCTAATAGCCATCACAAACCTTAGCTCATTTGGGCCTTTAGCCTTTCAAACAGGATCTCTATTGATGCATGATGTATCTGCTTCCATACTTTCCATGTGGCTTCTAAAAATCTGAGTTTATCAGTGAGCTTCCAGTGAAGCCAGGTTGGTCCTTTTGGATGTCAACTCATTTTCTCTTTCTTTGGAATCATTCATTATTGCATCTTTATAATTTCATTGCTGAGAGTTGCCCAACCATCAAAAGCCATTTTGCTTTTTATAGTCTGGGCCTGTTTTGGACCATACCACATCTCTGTTAAAAAATCTCTAATGGTTCCCCATATGCCTTTAGAATAAAATGCAAACTCCTCTCCTTGGAATGTAAAGCCCTGCCCAATCTGATTCCTGCCAACCTTTCCAGACTTATTTGGGATTGGTCCTGTTCATGTGCTCATAACACGCTTCAAACCTGCACCAATGACGTTTCATCCCATCTCAGAATCTTTGTACAAACTGTCTTTCATGCCTGAGATTCACTCACTCCTGACTTCTGCCCCTTAGAATTCTTTAGCTGCCTTCAAGTTTCAATTGTTCAGCAGTCTCTCTTAAGAGACCTTTCTTGATCTGCTCTGTTCCCCTCCCCACAGACTGTAAGTGTTCTTCTCCTCTGGAAATTACGTTTATTTGTTTTTACTTGTCTGTGTGCATGACGTAACCTCCCAGTAGAATGTAAACTTCCTGAGGACAGGGACTCTATTTTTCCTTCCTTGTATGCCTAGGATCATAGCAGTTTGCGTCGACTTTATTTTTAACATCTGTTAAATGTTTTTGTTTGTTTGTTTGTTTTTTTGAAGGGCAATTGGGGTTAAGTAACTTGCCCAAGGTCACATGGCTAGGTGTTTGTGTGTGTTAAGTGTCTGAGTCCGGATCCGAACTCAGGTCCTTCTGACTCCAGGTCGGCACTCTACTCACTGAGCCACCTAGCTGCCCAAGTTAAATGTTTTTTTAAAGATATTTTTAACATCTGACCCAAGCATTTGAGAAATTCTTGTTGATTCCTACTGAATTGTACAATACCCTTCATTTTTTCTCTTGGCTTTTTGAAACCTATCTTTGGGCAAGTCAGCAGCGTGAATTTGACCATACTCAGCATGGCTGTTGTTGGGTATCTCTAGCTCTAAAATGGCAAGGCTGCTTTCTCCTAAGATTCCCGTGGCTTCCACACAGGATAGCTTGTCATTGTTAGGTCATGTCTGACCACAGCACATCAGGCCTTTCTATACTTTACTGTCTCCCAAAGTCTGTCCAAGCTCATGTTTGTCTGTCCAAGCAAAGCAGTTGCCCTGGTTTCTGTTTCTGCTTCCTGAGAAGTGCTCTCCCAGTTCAAAGACAGAGAGTACATGGGATAATCAAACAGAAAGCATTTATTAAGGATGTACTTAAGGTAGGCAGGTGGGACAATAGATAGAGTGCTGGGCCTATTGTGAGGAAGAGCTGAGCTCAAATCCAGCCTCAGACGCTTAATACCTATGTGACTCTGGGCAAGGAACTTTACCTCTGTTGCCTCAGTTTCCTCAACTGAATGGGGCCAATAAGAGCACCACCTACCTCCCAGGGTTGTTGAGAAGATCAAAGGAGATAATCTTTTTGAAGCACTTTAAACCGTATATAAAACTCTTATTCCATGTTGGACCCTTGACGAGATCAGAGGTGATAAGGGCCTGAACTAGAGAAGCCTCCCATTTAGAATCATGAGAAAACAGACATGGAATTTAAATGACATACCCAAGAACCTACAGGTAGTAGTAAGGAGTGGAGCTAGGAATTTAATCTAGCTCCTGTGGCTCCCAAATCCAATTCTTTTCCCACCACCATACCTCCTCTCTTTGTGTAGGCTGGGATTCGTTAGGGATAGCTTAATGAAAGCAGATGAAATAACTCCATAAAGTGTTTGGAATTCTTCAGGAGGGAAAAGTGTTGTGAACACAGAGTGCTATTATTATCCTATAAATTGGGGGAAATGATAACTTCCAGACCATCTGATTTTAGCTAATTGAGGTTTCATTGTAGTTGGCTGGGTTTATCCATCCCAACAGGATGTCTGTTAGCCTATTAGTTGGAAAGTAAATGCCATGATGTTAACATTCTCTGGCATATGACTGGCTTGGATGGCTCCCTAACAGCAGAGTTCAAATATATGACCTTAGAGGAATCCTCCCTTCCACTCAATCTACCAGTTATAACCTTCCCACCCAGAGATGGGCCAGAAGACATTGCTCCCATGCCCTGAGCCCCTGAGGCCTTGTGTCAATGACTCTGGCTTTCTAGGTTTTAGACCGATGCCTCTGCACTCTTGTGTTGATCTATGATTTCAGTGTATCTATAAGAAGGAAGGGCCAGGCCCTGGAGGTATAGCATCAGGGGCAGAGACATCCCTGGTTCCTGGGAGTGTGGTGATGGGAGTGGAGATGCTGTGTCGATAACAAACAGAATCCTCCAGCTGCAGAAGGAGTTATGGAGATGGACTTGCTGAAGTCAGTTAATCAAAGTCGTAGCATCATCACATCAAAAAAAATTACATTATATAATTTTCCATCAAGGGTCAGATCAGGTGCCTCATTGTCCTCTATAAAACCATCTCTGATTTTCTCAGTTAACATTCTCTCTGCCTCTATTTACTAATTAGAATTATTTGGGTGCCTCCTGCCTTGCTTCCTATAGAAACCGTTGCCTGAGGATTTAACCCTTTCAGCTCTATAACTCTCATGCTTAGGCCCACCATTTCACTTCTATCTACTATCCATCCATCCATCTATCTATCTATCCATCCATCCACCCATCCATCCATCTATCTATCATCTATCCATCTATCTATCTATCTATCTATCTATCTATCTATCTATCTATCTATCTACTCACCAGCTGCCCTTTCTAAAACCTGCTCCTACTTTCTAGTTTTGGCACCATAATAAAACCTATTCTGTCATTACTACTGGAAAGAATGCCAATCTACTTTCTTAGAAATCCACCATCCCTGTGACTTCCCAGACCAAAACACTCTTCCCTGGCCACCGATCTCTTACACATATGGCAAGACAGAGACAGCGTTTAGTCCCTTGTAAGCACTTGAATGCCTTTTCATTCATAAACCATGAGTAGAAATTGAGTGCCTTAATCTTTTTTTTTTTAAGTATCCCCATAGACAAAAATATTGTTTTACATGTAGTGGTACAGTAAATAGATTACTGGAGTTCCAGCCAGGCTGTCTTTAGTTCAAATTCTGCCTTAGACACTTACTAGCTGTGTGACCCTGGATAAGTCACTTAACTGCTGTTTGCCTCCGTTTTCTGTAAAACGGGGATAATAACAGCACTTCCTTTCTGGGATTGTTGTGAGAATAAAATCAAGTGCTATATGTAAAGCACTTTGTAAAATTTAAAGTGTCGCATGAATATTAGCTATTATTATTATTATTATTATAGAAGTTCATGATTATTAAACAGGCAGACCAAGGACTTCACCTGGGGAACTATAACTTCAGGGTGTGGAAGCATTATAATCAATACCACCATTTCAGGGTCCAATCCTGTGATTTCATCAGCACAGGGAATTCTTATTTTTTAAAATTTATTTACTTTTAGTTTACAACATTCAGCTCCACAAGCTTTTGAGTTCCAGATTTTCTTCCCCTCCATCTCTTCTTTCCTTCTCTCCCCTCCCCCCTCCCCCCCCCCCCCCGACCGAGCACAGGGAATACTGACAGAGGAAATTTCCTCAGACAGCAATGGTGCTGTCACAGCATTAGGGAGCTGCCTGGGGCACTGAGAGGTTGGGTGGTTTACACAGGATCACATAGCTCCTCTGTGTAGAGAGATTTCTATCCACGTTCACATACTGCAGATTAGAAGATTCTTTGATGTTGTTCAATCTTGTCCAATGCTTCCAGACCCACTTGGGATTTTCTCAGCAGAGATACTAGAGAGCTTTGCCATTTCCTTCTCCAGTTCATTTTGCTGATGAGGAATCTGGGGCAACCAGGGGGAAGTGACTTACCCAGGGTCACACAGCTAGTGCCTGTCTGAGACCAGATTTGAATTCATCTTCCTCACTCCAGGTCTCTATCTACCGCACCACCTAGGTTCCAGGGAAATGTTTACAAGTGAATAGATGTGTTTATGGGGGGTGGTTTCTAGCCTTTTAGAAGGTCTTATTAATGTTCTAAGTATCCCTTCTGTTTGAGAGAGAGAATTTATGTCATTTCATAAGCTTAAGGGATCATAAAGGTTGAAGGTAAAGGTTGAAGTATTCTCAGAAGTCATCTAGTATGTACACACACACACACTCATTTTATAAATGAGGAAACTGAGTCTTAGAGACATTCAGTTATTTGCCTGATAAAATGTTATGTTTTCTCTTCTCACCTTGGTAAAGCTGTAAGTCCCCTAATGGCTGGGATGGTGGCAGAGACTGTGAGAGTCCCACTGGTAATTTTGATTATTATATACCTATACTTTTGGAGCCCCTGCTGAGGCCAAAATGAAGGACCACAGTTCTCCTCGGTCCTCTCTTCCATGATATTATCTGGGAACCTATGGTTAAAGATCATTAGTTACAGATAGGCATGAGCATTGGGGGACAAGGTCACAAGGATGATATATTGCTGGTCAAACTATTCAAGGAAGCCTCCAGGACCCATTTCTCCATCTTAAACGGCCTCCAGTCACCAAGACTATGGGGACTGAAAATACAGGGATTCTACAGTGGATATAAGCATTTTACTAAGTCTACTTGACATTCTTTTAAAGGTGCATTGGACTAGACTTTAAAAAAAAACACACTCCAAAATGATACTTGAGATTATGGGCTACTTCAATTTGGTTCATATAAATTAGCAATGGTGTTGTTAGAGCAACCAGCTGTCTGATGTCTTGGAGGGTTGTTAAACAACTGGGCTGCTTTGATCCCTGTCAGTCCTCACCTCTCCCAACTTAAATTGCACAAAAGTGAAGATTAAAAAGGATTATTATTGTGTGGACTAAGAAGCTCCATTATCACAAAGTATCAAGTCTGGAGGAAAAAATAAAAAAAAACAGAAATGAGGCTATGGCCAAACCCAAGGGTGTGGTGTGGTTTAAAGTAATATCTAATTCCACATAAATGGAGGAAGTTAAGGGCCCCCAGAGCAATCTCCTTTACACAAAGAGAGTGAAGAACAAAATGGAGCTATTAAAACAGCCATCATGCTGGGGAAATGGCAAAAGGGGCCTGCCATCTGGGCCACAACCAACACCACCATCTTGGAAAATGCTTATAAGCCTAAGAAAAGATCTTGAAACAGCAGCATCTCCTCCACCTCCACCTCCCATCTCCACTACAGCTCTTGGGGAGATGTGACCTGAGAACGGCCTCTGTGGGCATTGTAGTCTATTTCTCTCTGCAGCCCAGGTTCTTGAAAATTGGGCAAAGCAAGTTGCCTACATTAAAGTTCTTTGCACCAAAAAGTATAGAAGCACAGGAGAAATGGAAATGGTTGTATTAAGGGAAATGACTAAAGAAGATACATTCCCATCTGCTTTACTATTGCCCTAAAGACATAGAGCCATTTTATCTGTCTTGCAGCTGAAATCTCTGTCTCTTGTGCCTGCATGTGAGAGTATGGGAGCTCCTTGAGCTGAGACAGTTAGACTTTTCTATTGGCGTGTCCACTATTTAGCAGTAAATGCTCATCTGTTCATCGAGTCATTCACATTACCTAAGACACTGAGCTAGGGCTGTGTGCTGCTTTGCACCCAGATGGCCTGTCTTTTACCCTGGGATTCACTTGCTACTTCACACATTTATCCTGTAGGATGCTGAGACTGCCTGCCTGCATGTGTTGCTACTTTGAAAGGCAGCTTGGTGGCTCAGTGGAGATAGCACACTGGGCTTGGAGTCAGGAACATTTGAAATCAAATCTGAACCCAGACACCTCCTGTGTGACCTTGAGCAAGTCATTTAACCTCTGTTCCTCACTCTCCTCATCTGTAAAACTGCAGACAATAAAGGTACCTGCCTCCAGGGTTGTTTGGGGATCAACTGAGATAACATTAGTAAAGCGTTTGGCATAGTGCCTGTCACAAGTGGGCACTATATAACTGCATCGGCATCGTTGTTGTTGTTTCAGGAAGGACCCTAGGCATCCTTCAGTCACAGCTCGACTGATTCAACCTTAAATTGCATCCACTGCCCCACTCAGTCCCCCTCTATGTGTTGTGTTCACTCATTAGAATGTGAATTCCTTGAGGGAAGGGGCTATTTTGCTTACATTTGTAGTCACAAGTCTTAGCATAGTATCTAACACATTAAAAAAAATTCCTTCCCTCCTTCCTTCCTTCCTCCTCCTTCTCCTCCTCCTCCTCCTTCTTTCTTCTTCTTCTTCTTCTTCTTCTTCTTCTTCTTCTTCTTCTTCTTCTTCTTCTTCTTCTTCTTCTTCTTCTTCTTCTTCTTCTTCTTCTCTTCCTCCATACCTTTCTTCCTCTTTCTCTTTCTTACTTTCCCTCTTTCTTCCTCGCCCTTCTTTCCTCCTTCCATCTCCTGTCTCCCTCTGTCCCTCTCTTTCTTTCTCTATTTCCCTTTTTATCTTCCTTCTATCCTTCCTTTAATTCTTCCTTCCTTTCTCCCTCCCTCTTTCCTAGTTCCCCCTCTCTGCTTTTCTTTCTTCCTCCTCCCTCTTTCCTTTCTTCTACTCCTTCCCCTCTCTTCCTTCCTTTCTTTTTCTTCCTCTTCCTCCCTGTCCCCCCCTTTATGTCCCTTTTTACTTCTCTTTCCCTTCTTCCCTCCCTTCCATTAGTCCTTTCTTTTCTTCCAGTCTTTCTTCCTTCTTCTCTTTTTTCTTTCTCTTTCTTCCTTTTCCTCCCCTCTCTCCTCTCCTCATTTTTCTTTCTTTATTCTTTTCTTCCTTTCTCCTCCCTTCCTTTTCCTTTCTACATTCCTTCATTTTTCTTTTTCTTTCTCCTTTCTTTCCTTCTTCTTTCTTCCTTTCGTTTTTCCTTCCTTTCTTTTTTTTTTTTTCATTTTCTTCATATACATCTAGAACTGGAAGGGATCTTAGAGGTCATCTAGGTCAACCCATTCATTCAAAGGTAAGGAAACTGAGGCCCACAGAGGCAAAGTGACTTGCCCAAGGTCACACAGGTAAAAGACAGAAAAGACCAGATTCAACTCAGAATCAGTGATCACAAGTCCTTCTCTCCAAGTTCAGCACTCTTCTCTGCTCCACATTGCTTCTCTTCGAGGTTAAAGCTTAAACTGGTCACATTATCATTAGGCTGGATATTAAAAAAAAAAGATGAGTGATGAAGGCAGTGACCACTCTTTATCACGTGAAATTCTAGTAATTTCGGTGGGATTAAGTTTAAAGGAGGAATGATTGGACCTTGGGGGTAAACTCATCCTTCATGGCCACTATTTTTCCCAGGTCCACTAGGTGGCATTAGTCTTCTGTGTATCTGTGCCATCTGCTTAAAAAAATCAGAAGAAACCACTGGAAGTTTTTTTTTCCTCACAGCTGTTTTACCTGTTTTCCCTAAAGGGGAGAGAATGACTAAGGAAAGTTCTCTGCTCTGGGTTATAAGTTCACCTCTAATAGATGACTTGCACCTGGAAGCGGCCGCCACTTGATTTAGTGGTATGCAATCACAACATTGCTGGGGATGAATGATGTGCCACCCTCCACAAAATGCTGCATGCTCCTTATCTTCAGAAGCTCCACATTGCAAGGAGCAATCGTCCAAGGTCCTCTCGTTCTTCTCATCTTCTCATAGAATAGTAAGATGTAGAGTTTAAGTGAACTTCGGAGATCATCTTGTCCAGCCCCCTCATTTCACCAATCAGGAGACAGCCTTTACAACAGAGAGAAGGGATGGAATGTTGTCCATGACGAGTAATTGATGACCACAGAGGTTAAATGACTTTCCAAGAGTTGCACAGGGAGTCAGTAGCAGAATTAGGAAAGGAACAAGGGCCCTGGATCTGAATCCTTACATTATGTCGCACAGCTTCTCTCCCTCATCATAGCAATTACATTTTGTGGTCAGAAGTGGTCTGAGAGTTTACAAAGGGCTTTCAAATAGTCATTTGTTTCTCACTACAATCCAGAGGCAGATAAAGGAGAGATTACTATTCTTGTTAGATAAAAGAAAGATTTAAAATGTCCAAGTGATTTGCCAAATGGCTAGATGAGTCATGGTGAAGGAGGGGTAATTTGGGAAAATCTTACACACCTTTTCTACTAGGAAGGGGATTATTGATTTAATTATGGTTCTATGAAGGAGGGGTGGGTAGAGAGATTAGAGTGGTGACAGGGCAACTGACAGGAGGGTGTCACACACACACACACATGTAAAGTAAATCATGACTGGGACCGCGTGAGTATAGTTGGCATTGTGACATACTTCCCACTCAAGTCAGCAGGGACACCCCAACAGAAATTCTGAAGATGAAAGGGTTAAGCTCTCCAGGGAATAGTCTCTAATCTAAGACTCCAGTGGCCTCATAACTACTAGTTATGAGTGAAGCTGATAGGAGGGTCTCTGAGATGATTTAAGGCAGAATGCCTTCATTGGCAAGGACTACAATAGAGTTTTTTGGTGGCTGTGAGACCAGTGAGGGAAAGGCTATATTCATCTAATCTAGGAATGAAGAAGTCCTGGAAAATGAATTTGGCTGAGAAAGATGTTAGGCTTTTTATGACAGGTTCAGGCCATATAATAGGGCCTCAATAAATGTTTATGGAATGGATTCTGAAAGAATGGATGAAATAGAGATAGACTTTGCCAAGGCCTCTATATGTGGAATGAATAGAAATGATGGGTATGGAAATCACTGAAATTTTCTAATTTATAGGATGTCAGATAGTAGTATCTCCCATAGTAACAAAGTTGGGCAGAAGAAAGGGTTTTGAAGGAAAGATGCTTGGTTGTTCTCATGTGTGTGTGTATGTGTGTGTGTGTGTGTGTGTGTGTGTGTGTGTATGCACGCACATGCATTTTAAAGGTTGTGATAGTTTCGCCAGAATAGGATGCCCCAGAGTCAATTTTATAACACTCAATCAACCAAACAATAAGCATTTACTAGTTACTTACTATGTGCCAAGTTCTATGACCTGGGGACATAAAGGAAGAGCAAAATGGGTTTATATTGTGAAGGTGATACTGAGTTTGAAAGGGAGAGCTGCATAAAAATAACAGTCAAATCCCATAAGTGGATATGCCAGCCATTGTGCAAGGTATAGAAAAATCCATGATTACTTGTTTCCCTAATAAAGTTTGGAAGCATGCCCCAAAACCACTGTAAAAGAAAGAACAAAGGATGTCTGAAGGAGAAGTACGAAGAAAGTCAGCCCAGAGCAAAGATAATCTGACTATGTCTATGACATTTTGCACAATGAACTAGGAGCATCTTCATCCATTGAGTCTGAGATTGTCTATACAGCCAATCTGGAAAATTCAGGCAAATTGATCTTATTGGTTCAAGTCATCCAGGTTTCTAGTGTAATTATCCTTAACATAGAAGAAAATACTACAACTCCCTTTTCCGCTGAGGTTTCACTCTGGGATTTGGTTTCCCTGGGAAATCTGGCTTGGTCCAACATGGCATCCTGTTGCACCACTCCATTTTTCCCCATGAAGATTCTTTTCTTAAGCCCTGTTAATTGCCTTTAGTCACTGACACCTATTGGCTCTGTGGTCTTTCTAGAAGAGCACTTTTCCCAATACACTTGAGGTTTCTGTGACTTGTCCAGGAACACATATGAAGTAAGTGGCATGGCCAGAATATAAACTGAAGCTTCCTGACTTCCAGCCTGGGACTCTCTCCATGACATAACATACCGCCTGCTTGCATCTCATGGGAGTGCCCAGTGCTCAGAGCTTTCCACAGGTCGCAATGGTGGATGAGCTGTCCTTTATATTGCATAAACACCTCACATTCATTCTCTTATCTCTCCAGACTCACTCCTCTTTATCAATCAGGCACATTTGCTGCAGACAGTGCCAACAACCTCCCACTCTTCACTTTCTCAAACCCTGAGCTTTGCTTCCACATTCCACAGAGCTGATCTAGTCTTGGAACTCATTCCAAAATGCTGCATCTACAGTTCTGCTTCATAGATCCAGTGGCCCAGAACAGACATCCAATTCCATCATTTGGGGAGAAGGGTTTATTTTCATCAGAAAGCCTAGAGTAGTGGGTGTCCATTTGTCTTACATCAGAAGAGTTAAAACATCTTGAAATTCATTTTAAGGTTATTTTTTTTCCCTCCAAACCACTCTGAAAGGTTGATAGTGTGAATAATAGTAAACCAATTTTTTTCAGATGAGAAAACTGAGGATCAGAGATGTATCAAGAAGTGCCTATGCTCACATGCGGTTGTGTTTGTGAGTAACGGGGCTGGGATTCAGATCTTGGACTCTTGACTTCCAATCTAAGAAAGGAGTCAGTACCTAAGCACTTGCAAAATATATCAGTGATTTTTGTTTTATCTTTACAAAGGTGAAGGAATAAGCATTTACATAGCATCTACTAGACCAGGCACTATGCTAAAGTGCTTTACAAATATTAAATCTGCAATTCAACTTAATGAGCATTTATTAAGCACTAAGAGAATTCCTGCCCACAAAACATACATGCACACATGTATACACTAAATGTTTAATAAATGCTTATTTACTTGTTGATTTGGTATACAACATATACTTAAGTTGTAGAATCATTTTAGTCAGTTATTTCTTCACTTCAGTCACTATGACATGAAAAAGTTTAGTCATTCTGTAGTGACTCCATAGGGATAGCTAGATGACCTGATGGATAGAGCATTGGGCTTGGAGTCAGGAAGACTTGAGTTCAAATTCAGTTTTAGACATTTACTAGTTGTGTGACCCTGGACAAGTCAGTTAACCTTTGTTTGAATCCCCTGAAAAAGGAAATGGAAAACCACTCTAGTATTTTTGCCAAAAAAGCCCCATGGACAATATATCACATAGGGTCACAGAGAGTCGTACAGTACTGAATGACTAAACAAGTGTCTCCATTGGATCCAATAAGGATCCAAGTGCCAAAGTCTTGCTGCATATAGATCTATCTCAGTTGGCATTGGTTTACTGAAAGAATAGGGTCTCCAAATTTCCAACTTAAGTTTTAGGCTCTCAACCCCCCTGAACACACACACACACACACACACACACACACACACACACACATACAACTCACACCCTCTTCCCTTTCCTATTTCACTTCCCAGAAGACCCTGTCATTAGCAAACACTAATCAGATCTTTTGAATTGTTCAATTATTCCCAATTCAAGGGGACATTTGTAGCTAAAGATGGTTTGCAAACTGTAATGAGGACCCAGAAAAGGTAAAAGGCTTTCTTTGATTATAGCTGCTCTGCCTGAGTGATCCATGGTAAAGATATATTGGGAGAGAGGGCATAAAATAACTCTAAAGGCAGAAAAGATAAGTGCCCTATCAGCTTGAGAACAGATGTGGAGAAGGTATAGAGTCTATATTGGTTTCCCATTTTGTACTTGTTCAGTGAGTAGGAAAGATGTTTTCAAGTCCACTCATGATAAAAGACTCCCTTATCTTTTAGAGACAGCTGGCTCAATTCATCTAGGGTTTTAAGAAAGGAAACAAAAGATTATGGCCCTCTCCACCAAGGATTGTAGTGAGTAAGCCAACAGGTAAAGTGTCACTTCTAAGCCTCCGTTAGGGGATTTCCCTAGATGATATAGCCAAGATAAGGTTAGCCAAGGTTCGCTGAATATTAGAACTGCACCCAGCCCTGTGGTAGAATTATTAAATATAAAGAGTCATAAAGTTCTCTCATGATCATTCCATTGAAACATATTGTTCTACAGATGAAAAACTGAGACTCAGAGAGAGGGAAAAAAAAAAAAAACAACTACTCATAGTCACCATGCAGCCATGGTAAGTGGGAATGGGAGAGTCACTTATAGTCCATAGAAAAATAAAGACAGAGGCAGCTAGGTGGCACAGTGAATATAGCACTGGCCCTGGAGTTAGGAGGACCTGAGTTCAAATCCAGCCTCAGCCACTTAACACAAAAACTAGCCATATGACCTTGGGCAAGTCACTTAAGCCCAATTGCCCTCTAAAAAGCAAAAAAGCAAAAAAGCAAAAAAGAAAAAGAAAGACAAAGTCTCCCAGATTGTAGTCTGGGGTACTTTTTAGTTGGCTACATGAAATTGGAAATCTTTGAAAATAGCACTTTATTGGTATAATGTAAAATCACCAGGAATCTGTTCTTCAGCAGCCTTGTCACTGAGCACCCTTTGTGTACACTATATTAATAACATTAAAACATAAGGAAACTCTAGGCCCTATTTTAAGTATTGCCTCTAGTTGCTGTTGGATCCTAATTACAAGGCCTTCTATATAAACTATGCCAGTTATATTCAAGAGGCTTCAGCCACAGAAAATAAAATTAGCTTAAGTAATTCATGCCACCTACTGTAGTTGTAGTTAAGAGTAAAGGGTTTTACAGATCTGATTTCTAGACACTGTTATTGAGGGAAGGCTAGTTCCTTATGAACAAAGTACAACCATGGTTAAACATATGATGTGACTAGAAAGAGAAACTGGTTGTTGCAGTTTCTTTTGCCCAGAAAGATCTAATTAACTTTAGCTAATCAAATTCATCAAGGTTTTCAGATACACTCAAATTTATCTGTCGTAAAGAAACAGCTGCAATTAATTAGGTAAAGAAGTAAAAATCTAGGCATAGAGGAGGCAACTGCGGGGCGGGGGGGGGGGGGGGGTGCGGTGGATAGAATGCTGGGCCTGGAGTCAGGAAGACTCATCTATGTGAGTTCAAATTGGGTCTCAGATGTGTGTGTGTGTGTGTGTGTGTGTGTGTGTGTGTGTGTGTGTGTGTGTGTGTGTGTGATTATGCAGATTTGCTATTATCTCTGAGAAAGGTAAAAACGGGGCTGAATGGTCAGCCTGTTAATTTATAAAACTATATAAGATCTTAGAAGGTAATCAGAGGTGATTTCATTCAGTACTTAAATGAAGCACATTAGATATGTCCTTGTGTTGAGGGACAAGGACTGTATTCAGACATCTCCCATAAAAGAGGCCTGATGGACTCACAGGGTTAGTGATATTAAGCAATTTCCCCAGTCACATAGCTTGTAACTGGGTAAGTAAAGAATTGAAGCTAGTCCATGACTTTTTTCTTCCACTGCTTCATGATGGAGCTTAATCAAAGGCAGCTCTTCTCACTTTGTACTAGTCTTTGGTCTTTCACCCAAACAAGTCTAGCCAGATAGGGGCCTAGCCAAAGATGTGGTAACGGGAGATGGACAGGAAATGACTAGTGAGCCAATGTGACTAGAATGGTCAGTGGGTGAATATGAAATGAGACAGAACCCAGATTGTGGAGTGTTACATTTCAGGTTCAGGATTACAACTGTATTTTATCTCAAAGGCAATAAAGAGCCATAGAGGATTTTTGAGTGGGGGGAGAAAAGAGGGGAGATTCAGAGACATGGTCAGATCTGTGTTTGAAGGATAAGAATTTAGAAGCTATATAGAGGATGGATCAGAAAAGGATGAGAATGGAAGCAGGAAAACCAGTTAGGAGGCTCTTTCAATAGACTAGGTCAGAGGTGATAAGGGCCTGAACTAGAGAAGAGTGCAATACTCTGGTAAAACTATACTAGTGACTGCTTTTTCATGAATTTTTTTGTCTCCCTTAGAGTAGTCTAACACTGTAGCCTTATTTCCATATCACTCTATTGAGTCAGATTGAATTTTCAGTCTTCTACAATCCTAGATCTTTCCCAATAAAATTCTTTCTAGCAATTTCTTGTGCATCTTATGGTTATGATGCGAGTTCTTTTTTTTAATCCAAGTATAAAATGTAACTTTATTCAATTTCACTTTTATTGGATTCGAGCTCAACTTCTCGATAGTAGATATTGCTTCATGCTTTGTATTTGCACCGCCAGCACCTGGCATAGTGCCTGCCATGTAGGCATCACTTAATAAATGCGTGCTGGTTGATTGGTTTTGAATCCTACTTGTCAGCCAGCAGGTTAGCTGCTCCTCCCAGCTTTGTGGTATCTGCCAATTTGATAAGCATGTATCCTATGGCTTTATCCTTGCTATCAACAGAGACCTTAAACAACACAGGGCCATTCATAGATCCCTAGGACTTTCCACTAGTGGCCTTCTTCCAAATGGACATTGCATTACTCTTTGCAGATGTCTGTTCAATCATTTATCAATCCATTTAACTGTGCTGTGATCTTATCCATTTGCCTCCATATTTTCTGCATGAATAACTTGAGAGATTTTGTCAAGTACTTTGCTAAAAACTAGGTAAACTATAGAACATTCTCTCCATCTATTTGTTTAGTAGCTCTGACAAAAAAGGAAATGAAGATGGTTTGGTGTGACCTCAAATTGATGAAACTATGCATACTCCTGGTGATTACTCCTTTTCCAGATACTCACTAATTATGTCTTTAACAATATGCCATAAAATGTTATTAGGAATCAAAGTCAATGTCACTTGCTCATAGTTTACAAATCCCATTCTCTTTCTTTTTCTGAAAACTCAGTCTTTTGTCCTTCCTCAGTCCTACAGAATGTCTCTCATTATCCACAGTCTTTCAAAGATCACTAACAGCTTCTCACATATGTCAGTTCTTTTAGTACCTGTGGATATAGCTCATCTGAGTGTGGTGACTTGACCCCTTTTAGGTATTCTCTTATGATTGTCTTACTTATTGTTGGCGTCAAATTCATATTAGTCCCATTTTTTGCCCAAACTTTTCAACCCAAAGACCATTCTCCTTGTTAGATAAAACAAAACTAAGAGTTAAGTAACTCAGTTTTCTTTCCATCATGAGTTATCATGGTTCCATCCACTCCAACCAGCAATCCTATACCTTGTTTGATCTTCATCCTTTGTCTAATATGTCACTTTGGACTGTTCCTGTAATTTTATGTGGTTTCCATAATATAATGTAACAGTTATCTTATAGACATCAGTTTTTTTCCTTCAACCTCAGCTGTCACTGAGCTTTATTATTCCTGACACTATTATTTTGCATTCATCCTCTGTTAACCTTCCTTTGCTTCTGTCTTCAGTGAATGACTGAAAATTTTAATTGGGTGCTGATTTCCTTGCCACTCCACATAGGTCCATTTAAACAACTCCTTCTTTTCTTTCCATTTAAAATTGTTTCTCTTTGGATCTGTAGGATTTCATTCTTGAGAGGTTCTAATTCCTTAGACTGACCTCATATATTTTTTATGAGAGTTTCTTTATTCTATATCATATCATACCATATATCATATCACATATCATGTATTGTCTCGTATCATGTCATGTCATATCATATATCATATATCATATCTCCTTTGAAATCATCTCTCCCCAAAGTGCATGGCAAACTATGCCTGACTTTCCCCTTCTCTATAACAAATTCCAAGATGGAGTGGTAACTTTATCATAAGATTATACTCATTTTTACTCCAACTAGGTCTTTGTTGGTTAAAATCACATGTGGAATAGAATTACTTCTAGTTGGTTGCCCCACTTTCAGGTGAATAATATTACCATTAATCTAAGTGGAGAAATTATTAATTATTCTGATTTTGACAGAGAGGAGATCTCTGGCAGATGTGTTGAATTATAACTGAAGATAATTGAAGTCCTCCTTCAATGCTGTACCACACCTTTATCATTTCTTTGCCAAATTACGCTACTATTTCCTCTTTCTGTTCAGTGGGATATAGGATACAAAATCATGTTTGTTTCTGTCTTCAATGACCTGTATTCAAATGTTCTCCATCAAACTTTCCTCCTCTGATTCCTGGTTTCCATGACAAATGATAATATAAGATGCTATTCCCCTTCTCTACTCTTTTCCTCTCATGTTTTTTTTAATTAAGATATAACCTTGCAGAGTCAAATATCAGTGATACTTATATCAAATTTTCCTATTTGCATAAGTGTAGAATAGCCCATGGAAGCTCATTAAACAAATTAGATAATTTGTCTTGCTTTTTCTTTTCTTTCATTATTTAATATTTTATTTTTCCCAATTATATGTAAAACAAATTAACATTCTTTTTTTTTCAAATTTTGAGTTCCAAATTCTCTCCTTTCCCTCATTGAGAAAGCAAGCAATTTGACATAGTTTACACATGTGTAGTCATGCAAAACTAATTTCCATGTAAATCATTCTGTGAAAGAAAACACAGGAAAAACTCCCAAGAAAAATAAACAAATAAAGAAAAAGTGTCTTTGACCTGCATTCAGGCTCTTACAGTGCTTTCTCTAGAGATGGACAACACCTTTCACCATAAGTACTACAGAAATATCATGGATCATTGTATTGTCTAGAATGGCTATGTTATTCAAAGTAGATCCTCATAGCATTGCTGTTACTATGTACCATGTTCTCCTGCTTCTACTCATTTCACTTTGCATCAGTTCATCTAAGTCTTCCCTTGTTTTTTACTGAGATCATCCTGCTCATCATTTCTTTTTTTTTTAAACAAATGCTTTATTAACTTGTTTTACATCATTCATTTCCGCCAGATTTTGAGTTACAATCATTTCCCCCCCATTATTCCTCTACCCAACCTCCCAGAATAGTAGTCCCACAAGATATCGCTTCCTCCAATCTGCTCTCTCCCATACCTTCTCCCATACCCCCATCGACTTTTCCATTAGAGGAAGGTGAGTCTTTGTGTCCCAATGCCTGCACATCTTATGTCCCTATTACAAGCAAAAGAGTATTAAAAATAGTATTTATATATATTTGAAACATTTAATGTTACGACCTTGAATTTCAGATCCATTTCCTTCCTCCCTTGTCACCCATTCCCTCTTGGGAGATAAGTAATTCAGTATATGTTGCACATGTCTAGCTATGCAAAACATTATCATAGTAGATATATTGTACAAGGCTGCTTATAATTCCCTCCCACTCATTCCACCTCCCACGTGGTCCATTCCCTACATGTTCCTGTCCCTCTTTTATAGTAGGTACTTCCAACCTCCCCTCCCCCCAAGGATGCCCTATCATCCATCATCCCTCCTCACATCCCCCTTCCCCCTATCCTGCTGCAGGATGAGATATCCCATTTAGTATGTATGTCATTTTCTCCCTGAGCCAAATTCAATGTGAATGTGGTTTTGCCTTTTTAGCCTTCCTTATTCTCCCCACCCTTTGCAACCACTTCCCCTTGCTTCTTCTACATGGGATAGTTTACCCTACCCTGTCTCTCCCCATCTCCTCTTGCCACTTTCCTCTCTCACCTCATAATTTCATCCCTTGAGTATTCTCCCTTCCCAACAAATTCAACCTATGCCCTCTATCCATATATAACTGTAACTATATACACACACATTCACATATGTATTCATATGACCACACCCCCTTCTTCCATTATTTTCAGTGAGAAAGATATCATCAGTCACAGTTATTGCTTTTCCATATAGGAATGTAAATAGTTCAACTTTGATAAGTTCCTTTTGATTTCTTTTCCCTGATTACCTTCTCAGGCATCTCTTCCTTCTTGTGTCTGGATGTCAAATTTTCTATTCAATCCTGGTTTTTTCCTCAAGAATGCTTGAAAGTCCTCTATTCCACTGGATGACCATATTTTCCCCTGAAACAAAATACTCAGTTTTGCTGGGTAGGTGACCTTGGGTTCATTCCCAGTTCTTTTGCCCTCTGGAATATCATATTCCATGCCCTTTGATCCCTCAGTGTAGAAGCTGCCAGGTCCTGGGCTATTCTGATTGTGTTTCCACAATATTGAAATTGTTTCTTCCTGGCTGCTTGGAGTATTTTCTCCTTGATTTGGGGATTCTGGAACCTGGCTATAATATTCCTGGGAGTTTTCTTTTTGGGATCTTTTTCAGGAGGTGATCGGTGGATTCTTTCAACCTCTATTTTGCCCTCTGGATCTAAAACATCAGGGCAGTTTTCCTTGAGAATTTCTTGAAGGGTGATTTCTAGGTTCTTTCCTTGATCATGGCTTTCAGGTAGTCCAATAATTTTTAAATTGTCTCTCCTGGATCTATTTTCCAGGTCAGTGGTTTTTCCCATGAGATATTTCACATTGCCTTCTAATCTTTCATTTGTTTGGATCTGCTTAACAGCATCTTGATTTCTCATAAAGTCATTAGCTTCCATTTGCTCCAGTCTAACTCTGAAGGAATGAATCTCCTCAGTGAACTTTTGAGATTCTTTTTCCATCTGGCAAATTCGACTTTTTAAGGCATTCTTCTCCTCATTGCCCTTTTGGGCCTCCTTTGCCATTTGAGTTAGTCTATTTTTTAAGGTGTTGTTTTCCTCAGTCAGGCTGTTGACCCTCATTTCATACTTTTCCTGCATCCTTCTCATTTCTCTTTCCAATTTTTCCTCCACTTCTCTTATTTGATTTTTCAAGTCCTTCTTAAGGTCCTCTATGGCCTGCAACCCGCTCATGTTTTCCCCTGGAGCAGGACTTCTGACCTCACAGTCCTTTTCCTGCTCTATGCCCCGAAAATAGGAGTCTAGGGTTGCGTTTTTCTTTTTCCTTTGCCTTGGCATGTTGCCACTTAATTACTTGACTTTTGGGCTTGTTGCCACACTATGGCTTTAAGGCCAGATAGAGGAATTTTCATCCCGAACGTGTGGGGGGCAACTTCCATTTCTGGCAAGCTGTAAACCCACCCACAACTTCCACCCTAGATCACAATGCAGATCCAGGGAGGTTAAAGCAAGAGCGATTACCCCCCAAGACTGATTGCTGGATCTCCCTAGGATTTGCAGGCCGGGAGCTGGAGCTGCCTCTGAAAACTACAAAATGGTGTGTCTCCTCAGGGGCTTCTAGCCCCCAGGGGAGGGAGCTGACACATTCCCTAAATACGGGTCCCAAAATCCATAGGATACTAACCTCTTACTTTGTCCTAGGCATGTCTATGTTGATAATTCTGGAGTCGCCACAGTTGCTGGTGTTCTGGGGTTCCTCCAGCCGGCTGCTGGTCCTGCCGCCCTGGGGCTGGGCTGGGCTTGGCTCCTGCACGCTGCCAGGTCCCAGACCGCTGTGCTGGTCCTTCCTGCAGGGCTGCTGGGCTGTCCTCAGCAGGAGATTAGCTTCTCTGTGTCATTCTGTGGGTGCTGGGGCTCCAGATGTTGTTCAGAGTCCCCTTTTACATAGTTTGGGGGGAATCTGGGGGCAGAGAGGCTTGGATGAGCTGTTTCTACTCCTCCATCTTGGCTCCGCCCCCTCATCATTTCTTAAAACACAATAACATTCCATCACAATCATATACCACAATTTGTTCAGACATTCCCCAATTGATGGCCATCCCCTCAGTTTCCAATTCTTTGCCACTACTAAAAGAGATGCTATAAATATTTTTGTACAGTAAGTCATTTTTCCTCGGGGTGGCTAGGTGGCGCAGTGAGTAGAGCGTCAGCCCTGGAGTCAGAAGGACCTGAGTTCGGATCCGGCCTCAGACACTTAATGTACACTCAAACAAAAACCTAGCCGTGTGACCTTGGGCAAGTTACTGTACCCCAATTGCCCTCCAAAAAAAAATAAGTCATTTTCCTTTTTTAAATCTCTTTGGGATACAGTCTCGATAATGGTATTGCTTAGTCAAAGGGCATGCATGGTTTTTTTTAGCCCTTCTTTGGTTATAGTTCCTAATTGCTCTCCATAATGGTTAAAACGGTATACAACTTCACCAACAGTACATTAGTACTTTAATTTTCTGACAACCCCTCCAGCATTTGTGATTTTCCTTTTCTGTCATATTAGTCAATCTGACAGGTATGAGGTACTGGATCAGAGTTGTTTTAATTTGTATTTCTCTCATCAATAGAGATTTAGAGCATTTTTTCATATAACTATAGATAGCTTTGATAACTTTGAAAACTTTATCAATTGAGGAATGGCTCTTTTTTATATAAATTTGACTGTTTTCTATATGTTTGAGAAATGAAGTCTTTATCAGAGAAACTCACTGTAATTTTTTCACAGTAATGATTACCAACTATGTATTTCCCTCCATCCTATTTTCCCCCTGCTTATCTTGCTCTCACTCTCTTTTTATCCAATCCATTCTCAAAAATGTTTTGTTTTTGACTTTTACCTCTCCCAAACTGCCACTGCCCTCCCTTCTATCAGCTTCTCCTCCAGCCCTTCTCTTATCCTCCTCCCTTCCTACTTTCCTGTATGGTAAGGGTAAGATAGATGTCTACACACAACTCAATGTGTATATTATTCTCTCTGAGCCACTTCCAATAAGAATGCGTTTCATGTGCTCCTTCTCTATTTTCCCCATTTCCCCTCCACTGTAAAATCTTTTTCAGGCCTCTTTTATGTCAGATAATTTGTCCCATTCTACCTTTTCCTTTCTCCTTCTCCCAGTGCATTTTTTTTGTTATCTCCCTTAATTTTATTTTTTTTAGGTAATCTTACCATCACATCCAATTCACACCTCTGCTTCCTGTCTATGCATACTCCTTCTAACTACTCTAATAATGGGAAAGTTTTTAAGAATTATAAATACCATTTTCCCATTTGGAATATAAACAGTTTATCCACAACAAATTTCTTATGATTTCTCTTTCCTGTTGATCTTTTGATGCTTCTTTTGCGTCTTGTGTTTGAAAGTCAAATTTTCTATTCTGCCATGGTCTTTTCATCAGGTATGCTTAAAAGCCCTCTACTTCATTGAATATCCATTTCCTCCCCCACCCCCTTGAAAATATCTAGTTTCTCTGGGTAGGTGATTCTTGGTTATAATCTTATGTCTTTTGCCCTCCAGAATAAAATTTTTGAAATCCTCCGATCCTTTAATGTAGAAGCTGCTAAATTGTGTGTTATTCTGATTGTGACTCCATGATATTTCAATTGCTTTTTTGGCTACTTGCAGTATTTTCTCCTTGATATGGGAGGTTGGAATTTGCCTATATATTTCTGGGAGTTTTCATTTGTGGAACTCTTTCAGGAGGTAATCAGTCGATTCTTTCCATTTTTATTTTACCCTCTGCTTCTACAACATCAGTTGTTTTCCTTGGTAATTTCGTGAAAGATGATATCCTGGCTCTTGCTTTTTATCATGGCATTCAGGTAGTCCAAGAATTCTTAAACTATCTCTCATGGATCTGTTTTCCATGTTAGTTGTCTTTCCAACGAGATATTTTGTATTTTCTTCTATTTTTTCTTTCTTTTGATTTTATTTGTTTCTTGATGGCTCAAAAAATCAACTTCCACTTACCCCGTTCTAACTTTTTTTTTGCTTTTTGGAGGGCAATTGGGGTTAAGTAACTTGCCCAAGGTCACACGGCTAGGTTTTTGTTTGTGTGTGCATTAAGTGTCTGAGGCCGGATCCTAACTCAGGTGTCTCTGACTCCAGGGCCGACGTTCTACTCACTGTGCCACCCAGCCGCCCTCCCCCCCAGTTCTAACTTTTAAGAAAGTATTTTCTTTAGTTAGCTTTTGTACTTCCTTTTCCATTTGGCCAATTTTACTTCTTAAGGAGTTCTCTTTAGTGAATTTTTATATATCTCTTTTTCCATTTGGTCAACTTTGCTTTTCAAGGCTTTTTTTTTTTTTTTTTGGAGGGCAATTGGGGTTAAGTGACTTGCCCAAGGTCACATGGCTAGTTTTTGTGTTAAGTGTCTGAGGCTGGATTTGAACTCAGGCCCTCCTGACTTCAGGGCTGGTGCTCTATTCACTGTACCACCTAGCCACCTCTTTTTGGAGGAGGGAAGGTAGGAAAGTTGGGGTTAAGTGATTTGCCCAAGGTCATGTGGCTGGTAAGTGTTAAGTGTCTGAGGCCAGATTTGAACTTGGGTCCTCCTCACTCCAGGGCCAGTGTTCTATTTATTGCACCACCTAGCCACCCCCTAGTCTGTTTTTAAGGTATTATTTTCTCCATTATTTTTTGTGCCTCCTTTACCTAGCTGTTAACTCTTTTTTCGTGATTATCTTGTGTCACTCTAATTTCTCTTCCCACTTTTCTTCCACCTCTCTTACTTGATTTTTTAAAATAATTCTTTTATTTTGTTTTATTTTTGGAAGGGGCCAAGCAGGGCAATTGGGGTTAAGTGATTTGCCCAAGGTCACATGGCTAATAAGTGCTAGTGTCAGAGGCCAGATTTGAATGCAGGTCCTCCTGATCCCAGGGCTGTTGCTCTATTCACTGTGCCACCTGGCCACCCCTCTTACTTGATTTTTATTCTTTTTTTTTTTTTTTTTTTGCTTTTTGGAGGGCAGTTGGGGTTAAGTGACTTGCCCAAGGTCACATGGCTAGGTTGACTTACTTGATTTTTAAAAATCCTTTTTTGAGCTCTTCCATGACCTGAGACCAATAAAATTTTTTTTGAGGTTGGGGATGCAGGAATTTTCACTTTGTTGTCTTTTTTTGAGTGTATGTTTTGATCTTTCATGTCACCATAGTAACTTTCTATGGTCAGAATATTTTTCTGTTGTTTGATCATTTTCCAGCCTATTTCTTGACTTTTAACTCTATGCTAACTAAAGTGAGTCTCTGCTTTCCAAGTGAAGGGGGGCACTGTCCCAAGCTTCAGTTTTTTTGCACAGTATTTTCAGAGATAATTTTGGGGACCTGTGAGTTTTTGGCTCTTTCAAGTTATTATGATCTAGGGAGAGGTGTACTCTCCTGTACTGTACACTGGTTTGTGAGGGACCATAAGCACTCTTTCAAACCTGGAACTGTGACCAGGGTCCAGCAAGCTCTGCTGTGTTAGTGCTTTTCCTCTCACTTGGACAAAGACTCAGGACTGTGACTGAGATACAAGTATAGGCAATACACTAGAGGCCTGCCCTTCGTGGCAGCAAAGGAACACCTGAAAATATCCTTCTGACCTATTGTCTGCTCCCCTTACCATCTATTGGCTGAGAGATCTGGAAATTGCTAGTGCTGCCCTTGATTTAGTTGTCCTGTGCTCTGCTCCTGGTTTTCCGTTTTTCTGCTTCTGGTCTGTGCTGGCATAGCCTGTGTTCTTCTTTTACCCTGGTGCAACAGACCTTCCTTGCCAACATTTTAAGTCGTCTGGGGCTGGAAAATTATTTCACTCTGCATTTTTGTAGGTTCTGCTACTCTAGAATTTGTTTAGAGCCATTATTTAAAGGTATTTAGAGTCATAGTTTTTATTACCACTTCCTTTCTTGAATTTTGTCTGCTATGAGCTTCTGAGTATACTTACTGCCATTCTTCTTTAGAAATTATGACTGATCTCTGTTGTTTCTAGTTTGGAAGATCTATAAAGCAGTTTCTCCCACCTTTTTCTTTATTTTAAACCTTTTTTAGCTTGCAAACTTCCATGAAAGTACATTCTTACAGGTCCTTTGGTTCATCCCTTCCATGTCCATGAGCCTAATCATTACTATATTTTAAACTAGGGTTTGGCAAATGACAGCCCAAGGACCAAATCTGGCCCGCTGCCTATTTCTATAGAATCCACAGGCTAAGAATGGTTTTTACATTTTTAAATACAATAAATTTTTATTTAAAATATTAAAAAAAACATGTGGTGGCTAGATTTGGCTCATGGGCCTTAGTTAGTCGACCTTGGTTTTAAAACATCATCCAGAAATCCTAATCCCATTCTTGGACATCGTTTTTTTAGCCAGTTTTTACTTGTCAACTCAGTCTTTTTTCCTTTTTTTTGCCTTTTGGAGGGCAATTGGGGTTAAGTAACTTGCCCAAGGTCACACGGCTAGGTTTTTGTTTGTGTGTGCGTTAAGTGTCTGAGGTCGGATCTGAACTCAGGTCCTTCTGACTCCAGGGCCGACGCTCTACTCACTGCGCCACCTATCCGCCCCCTCTTTTTTACTTTTTATGCCTTACTTTCAAAATGCAGCAATGACAGAAAACATCACCTGTGCCCCCATGCTTCCTAAGACTATATAATCCTTAGCAATACTTCCTAGGCTCCTTGTGGTACTATCAGTTACCCTCTGCTAAATCACAGGAAGTAGCCAGCTTGTTTATTAAATCTCAGGAGTTTCTTTGTCATATCTTGGATACATGCTTTGGGAACAAAACAGACATTTCTTTTGTTATTCTCAAGTTGACAAATTGCTTGCCCAGTACCGCTCATCAGGAACCACTATTTCATTCTCCCTCTTTGGAAACTTACTAGATTGCATCTTGCTTGGACCTTTTGGATCCCCATTATCACTCCTTAAAGGGCAAGAAGCTTCTTCTCTTTTCCTCTCTCCCCTCTTTGGGAAGCCCCTTTTATTTCTTTCCTAGTGCTAAGTGGTCCTTCTTTCCTTTCTTTCCTATATTATGTTCTTCTTCCCTTTAAACTCCCAACATGGACCAAGTATCTCCATTTGCCCCTTGAAATGACTTCTTATATTTGGTTTTATAGCCAGACTCTTCTTTTGCCTTTGTTTTTGGATGAAATCATGTTAGTTCAAACAAATTTAAAGAAAGCAATCAGTATCATGGTTATCTGATATCACATAACAAGGAAATAAACTCTGTCATGTGGGAAAAACGGAGTTAAGAGCCAAGTGCAAAGATTCAGGGAGTTAAGAGCAAGACCCCATCTTAAGGGAGAAAGTTCCCAAACCAGAGCATGACACACAAGATGGACTCAATGCTCAACCAGAAAGGTGATGGAAAAGGAATTTTTTTATCTCTTGTGGCCAGGGTCAGCACTGATCCCAGATTGTGTATCACAGGAATCATAAAGTAACCTCAGAAGTACTTTAGTCCAACCGCCTCATTTTATAGACAAAGAAAATGAGACCTAGGCAGGTTTAATGACTTGGCTAAGGTAGGAAATAAGAAGCAAAGGTGGGATTTGAATCCAAAGCCAGTGTTCAAATATATGCCACATCTTTCTTGTAAGTAGAATTAAAGTTGGTGTTCCTGCCAGACCTAGGGATCTGTGGAGGCTGTTGGTTTTATAAACACTCTCAATGTGTAAACGCCTCCTTGTTCAGGCTATATGAAAGCTTGGTATTGGACTCACTAGTTTAGTTGGTCTCCCTCCATACCCTCCCTCTCACCAGCATCTCATGTCGAAAATTTGGAAATATTCAATTTGTTGATGCCAGCTCTTATTGAAATCAAGATTCCCAAAAGAAGATAAGGGGAGCTTGGCTGCCAGTTAGAACAAGTTTCATAAACATCACAAGAGCTTTCTCAACTGCAGTATTCAAGGAAGCACCTGTTCGTTAGCTGAAGTCATGTTTCCCAGGCGACTGAAGTCATGTTTCCCAGGTGACATAGAATGTATTATAAGCTATCAACGCTAGAGGAAGACATTAACCACTTGTAGGCCCCGCTGGAAACAAGCAAATGGGTGGAAAGGAGAAAAGGCATGTTCTCCTTTGGCATTTCCCTACTTCCTCGGGTAAAGCTTGGTCAAGCATCTTTGTGTGTCCTCTGTGTATCTTATGTATACATATCACTGGCAGGTGCCAAATAGTGACAATTGGCTTGGTCAATAATTAGTTTCCAAATGTGAAAAAGGGGGTCCAAATATCCTTTGATTAACAATCTAAAATCTTTAATATAATAATCAGGAAATCTGATTCTATAACAAAGGATATCGGCAACATTTTCAGCATGGTGAAAAATAGTGCCTTGGAATTGAAATCAGAAAATCTGGGATCAAATCATAACTCTCCTGGGCGACCCTTGAACAAGTTATTTAAGTTCTCTGGGCTTTTTTTTTTTAATTTGCAAAATGAGGGGTTGGACTAAACGCCTTCTAAGGTTTCATCAGCTTTCAATGTAGGATCGATCCCATGACCCCCAGGCACCTCTGATGCATAGTAGATACCATCAGCAACAGCCCTTCTGCTGGTAGTAAAGAGTTAAGAATAATTTAGAGGCCAAGGGGATTCATCACTGGAATAAAATCGTGGAGAATATTTTTCACCCCAAAGGATCCCAGAGGACTCCATCAATAATATAGAGTATATAGTGACTCCGTTCTCACAGGACTCCTTGCACCCGCCCCAGAGCAGGGAAACAACAGCTGTTTAATAGAACAGTCACACTATCCGGCAGGTTAGCACAGGAAGTGAAAGATAATAGCCAGTGAATGGGCAGGGGGATTTATTTGTTTTTGTATGTTTGTGTGTGTATGGGTGTGTGTGCACCCGAGTATGCATGTGTGTGTGTGTGTGTGTGTGTGTGTGTGTACACACACGTGTCTGATCATGGAGATTTGCTATTATCTCTTGAAATAGGTCAAAATGGGGCTGGCTAGCGTTGCTGTGATTACTAATTGCTTCACTTCATGTATTCACTAAAACTACATGAGATTCCAGATGGTCACCAGAAGTGAATTCAAGCTTCTATTCTCCCCCTTCAGCCTCACATGGCAGTTGTAACCTTTCTCATTTTCCAATGGGAAAATTCTCTCACTCCACCCCTCCTGCCCCAGTATACCTACCCTTAGCCCCTAGGGGGGCGCTTGAGCTTGTGGCAGGTGCACTGAGGCTCAAGCTCTGTGCTGAGGGACAGTGACTGGTAAGATTTGCTGAGCAGGCATGGATTGCTTGAAATCTTCATGGAAGATCTACTTACATTATCCTTACTCATAAACCCACCTCCCTCCCAAATACCCTTATTACTGTGTTAGGCACCAACATACCCTTAGTTATCCAGATTTATAAGGGCAGCTAGATGGCATAGTGGATAGAGTACCAGACTTGGAGTCAGAAAAATTCATCTTTGTGAGTTCAGATGTAGCATCAGACACTTATTAATTGTGTGACCCTGGCCAAACCACTTAACCCTATTTGTCTCAGTTTCCTCATTTATAAAATAAGCTGGAAAAGGAAATGGCAAATCACTTCAGTATCTCTGCCAAGAAAACCCCAAATGGGTTCACGAAGAGTCAGACACAACAGCAGCACAACCTCAGTGTCAGCTTCAAATTCTCATTCTCCTTCACCTCAAATATCTTCCCAGATGTCAAATTAAGTCATTTCTAAGGTAGCCGTTACCTTTCAACGTCTATGTCTTAATGTGGAAGCCTCTTACTTGATCTCCCTGCCTCATTTCTCCCCTCTCCAATCTCCCCTCCATATAGCTTCAGGCTTGATCATGTCACCTTCCTACCCAGCATACGACAGGGTCTCCCTATTGACTCTAGAATCCAATATTATTTAATTTTTATCACCCTTTTAAATTTCTATTTTTGTAAAATATCATAATGTACATTATTATCAGCTCAGTATTATGTGTGTAGAATTTATAAGTAAATTTGCATATACATGATTTAAAAAATGTCAATGGGAAGGGTCCACTATAAAACAGTTTGAATGCCACTGTCCTGCGGCACTGAAAATTTACCAAGGATTTGCCCAAGGTCACAAGGCTAGTATGTTTGAAGATTAAGGCTTCAATCCAAGTTGTGTGTGTGTGTTTTTTTTTTTCTTCAGACTCAGGCTGGTCCTCTCTCCATGACAGCAAGGGCATCAAAATGAAATGGAAAAGGAGGCTACTCAACTGTACATAAAGCATCCTTACAGGCTGCATATTAACTTAGAAAACCATAAATTAACATTTTCTATGTTTTATTGTATTTTTATTTATTTTATTGAATATTCCCCAACTTTATTTTAATCTGGCTCAGGCTATGTTCAGGAGTATTGGGAACTTCATTCAGATAGTGAGCCCCATGTTTGATGCCTCTGTTCGTCAAAGCATGCTGCCTCTCCTCCCTTATTATCTTGTACACATCATACCATTTGATTCCACTCACAAACCTGGAACAACCCAAATAGAAACCAGTCATGATTCCTAGATAGTCTTTACCAATTTCTCAGAGCAATATTTTTCAAATTATTTAACTTTGCCTCTCTCATTTAGGACTTGGCTATTCTGCTGATCTATTTTAGGCTAATTGGATGGAAAGAGAATCTAAAACTGCTACAGGTCTAGTGGACAATGAATTAGATCTGCCTTCTCAATGCTGACTATTGTGGAAGCTGCTACCCTGAGTAAAACTCCATTCCCCAAGGGAGGATGTAGGGAAGGAGGCAGACATTGACTTTGCACTTCTCTTATCCACTGATCTCCTCTTCCCCTCCACCTAGAACTCAGCAATTTGGTGAGCCAGCTGAGAACTGTTAGGCTAAACATTAATGTATTAGCATGGCCTTCATCACCATTGTCTATCTTGGGATGGGGAAGCTTGCAGTAGCAAATCTTCACTGACCATTCCAATATAAATAGAATCTAAGCTATGTGATAAGGGGAAAAGGCAGTGGACTTGGAACCCAGAAATTCCTGGGTTCAAACTTTAGGCAATCATTTAAAATATTGAGCCTTAATTTACTCTTCTATAAAATGGGAATAGGAATTATTTGTCTTATTGTGGGAACTTTTAAAATCTTAAAACGTCATGTGGATCTATGTTGTTACTAAAAAAGGAAGAAAAAGTCGAAGTCTACAGTGAAATGGGATGACGGGATGTGCACTAACACTTGGTGGGGGCCAGAGATCTGAGTTCTCTTCCCCCTTCTGCATCAGCTCCCTTTGTGACTTTACTCTCTGCGGAATTCCATTTCTTCACTTGGAAAATGAAGGAATGGGAAGGGAATAAGTATTTACATGAAATTCCCCACAACAACATTGCAAGGTAGATGTCTCAATGCCATGATCTCTAACTTCTATTCCAAACCTAAGATCTTCAGGGAATTTGTTTTCGTTATTTATTTTCAAAACACAAAGGGCAAATTTAATGTCCGAGTTGGGGAGGGGTCTCTCGTGGCATTACAGAAATAGAAAATCTTCCTTCTCTGCCTACTACTGACTTGAATATGTTGTATTACCCTAATGAAGTATAAGTTACTTGGGATCAGAAACTGTGTAAATTTGTATTGCTTAATAAATCCTTGATGATTGATTCATTGAGCACTAGCTTTGGAACCAGACAACCTGGAATCCAAACAGTTCTACTGCTGGAAAGGATCTCAGAGGCCATTTGATGGCATACATTCATTTTACAGATAGGAAAACTGAGACCCGGAGAAGTTAAGTGACTTGTCCAGAGTTAGAGGTAGGATTCTCTGATTCCAGATCCAGTCCTCTTCACACTGTATCATTTTGTTATTAACAAGGTAACAAATAACAAAGAAGAAACTTTTAAACTTATTAACAAGGTAATAGGCAAATCAGTTCTCTGGGCTTCTTCAATTTCCTCATTTATAAAATAGGTGGTCAGATTAAATGATTATGTTCAAGACCATTTTTTTTGTAGGCAATTGAGAGTAAGTGATTTGCCCAGGATCACACAGCTAGTAAATGTTTAAGGCCAAGTCTGAACTTAGATCCTCCTGCCTCTGGGGCCTGCGCTCCATCTCCTATGTCACCTAGCTAACCCAAGACCTCTTATAAATCTGAAGTCTCTATTAACCCACCAGATGACCACTAGCCACAAATATATTCAGCAATAAGAACCAGATAGTCCCACATTCACAAAGGTCATCACACACTTTATAAAACACCAAGGTGCTGTCACCAGGCTGACATTTGGGGGATTGCTAAGTTCTCTATGTTCCTCAGAAAGCCTCTGTCTTCCAACTCTGCCACTTTTGTGATTATCAAAAGTTAACCTTATGAGTCTAAGGCTGTGGTCTCTGTAGAATTTTCCAATTAAACCTTTGACCACTGGGAAAACTCTGTCCTCTATCCATATTGTACATCCCTGATCTCTAAGACATGCATTTTAGTAAGATACAGTTGATCAAAAAAGAAGGGTTTGTGCAGTACAAACAAAAGGGATAAAACAAAATTCATTAAGATAACTACTGAAAGGTCTCATTCAAGCAGGATGCATACAATTCTTAGGCAGCCTGTAACCAGTCTATAGAAATGCTGCAAACCCAGAAGTTCTTAAGCACAGTTCAGGTACTTAGGCTCATCCACTCCCTCCAACTGCTGCCTCCAGGAAGCCAGCAAAGGGCCCTGATGCTTCTGGTGTTTACAAAGTCCTCTCAAAATGTAGCTCACAAATGTTTGAGGTCCCTTCTTTCCTACCCAAAACCTCCTAAAGGACTAAAGGAGATCTAGAAATTGATCAAGGTGTCTGATGCTTCTGCTTTCCTTCCTGTAGTTGTTTTACTTATATCAGCCTCCAAGCCTATGTCCTGATTGCTTCCCAGGATGGCTTACTCCTTGACTGTGCCATATGGAAATCTGTTTAATCCTTGCTGCCTGTTCATGAATACTGAGGAAGTGGACAGTGGGGTACAGTCAAAGGCAGGACAGGCAGGGGAGAAAGGTTTCTCCAGTTTCAATTTTTGCCTTACCTACCTGAAATACTACCCCTCTAATAGTCATGTTGACCACAAGTGTTTCACAGTGTTTCTAGCTGAGGGCTGATCTCTTTTTGCTTGGTTTAGGTTTACAGGCAGGTCAAATGGGGCATGGGTATAATAACCATTGTTCTACTATGACATCAGTTAAATTCAGAACTATATTGTAGCTTTCAAACTGTAGTGGGATGGAGTCTGAGGGCTATTGAGAGGCTGATCTGACTTCAGGGGAAAGCTGTAAAATGCAACCTTAGGATTCCTTCTAGAGAATTTAAATCATTTGACCTGGATATAAAAGAAAATTGGATTCATAGAAGATGCTCTTTCTAGGATTAAAGAGGGTACATTTAACAAGGGGCTACAAATATTGTTGCCAAAGTGGTAGATGGACTCCAAGGGAATGAGTGTGATGTCCTACCATGCCTTTGGAGTCAAGAAGATCTAGGATCCAATCTTTCTTCTGTCATTCTTTGTGTGACCTTGGGCAAGTCACCTAACCTGCAAGGTGACTCAGTGGATAGAGCACTGGGCTTAGAGTCAGGAAGACTTGAGTTCTAATATGATCTCACACACATACTAACAGTGTGACCCTGGGAAAATTATTTAATCTTTCTCAGCCTCAGTTCCCCTATTTGTAAAATGATGGGATTGGTGTCAGCGACCTCAAAGGTCCATTTCAGCTCTAGACCTATGATCCTAGGAATCTATCTTGGCCTCAGTTTCCTAATCCAATTAAGCGTTGAACTAGATGACCTCTTAGGTCTTTTCAAGCTCTAAATATGAGATCTATGAGAAAGAAAGCACAACACCTGACCCTGATCCGCACCAGCGATTTTTTTCCAATTTCACTGAATGATATTATGGTCTGATAAATTAACAGAATCCTGCGGTTAAATTAGTTTGGACTCCCTGGCCATCCATAACCTGGTAAAATGATTAAATATTCCCTAGCCTATTCAAAGCACTTGATTACGTTAGACTCTTCTCAGGTTATGCCCTGTTCCCTGACTCCCTGTAATTGAGAAACGATTAGATATGTATAGTGTAGATTACGGAAGCCAGCTCATTTTTCCTTTTTGCTGAGTTTTATAGTGGCCTGGGACTATTACATGCATGGTAGCGGAAATGAGGGCTGAAGGGTGGGGGGGAGCCCATAAGCATGCAGTTTGGGGACATCATGGCCTGGCCAATATATAACTGGATACAAATGACTTAGCAAGAATACAGCCCAGGTTCCCAGGGTCAGTCATTTCAATTCCCACCACAGCTTCTGCAAAAGCTATTGTTCTCAAACAAAACAGCAACCACCTTTATTATATAGAACAGTTTAAGTGAAGCCCCAGATTTTTGCTTGAAGATACTCTGGATTTTTCATGCAAAGGCCCTTGGGATATATGTGTGCCTCTGTCTTTTCCTATGTAACCTTGGATATATAACAACATCTCTGGGTCTCAGTTTCCTCATCTTGTCAAGCTAAGAGGTTGGACTAGATTATTTCCAAGGTTCCTTCAGATATTCTATGATCCTGACTGGGTTTGCTTCACATTTCTTTTGTCTACTGGGGCAGGACTGGGGAAATTCATACCTAATTCTCACATTTGGGAGTGAGATCTGGATGATGTCAGATGAATGGCTGAGGTTGTCCCAGATCAATTGAGTATAGTGACTCCTAGATTTACCCAAGCAGCAAGCATTCATTAACTGCCTTCTCTGTGTCAGCCCCTGTGCTAGGTGCTGGGGAGACAAAGAAAAGCAAATCCATATCTGCCCTCAAGGAGCTTATGTTTTAATAGTTTCACTTGGGTATTTTAGCCCCAATTCCAAATGATGTGAGTCAAAGCAACCACGGAAGAGAGATGACAGAGTAGACAGAGGAACCCAAATATTACAGATTGGAGCAAGAGGAAACACCCAGCATTCTGGGAAGACAGAAGAAGGCTCCATAGGTCCCTCTCCTGGTGCATGAGGGAAAACCCCTCAACTCAGAGGTTTTGCTTCAGCTTTAGCTGCTGAGTCAGGAGGAGGAAGCATCTTTCACCTCTCGTTTTATTGATGAGGAAACTAACGTCTAAACAGATTAAGCAACTGGCTAAAGGTCATACAGGTAGAAAACACTGGGGTCAGGATTTGAATCCAGCTCCTCTAATTTCACAGGCAGTGCTCTTACCACTCACTGTATGAAGCTGCCTGGGCACCTACCATGGCCTCAGGGTTATGGAGGAGGTTGAAGTTTGCTAAAGGAGACAATATGTACATGTATAAATATGTGCAGAATGAAATACAAGACAAATATAAAGTAGTTAGAAATGAGGGCACTGGAAATTGAGGGAATCCAAAAAAACTTCAGAACCACAGGGTCGGTCAGTTCCACACCACAAGGAGGCATTAGAGTAGGACTTTGGAGGTGGAATACAGTTTTATACACTCAACAAATTTATGTTGCTTCAGTAATGAATCATGGAACAAGGTTTGACTAGCAGTGCTCCAGGGTCTCTGCCTGTTAGGGTGGGTGTAGGCTGAGCCCACTTTCTCCAGAAGGGCCACTTGAGTCAACAGCCAAGCTTGCTCTTTTAATGGGATAGACAAGGGCTTTTGAGTCACCCCAATCTTTGTGTGGGAGGTGAGTGGAGGAATGTACCTTTCCAAGGCTTAATTGAGACCTCTTCTTTCTGGGGGAGTCTGGTTCTTTTAAGGTACCAGGTTAATTTTCCTTGACTCAAGCATCTTCCGAGTCTGATGTTGTAGGCAGTGCTATGTCCTTGGGGCAGTCAGGGAACTGGTTCTCAGCTGGGTACCAAAATTTCCAAGTCCTTGGGTTGTCAGTATCATATTAGTCTTCTAAAGTTGAGTTAGTGGCTTGGGTACTTGATATAATATTCTCCCAGTTGAAGAGTGGGAGAATTAGGCTATTTTCTAGACTAAAGCCATATTTATTAGGTTAACTGCTTTTTAGATAAATCAAACCACTATTCCAACTCGCCTCCTGCCCTCTCCTCCCCCCCAATTGAATCTACCATTTGTTTAACTGATTGTTTGGATGTTGCATAGATACAGTCCTGAAGAGAACATTTTCAAGTTTGTCCCTTATTATTTTGTTTTAATTTCTCTTGCTTCATGTTATTGTTTCTGGCTCTTTGGGGACCTTTTCTTAAACAGAATTGTTGGCTGGGAGGCAGTTCTCCTATGACTCTTGAGGGACAGTGGTCCTTGTCTATGTACCATTAGACATTCACATGGATAGCCTCTAGGTAGGACTGCTGCATTTACTCTGAAAATCAATGATGAAAAGACTCCCTCTCTTTTGAGGGGTTCATCTTTAAGCAGATCCAGATGGCAAAGCAACTCCTTATTTGATGTCCGGATGTGTTTAATCAGGATGGTCCTGGAAATTCATGGTTTCCTTTTCTGGAGTGCTTGGCTAACTTTGCTTTCAAACAAAAGAATATGGACACAGTTGAGTTTCATTCTTTCAGTTTTTAAAAAATTGGAATCTTAAGAAATTAAATCATTTGATTCTTCTACTCTCCAACTTGCCTCCAAATTCCCAGTGAACCTTTGGGGTGGGGGAATTAGGAGGAGCAGTGTAACATCCTTGTAAACTGTCCTTATTAACTCAACATTTTATTTAAATTGTACTTAGCACCTGCCTCCAATTACCCAGCTCCCAGGCCCAGCTTTGGCAGACACCCGGGCTCTGATTAAATCCAGGCTCTGCACTGGTGCACCATGAAGCCAAGCGAAGGCCCCTGCCGCCCCTTTGAAGGAGAGATCATTTGTCTTCATCAGCCTGAGCTCTCCTTGAGTGGTTTGACAAGAGCATCTCATTGAAAGCTAATCAGGACTGTTATTGTTGAGAGGTAGCCGTCATTTATCGTGGCCTTTCAGGAGAGACAGGGGAGTGATCTGTATTCATTAATGTTCTCACAAATTACTGCTCCTTGATTAACATACGACTGGCATTGGGTGGCCTGGTCCCATTAGCTGCTTTCTTACAGGCCACTGAATCCCTGATGGTTGCCAAGTGATAATACAATGTCAGCACCCTGACTTTGGCCTGCCTGTAGCCCTTCCTGACTGTCCAGACCATCCTGTCTTCAGCATTCTTCTTTATGGTTGACATTCACTCTGTTTATACATATGATCGCATTGACTATTTCTATTGAATCACCCATTGAATCAAATGACTTATTTTTCTTCTTTCTCCAGAATTGTCTTCATTTTTGGAATAATTAAATTATGAAGCACATCATGTTTTTCAAAGCATTTTTAGAATAATACCTCATTTAGCCAGATGCCAATGAACAGGCTATCTTGATCATCCAGAACATAATTGAAAACCAGGCATGGTACCATGGAAAAATGTGGGACTTGGAGCACAAAAGATCTGAATTGTTACTTACCTATGTGACCTTTGTCAATTCATTTACCCATCTCTGTTTTACTTTCTTCTCCTGCAAAACGAGGGGAATGGACTACATTTTCTCTGTTATGGGGCCCTTTGGCAGTCTATTCTATCCTATGGAGCTCTTCTCAGAATAATGTTTTTAAAAATTAAAAAAATACACAACAAAGGAAATCAAGTATATTAAAAAGGTATCAGATTTTTTTTCAAAAGAAGTTTACCAGAGTAAGACCCCAGAGTAAGAACTACATGATCTTCCAAATTTACTCTAAAATCTTGAGATCATTGAATGTAATGTAGAAGACATTGTAAAAGGCTAGAAGGTTTATGTGACTTCATCATGTTGGCAAAGATCAGCAAGGTCATGGTGTAAAGTGAGTAAATACATAGCTCATGAGTCATACAGAGAGGGTTGCTGGTTGTGTCTGAAAGAGAGGAATTGTACTGAGGCAGCTGGGTGGTATAGTACATAGATCATGAGACTTAGAATCAAGAAGAGTTGAGTTTGAATGCTGACTCACATATTTACTAGTTGTATAACCTGAGTAAGTTATTTAACTTCCCCAAATCTCAGTTTCCCAGTTTCCTTATCTGGGAAATAGGGACAATAAGAGCATTGACCTTGAAGTATGGTTGTTAGGATCACATAAGACAACATATGTAAGGGGCTTTGCAAAACTTAAAGCACTATACAAATGCAGTATTATATAAATATTCTCCTCCTCCTCCTCCCTCTTCTTGTTCTTGTTCTTCTGTCACCACCATCTTTCTGTCTTGAAGGTAGGAGTACTTGCATTCCATTAGACTCTCTAGCAGAACATTCTGTAGTCCTGTAGGTAGAGGGAAAATCTCCTTGATCTATCCATTGACCAAATTCTTATAGGATCACATGAAGCAAAGGTTTTGCTTAATTGATTCCCAGAGAGAACCCACCTCAGAACCAATGGACACTAGATATGATTTGTTGTCCTTGATTCAATCACGAGAAGAAGGGATTGGAGGCTTATCCAAGGTTGCTTGTAGCTTCCTACTCGGCCTCAGGATCTTCTTTTAGGAGTTACCTCCTAAGGTCAGACTGAGTTTTGTAACTTGCCTTCCTTCAAGGCCATCTTTGGTCTACCTAATTTTCCTGAGGCTTCCAAAGGCTGCACAGTCTCATTCTTTTTGCTGGTCTGAATTCTTTCTTTGAACATACTGTTCTGTCTGAGGTGACTCCTCCTTGTAAAGTAGGGGTGATGAAGAGGGATGGTCTTATATGTCACTTTATCACTGTTCCAGTTCCTGCTCTGGGCTCAATATTTCTATTTCCCTCAAGTGCTAAACTCATGCAGAAGCCTCATGTAGTTTGTTAACATAAGAACTCTTTGAGGAAGAGCACCTACTACTAGGAAACTTGTCCATGCCCTAGGATATAGGGAAGGTATTGATCTGCTGATGGTCTACTTCAGTGGAATGGGACTGACATCCCTGGGATCTGACAAGATGGAAATGTGAACCCTTCTCAAGACACCTTCACAGAAAAAAATAGATAAGAAAAATCACTCACCTCGTAGGATTTTACCTTTAATAATTGGAGTTTTTAAGCCCTGGACAATTCTGTCATTAGGGGTGGGGTTAATTAAGCAATCTTAAGCTGTTGGAGAAAGGAAAAAAAGAAAGAAAAAATGAAAGAAAGAAAGAAAGAAAGGGAAAGAAAGCAGGAAGGAAGAGAAAAAGAAAAAAAGGAAGGAAGGAAGGAAGAGAAAGAAAGGAATAAGAAATATAGGTTCAATGAATGTGCTAAAAGCTCACATTAGTTGCTACAACTACCTTGACTCAAGTCTATCTTGCCCAATCTGAATGACACTGACTTTGGTGTGCAGACTAAGTCTGGCATAGTCTCATTCTACATGATGACTCATCTTAGCTCTTGCCTATGGGACACAGCTTCCTATGTAGCCCTGTTCAACTCTTGTGACCCATGTGGACTGAGCCTCCCAGATGGCCTGTCTAGTACTAAGAACATCAGTTTTTCAATTAACAATCTATTAACTCTAATTTTAGACACCATTCCAATGAACTGGCTTTGGTGCCATGAGGTTTGGATCTGGCCGTTAGGAAACTCTCTCCATCTCCCCACAGTATCCTTTGTCTCATGTTGCAATTTTTCCTTTGCATGGACCAGCCCAGTGCCCTACTTACTGGAAACATCTGGTGGGCTTTTACTGTTACCACTTCCCCTCATTTTCTTGAGGTCTCCAAAGCCTGGGATTCCCACAGAGCAAAGGTTCATAACCTCTCTCTCTCTCTCTCTCCTTCCCTCCCTCCTTCTTCTCTCTCTCTCCCTCCCCCTCCCTCCCTGTCTCTCCATCCCTTCCCCCCCCCTCTCTGTCTCTGTCTGTCTCTCCCTCTCCCTCCCTCCCCCTCCCTCCCCCTCTCCTCTCTCTCCCTCCCCTACATGTGATGGACTCCTCTGGCAGCTGGGCAAAGCCTATGTACCCCTTCTTTGAATGATGTTTGTTACCAACATCATAACTGAAATAAATACTAAATTTCAGTTGGAGGCTAGTGAAAATATAGAGGCATTTTCCCCCCATCCAAGTTCATGGTGTTATAGAAATCTAGGTTAAGAAATCATGATATAGGGGAAAGTTTATAGAGTTTCATTTTTTGAATAAAGTTTTCTCTCTTTTTAAGTGAATTCCCTGAGTGCATCTGCCCCTAGTTCTCCATTCATTGACTACTTTGAATCGAAAGACCTGCCCCAGAACTAATGGGCACTGGAACATGTTTCATTGTTCTCAAGCATATCATGGGATCATTATAACATAATGGATTTATATTTGTAATGGGCATTAAAAGTCATCTAATATGATTGAAATCAATTTAATTAAGCTCAGCAGACATTTATTGAGTGTTTCCTAAGTGTTCAGAACTACCAAAGCATTGGGAATATAAAGACAGAAATGAAATAATCTCTTCCCTCATGTGATTTATATTCTTATATTCAACTTGTTTGGGGTGGGATGGGAGACGGAAATGTACCCAGATAAATATCTACAAAATATACATAGAATGGACTCAGGAACATGGGGATGGGGGAATGGAAAGAACCAACAACTGAAGGGATCTGAAAAGACCTCTTGGGTCTGAAAGTTGTCATTCAGTCATTTTAATTGTGTCTAAGCTAAGACGAAGTTGAAAAAGATTGTTATCTCCTATAACTTTTTGGTGTTAGAAGGCCAGAAGAAAGGGTCTAATATGTCTTTTGGCTGTAAGTTGGATTTCCACTAAGAAAGTTAGTAAAAAAAATCTAAGAGACCCTTTAGGAATCATGTACTCTCTTCCTTTTCTGCTCTATTTCACTTGTTGATCTCATCAGTTCCCATGGATTCAATTATGTTTACACAGATGATTCTCAGATCTATGTGTCTAGCCCTAACCTCTTTGCTGACTTCCAAAATTATGTCTTCAATTTGCCTATTAGACATCTCAGACAGCAGTGACTAGAGTGCCAGAAATGGAGTCAAGAAGATCTGAATTGGAATCCAACCTCGGACACTTACTAACTGAGTCACCCTAGTCAAGTGACTTTCCTTCTGTTTGTCTCAGTTTCCACATCTGTAAAATGGAGATACTAATAGCACCTACCTCCCAGCTCTGTTAGGAGAATTAAATGCTTAACACAGTGCTTGGCATAGAGTAAGGGCTATATATTATATAATGCTAATCATTGTATTCAATTATATAATATTAACTATTATCATCTTTTTTTTTTTTAAAGCAATTGGGGTTAAGTAACTTGCTCAAGGTTACACGGCTAGTCATTATTTATGCATGGGTGCTCATTTTCTGAGGCCGGATCTGATCTTGGGTCATCTCAACTCTGAGGCCGGCGCTCTTACTCACTGCGCCACCTAGCCGCCCCTTTAGGGCAATTGGGGTTAAGTAACTTGCCCAAGGTTACAGGGCTAGGTTTTTGTTTGTGTGGATTAAGTGTCTGAGGCTGGCTCCGAACTCAGGTCCTTCTGATTCCAGGGCCGGTGCTCTATTCACTGCGCCACCTAGCCGCCCCCTATTATCATTATCTTAAACTGAAAATGACCCAAATTGAATTCATCTTTCTCTCCAACCATTCCCTCTTCTTAACTTCACTCATTCTGAAGGTAGAAGCTTTTTTGAAGGTAGAAGCTGTTTTATTTTTTAATCTTTGTGTGTCTAGGCCTTGCATAAAACATATGTTGAATAAATGTTTCCTGATTTCAATTATTCTGATGGTGTTGAAGCCTAAGATAATTATATTTGGTCTTGGTGATATAATGCTAATTTTATGAGGACCATGTTTTGTTTTCTTTGGCATTTCCTAGCTCAGTTATTGGTACATAGTAGGTAATTGATGAATACTTACTGAAAGGAATTTAATTAAGATTAAGTTCCTTGTACCCTCAATCCCGGCACATGGTAAACCCTTAATAAAAGTTCTATCTATCTATCTATCTATCTATCTATCTATCTATCTATCTATCTATTTATCTATCTATCTATCTATCTTTCTATCTGTCTCTCTGTCTATCAGTCTTTCTGTCTGTCTACCTTATGACTATCTATCTAGCTATTGTTCTATATCCAACTACCCATCTATTATCTTTCCAAGTTTTTCTTCATAGAGTCCTTTCAATGGAAAAATAAGTTACATTATAGGATCATAGATTTAAGGAACCTCAGAAGCCATCCAATCTAACTCCCTAATTTTTAAGATGAGGAAATTGTTCTAGAGTGAAAGTGATTTACCCAAGACTGTATAGGTAGAAAGTTACTGAACTTGAGATTTTGAGATCAGATCATCTGAATCCCACACTTTTTCCACTGTATGAAACTTGACTTTAGGCTTAGGGGATCAGTTTCACATTGTTCCATAGAAAAGACCCAGAGAAGTGACCTGAGACAGGAACTATCTCTCTGACCCCTTGAAGGAGTCTCAGGGGCACAGGAAGACTGAATGTTATATGAAATCGACAGTAATGTAGAACAGCACATTGATTAAGTTACGAAAGGCCGATACATGTGGCAGATAAAGGAGCACAGAGAATTGAGCTTTCTATTAATTATGGATTTTTCCAGTAGTAGTAATTCAATGTAGCTGTAGCACTTCAATGAGAGTTCAAGACTTTGTAATACTTTATAAGGTTTTTTTTCCCTTGATTTTTGTGTTTACACATTTCTCAACACTTCAGCGACTTGTGTCAGAAATTCTCATGGCATGAAGGAACAGGCTGTCACCCTTTGGGAGAAATGTTTTGTCTTTTCTTAGTTTGTATGCCCCATTTAGTATCTAATCTCCACCCAAAACTTCTTCATTGTATAATGAAGTCAGTTCTCTAACAAGTAAACACAATATTTGAGAGACCATGATCTTTAGAGGAAAGTGAGCTAATCATCAAGTCAGGAAGATATGGTTTAAGTCATATCTTATGGCTCCAAGTAAATGCCTTATAACCTCTTAATAAGCCCAGGAAACTCTCAAACTATAACTGGCAAAGCGGGTGCCCCACTGCTTTGGTAGAAGATGTTTCCTTATCAAGAGTTCTCTCTGCCAATGAAATCACAGTCTCACATCCCCCAAAGTGTACTTTTCACAACACAAAAGAAGTAATCTTTATTAATTTTTTTATGGAAAGATGGGAAACCAAACATAAAACCAATGCATCTAAAATGAACAAGTCCTAAAGGTCTTTATAAAATCTCTGACCATTTGATATGTTGGTGGCTGTTGTCCCTCTTATCCTCTACAAGTTATACAATGTTGTGACTCCAGATGTGACTCCAACTTCTGGAGTCACCTCATTGGATCACGGAGAGGGAAGGGGCCTTAGAAATTAATTAATTTGAATTTTTCATTATAGATGAAGAGACTAAAATCCTTTCATAAGCAGTGACTTACCCAAAATCACATGGCTATTAAATGATAGGGCTGTGACTATTATCTCCTTGTGGAGAATTCTTCTGACGTGGGTGAGCCATGGTGTTATTCTTTCTTGTTGTACTACATGGTTGTCTTTTGACCCATCATGGGCAAAAATGGTAGGGCCAAACTATTTCTGTCCTTGGGTATGGTCTTTTCCCACTTCCTCACATATACCCTCCACAAGGGAAAAATGTTAAGAGTTTTCACAGTCTGGCAAGAGATTGATTTCTCTTTGTCATGCATCATAGCTCTAACATTAGATTATCACAGAATTTAGGGCTGGAAGGGGCCTTAAAGATTATCCCTAGCACCAGTAACATTGGAAATTCTCTTACAACTTTAAAAATTGTTATATTTTGTTTAGGTTTTAAAGGTGAAGAAACAGAGGTTCTGAGAGACAGAAATGAACTGGCGAAGGTCAACTAGTAGGGGTCAGAAGTGGAAACTGCACCTGGACCCTCTGATCCCATGAGTCCCATCACCAACTCCAGGGAAGATGCAGTGACCACAAATCTTCCTGTCTTTCCCCCTCTGGCATCTGATTTTATTTTCAGAATGTTTCCTTTTTTGTCATTTTATCCTCAGTAGTCCTTCATATATAGCAAATGAATGATAAATGCTTGTTGAATTAATGAATAATTACCCCTGTCTAAAGCTGGGATTTTGCTTTTAAGGGTTTCAAGGCATACATGTCTTTAGGCTCTCACTGTTCCCCCAAATCAGCTCAGTGAGAGAGGAGGATTTGATCAAAATTCTATTACCACTGAAACTGGGAATTCTCTTACAATTTTTTGGAGGAGTTATTTCATTTTGTTTTTGTTTTTATCTTTGAGTGAGAGATACAACTCTTCAAAACCATATTTATGTGTCATCAAACTTCTGAAATCACCTCAAATCAATAACTTGAAATTACTTGAGTATAGAATCACTGTGTAATTACTAGAATCCCATCTTTAAACACATACATATATTTATCACATATATGTTATATAAACATATAATGTAATAAACATTACAGTTCTTTCTGCTTCTCCTCTATTCAAACACCTTTGTGGTGTACATTGAAGTGATTAAAGTATAGAATGAGAGATTTCCCTAATCTGAGGGGATTAATAATTGAAAGTGGTTGCTTAGTCAGCCATGCTAGTCAGTGATGAAGAATGTGAGCTCTGGGTTCTGCACATCTTTCCTACTATCATCCAATTTGACAGAGCTGGGATTTGAACTCAGGCTATCCAATTCCAAATTCAGCATTCTATCTACTCAATGCTACCACTCCATGTCTGCTCCAATTTACGTAAATCTTGTCATCTTCCCTCTAGACTTAGTGTTTTAAAGAAACGTTTAAAAATTGTTTTAACCTGTAATTGGGAGGAAATTGTGTGTGTGTGTGTGTGTGTGTGTGTGTGTGTGTGTGTGTGTAGACTTATTGTTGAGTTCCCATCTCTTATCAAACCCTTTTGAGATCATTGAGAATATACGTATTCCTTAGCATGTAACCCTTGTTGTATATTTGATCTTCTGACATCCCATTAATAGACAAGACATGTGTATATGACAGAGACCCTGGCTTACAGAAGAATTCTGTGTCCTCTCCCACTCTTTCTTGACCTTGGAGCCTTTAATTAGTGCATGATACCAGCCTCCTGTTATTTCCTTCTCCAAGGCCTGCTTTGATTTCTGCCCAACAAACATGAATGGAAGACTTGCTGATAAGGCACAGAATACAAAAAAACAGATGAGTTGGGTGGTTGTATATACTGCAAACATTATTAGAATAACATTCTTAATCCCTTAATGAGTGCCTAGTGTCAAGATGGTAAAGGGGAGTGATAAGCAGGATTCTCTGGCAAACAGAAACCTAGAGAATGTCTTACACTAACAAAGTTACTCATGTCATGACATTTACTTGATCTTAGTCAAGATGCTTATGGAAACTCATGCTAATTATGGAAGGGGGGAAGTGGCTAGGAAACTCATTTTGAAGGCTCATGGCCCCAAATGATAATATTTCATAGCTGTGACATTAACATAAACATACTATGATAGGGGAACCATATGAATTCTCCTTTCCCCCCTAAAAATAAGAAACTTGTTATACACTAATGCCCTTTATATGCAACCCCAGAAAAATATGGAAAGAAGGAATGAATGAATGAAACATTTGTTAAGCACGTACTATATGGAAAGCATTATGCTAAGCTCTAGCTTATAGAATAGTATGGGTGTGTGTGTGTGTATGTGTATATATATATATGTATATAATATATAAATATATATGTGTGCATATATATGAGCAATATATGTATATATAAAATATATGTGTGCATATATGTACATATATTAATATATGTATATGTAATATGTGTATATGCATTGTATATATGAAAAAAATATACATATATAATGAAATTGCCACAGCTCTCAAAGAGTTCAAATTCTAATGAGGGAAACAACATGTATAGAAGACAGAAGACTTCAGGTGAAAATCAAATGTAAAGGTCTTATGGTCCTTAAGATGTGAACATCCCTTCTTGAGTGTCATCTTCATGGGTAAATTCATGATAAATTCTGATGTTGAACCATATAAGAGTGCCAAGGACTTTGGTGGCAAGACCTTTCCATTCTGGGTCTTCAGTAACTGTGATTGTGGTACCTGCAGGAGTATTTGACAGACCCTAGCTCTACAGGAGTGGTCTCCCAGAATGATGGCTCAGGTCACTGGACTAGAAACAATGTTATTCCCAAGACTCTTGGGTTCAAGGTCCTGGGCTGGCCCCATCATGATCTGAGGGAGACTGGTCAAGGCAGTGGTGGTGGTGTGCCTTGCCATCTCTTTTCTCTCCCTCAGGATACATCACTATTTTGGCTAAGCTGGTTTTGGTGTATCAAGATGGTTGGTATTTAGTGGGGATAACTGGTTCTTTCTCCACTGTAATGGCTTCGCTAGTAATCTGGGTGGTGCAGAAGGGGAAGAAGATCCTAGATTTGGAGCTAGAAGGGGCCTTAGATGTGGGTTAATTATTGACTCACCTTTTACAGATGTGGAAACTGAGGCCCAGGGTAGGGAAGTGACCTACAAAAGGTGAAACAGGTAGGAAATAGCAAAGCTGATATTTAAACATAGTTTTTATCTCCAAAACCAAGCTCCTTTCCACTGTCCTATGCTGAGATATTAGGCCTATTACCACAGGCCATTTTAATGCCACAAACACAAAAATGCCATTTCTAAAATGAGAATGAAGTATTACAATTCTTGTGCCTGGGAAAAGTACCAAAAACAACACTCAAGGCAAATACCATAAGTCTCCAATGAAAAGGGACAGGGGTAGGGGCAGAGACCCCTCATCACTAGCATGAGGCTGCTACTATGGAGGGCTCCCAAGGGGTGAGAGGGGGGGGAGGAAACAGGACAGGGAGGGGCAGGGAAGATCACTTCAGCTTACACTCTCTTTGCATTTAATTATAGCTACTTAATCTTACCAACTAGTGTTAAACTGTTGTTTCTGTGCTGCTGAAGGATAAGTACCTTTGGTATCCTGAATTTCATCCACTGGGACAAAAGCTCTGTCCAAAATAGTTTCATGGCTTTCCTAAATAGATAAATAACACTCATGGGTAAAATGAGTGGTCTTAATCCTGATTAAACACCATTATCTATGCATTACTTAGACACTATCTCTGTATTTGATAAGCATGCCACATCTAAAGGCATTTAAATAAAATTGTTGAACAGAATAGAGACAAAACCAGAGACCCATGGCATTCTACTAGAGGATCCTGTAGGTTGGTATTGATTGTTAAATCATCATTCTTTTGCCATTTTGTTGTTGTTCAGTGGTTCAGTCATGGCCAACTCTTTGTGACCCTGTAGACCATAGCATGGCAATGCTGTCCATGGGGTTTCCTTGGCAAAGATACTGGGATGATTTGCCATTTTCTTCTCCAGTATATTAAGGCAAATAGAGGTTAAGTGACTTGCCTAGAGTCACATAGCTAGTAAGGCCAGGTCCCTTAGATCTTCCCAACTTCAGGCTAGTGCTCTGCTCACTGAGCCACTTAGCTCCTTATTTAATTGTCCTGTTCACACCTCTCTAGCTCTTCTATGAGGATATTATAGGAAACTTCCTAATATGCTTTGCTTGGCATCTGGGCAAACCATGTCTGTGTCATTCACCAAGGAAATGAAGTAATTCTGGCATGATTTGTTCTTTATGCACCCTATGGGCTATTTTGACCTTCCTATATTCATCCATGGTGAGCAGACTGAGTGACAAACTACCAAATGTCAGGAAATCAATAAACATGTATTAAGCATTTACTTTGTGCCAGATGTTTTTCTGTCACACTTCTCTATATTGCTTGAGTATTGAACAAAATAATTCTATAGAACTTACTGCTTGCTACCCCTCTAGAAGTCAATAAACATTTATTAAATGTCTACTATTTGTCAGGCACTGTGCTAAGTGCTGAGATTACCAAAAAACACAGTCTCCGATCTCAAGGAATTCAAAGTCTAATGAGGGAGACAACTGTGTCTAAACCAGTTATATGTGTAATAAATTGAATATAATCAATAGAGGGAAGGTATTAGAATTAAGGGGGTCAGCAAAGACTTTCTCGAAAATGTGAAATTCTGGCTGAGAATTGAAGAAATCCAGGAGGTGGAAATAAGAAAGGAGAGAACTCTAAGTATGAGTGAGAACCACTGAAAAATGTCCAAAGAGCATGCCCAAGTTGACAAATACTCCAAGAAGTGGAGTGGTCACACAGCCCATCTTAAATAACAAAACAAGCAAGAAACATTTATATAGCCCTTGCTGTGTGCCTTAGCTCTGTGCTAAGTATTTTATAATTATTATCACATTTGATCCTTACCTGAAGAAGTAGATGCTGTCATTATCCCCATCTTACAGATGAGAAACTGGAAGCAAAGAGGCGTGAAGTGACTTGCCCAGGGTTACACATCCAGTGAGTGTTTGCAGTTTGGATTTGAAGTCAGATCTTCCTGCCTCCTGACATTTGATCCATTGGACCATTTAGCTGCAGACTTTCTATAGGGCAAATCTCCATAATAAAACAACAGAGAGTTCCCATCCTCAAGCTTATGCCACCATCTTGCATTTAGAGTGTGCATGATATATACATATATAAATGTATATATGTGCATATAAGTATATTATACACACATAATATACATGTGTGTATATGTATACATGCAAATGCATGTATGCATATATACATACACATACATATATGTGTGTATGTGTATTTCATTGGCATCCTGTGAGGTAGGTCTTGTGGAGATTATTGCCCTCACTTTATAAATGATGAAGAAGGATTGAGTGACTTGACCAGGGTCATGTAGCTAATAATGTCACCTGAGGAGCTGAAATTCAGGTTTCTTCTGTGGGCTCCACATCCACCATTTTCCATTATGCCACAGTTTCCTGACCATAACCTTAGTACTATAACCATGAAATTCTGTATGGGCTTTCAGAAGACTGGCCTCTCTTAGAACAGCTGTGATAGAAAGATTCAGAACAATGGTTTAGCTTGAAGAAACTCAAAATGAGAAATCTCATGCATATCATGGAAAGATTTGTGGAGGATGAGAGACCTTTTTTTTTTTTTTGCTTTTTGGAGGGCAATTGGGGTTAAGTAACTTGCCTAAGGTCACACGGCTAGGTTTTTTGTTTGTGTGTGCATTAAGTGTCTTGTGTGAAGGTATATAAATTTGCTTGATCACCAAGCTACCTTGTTTATGCTGCAGAGAAAGAAAGAAATATCTCAGAGAAAAAGGTCCAGTGGAAAAAGTGAGGAACCTTTTCTGTTGAACTTAGAGGTAAGGAACCTGAATTCAGATCCTGACTTGGCCACCTTACTACCTGTGTGACCTTGAATAAGTTAACTCAAGCTCCCTAGCTCTTGGTTTTCTCATCTCTAAGATAAGATAAATGACTTCTGAGGTTTCTTCCTGCCCTGAGTCTATTATCCCATGATCCTCAGCTGTATTATAGTATGAAAAGAATGCTTGACTTGGAACCCCAAAACCTGGATTCTAGTCTCTTCTCAGCTACTATCTTTATAACCTTGAGCACATCGTTTCTTTCTACTCTCCAGCTATTCATTTAGAAAACAAGGGATAACTAGTTAAATCATGCAACAATTCTCCCAGATATCATTCAATGATTCTACGAATAGAGGAGTTGCAAATATATTGTGTCACATTGACATGACTATAGATTGTTGAAGAGAAGTGGAAACATCATTGATTAGAACCTTTAAAATGACCCAGGATCTAATCAAGAAGAAAGATTTTGTCTGTAAGGTCTCCTGCCCTTTTGAATGGTCTTGAAAAGTTCACAAGAATCCAGGTGGAGATGGAAAATCTTGAGGCAGACCCAGGATTCACTGAGTATGTCATGACCCAGGCCATTCAAACTTTAAGCAATGCCAGTTTTTTGGCATTCACAGGAGCTTCAGCAGGTGGGAAGATGAGGGGAAGAGAAGTAACAACAATGAGCAAAGACTCATGATTCATGCTTACAAATACATTCCACACCAATTAAATCTTCCCTCTGGGTGAACAGACCTTGAAGACTTTTTGATTGAGCCACAGATAACCCAAGCTGACAAGCTGACCAGAAAAATGCAAGGGTAATATTTTCCTTGAAGTCTGCTGAGATAATCTTCCCAAGAATTAAAGTAAGCTCTTCATCAATATCAGATTTCCATCTAATCTCTTTCTGATAAAGTACTAGCTAGAGAACCAGAGGAAAATTTCAGTTGATAACTGTAAGAATTTACTTCCCCTAATTTGTTGCATTTTCATCCCTGGGTATTTGGGATCACAGAACAGCTACTATGATACTCGGTGTGAGGTCAAATCTTAGAATCTTGAATTTCCTTGAGAGTAACTCAAATGCCAGCTCCTACACAAAACCTTTCCTAACAACTCTCCAATCCTCCTATATTGCCAGGGCTCTTTGGGGGTAAAACTTAGAGTCAACTAAGTCAGTTCTCTAAGGGTAAAGAGTTCTGTTCATCCAGACAAGGGTCTTTTGTATATCTGAGGGGGAAACCATAGTCTTTTTACCAAGTTTGCTTCTGGATGGGAGGTGGAAGGTTTCTTGGTTATCTCTTTTCCCTGGAGGCATGGCTGAATTAGCCTTTATCAAGAGGATAACATATTCATCAGAGAAGGTTCATTTTCCTTGAAATGTGGTCTAATCAGAGGTTCAAGACTATAAAACAGGCCTATTGAGTTCTATATTGTTATTGACTAAGTCTAGGCAAGTTACCTCTCTAGGTTTCAATTAACTATTGTGTAAAATGTAGATAGTAATGTTCTATCTGCCTAAGGAATTGTAGCTGGACCAAATGATTTCTTGCAGTCTCATTTCCAGGATCTATGACACCATGATGAGGTAATAATTAGAAACTTAGGTCTAGAAATGGCTAAGTGCCTACAGATAAGAAAAGGATGAGAAATGGTTAAGTGTTTCAAGTCACAGGAATCCCTATAGTATCCATGTATGTTTACCAATGAATTAAGGGTGGAGAATAAAGCAGGGTTATTTTGGGGTTTTTTTGCCTTTTTTTTTTTTTTTTTGGAGGGCAATTGGGGTTAAGTGCCTTGCCCAAGGTCACACGGCTAGGTTTTTTTTGTTTGTGTGTGTTAAGTGTTGAGGCCGGATCCGAACTCAGGTCCTTCTGACTCCAGGGCTGGCGCTCTACTCACTGTGCCACCTAACCGCCCCAAGCAGTGTTATTTTTTATGCCTAGATATGCATGCATAGAACTCACCTTCATGTTTTCCTTTCCATTAGATTGTATACTCAGATTCTAGAGGGCAGAGACGTTTTTTGCCTTTCTTCTTATGGCTAATGCTTACTATAGTGCGTGGCATGTAATTACTATTTGTAAGGAATTCAAGCAATCACCATTAGCCCTGAGCTTTTGCCAATTAGCCAAAGTAATTGTACAGTAAATAGTACTCACAAATAGTAATTAATTGCTTGGTGATTAACTGACCCTCAATATTCCTTCCAATTGATTCGATTAAGAGTAGTTACATATTTCAAGCTGAGAGGGATCTCAGAAATCAAGGAATCAGAGTTAGACCAAGTAGGGACCTTTAAAGTCATTTATTATTATCTCATCATTTTACAGATGAGGTAACAGGCAATTTTGCAGATGAAGACAACTTTCTTCTGCCTTGACTTCACTGGCGTCTCCTTGTTGTAGTTCCCAAAAGCTGCCATTTTGGTCCACAAATTTCATAACAGGTTAACATATCAACATGACAGATTTAAATGTTAGTGGGAAGTGTTTAACAAATAATAAAAATACAATGTGACACAGATAATGTTAATTTGTGACTTTCTAAGTCATTATGTAGCCAACTGGGTGTTTGTATTTGAGTCTAGCTATACTACAAGGAATCTAAATGATGTCTCATGATCAAATCTTCTAGTACCATTCATGAATCATACAATCATAGAATCTCAGAGTTGGAAAGGATGTTGGTAGCCTTCTGGTCCAACTCAAAGAGAATCCTCTCTACAACTTACCTGACAAGTGATGAGCTAGTCTTTCCTTAAACACTTCTAATGAGGGACAACTGACTACCCCTCAAAGCAATCAATTTCATTTCAGGATAGCTCTGCTTCTTAGGTCTTTACCCCTTTACATCAAGCCTAAATATTACTCTTTTCAAGTTCTACTTCCATGGTTTTGTCTTCTGAGGAATGGAACTACACTCATAGGGTGACAGTCTATCCTTGACTTTGGCTAATCAGCAGAAGCTGATGGTGGTTAATGGTGGTTACTTGAATTCCTCATTAAAGACCAAACCTCTTAACAAGAATGGAATTTGATCATGAAGGGAAGGATACCTAAAAGTATTTACTTAAAAATACTTAGAGGGTTTACTCCAGTGTTTTGTCTAAGAAATAGAAAAGATTTGTTTATAGAGACATTTCAAGGGTGGTGGAAAAGACCAGGGACTTTGGAGTAAGAAGGTCTGGGTTGGATTCCTTGACTCAGTCACTTAGTTGTTGTGTGCCCCAGTCTCCTTCCTGAGCTTTAGTACTATTGATCATTTCAAACTGGATATCTAAGTGTCATCTCAAATTTGATATGTGAAAATGGATCTCATTATCTTTCCTCCTGAAGCCCACATCTCTGTTGAGCTTTCTTATTTCTGTGGAAAACATCCTTCTAGTTTCTCAGCTTTGCAACCTCTCTGTTTTCTCTGACTTTTCTCCCTCCTTTTATTCTACAGATCCACTGCCAAAGCTCACTGGGTATGCTTTTGTATCTGACCCTTTCTTCTTAGTCACCACTTTACTGCAGACCTTCATTATTTTTCATCTAGACTACTGCAAAAACCTCCAAACTGGTATCCCTGCTTGAAATCTCTCCCCACTCCTATCCTTCCTCCACATAGCTGCCTAAGTGATTTTCCTTGTGCTCAGATCTGTCCTTGTCAGTCCCCTACTTAATAAATACCATTGGCTCTTGATGTATCTTGGGGGAAATACACACTCTTGCTTTTAAAGTCCTTTTCAACTTTGTCCTGACTTATCTTTCTAGACTCATAATCAGTCTTATCACATTGTATGGTCCAGACAAATTAGCTTTCTCTTTGTTCATACAGCTCTCCATCTCTTGTCCCCATATCTTTTTTTTTTTTTTTTTGCTTTTTGGAGGGAGGAGGGCAGGGCAATTGGGGTTAAGTGACTTGCCCAAGGTCACACAGCTAGTGAGTGTTAAGTGTCTGAGGCCAGATTTGAACTCAGGTCCTCCTGATTCCAGGGTTGGTGCTTTATTCACTGTGCCACCTAGCCACCCCAATAGTCCCCATATCTTTCACCGACTGTCATCCTTGCCTGGAATGTACCCCTCACTCATCTCAACCTTGTAGCATTCCTCTTTTCCATCAAGACATGATTCAAATACCATCCTCTACATAAATCCTTTCTTGACCCCCATATTGCTTATGTCCTCCCTCACGACACTATGTTTATTTTTATTCATTATGTATATATTTGTTATATACAAATGTAATATACATATATATATATTGAGAGAATATAATTCCCACTGCTCCTTGAGAGAATGTAAGTTTTTAGGAAAAAGGAGTTATTTTATCTTTTATCTCCATGTCCCCAGAACCTAGCATGATACCTGGAACATAGTAAGCCTCTAATAAATGTTTAATGATTGATAGGTTGATTGTGTGACTGTGGGCAAGACCATTAATTCTCAGAAACCCCCTTTTCCTATCTATAAATTGGGAACGTTGACAACAGAACTACTTCCTTTTTGAGTTTATTGATAAAACCAACTGCTGTAGAATTAGCCAAACATTTGCATGCCTTCTTATTTGATCCTTACTACAACCCTAAGAGTCAGATACTACAGTTTTCATCATCATCTATTTTTTGTTTGCAAGGAAATGGAGGCTGGGAGAAGTTGAATCATTTACCCATAATCATACAGTTCTAAGCCATAGATCCAGAGGCAGGATCTGATGAAGGTTTTCCTGACTCCAAGAACAGCAATCTGTCTTTTAAGCCATGTTGCCTCTGGTGGAGAATCAATCACTAACCATTTATTAAAAACTTATTATATGTCTCACACTGAGGATACAAAAACAATAGTAGGGGGTGGGGCAGAAGGCCCTGTCCTCAAGACTTTTGATCAGGCTTTTAATCATCAGAAAGAACATGAACACATGAAAATATATGTAAAATATGTACAAAATAAAGACAAATAATGATGTATGGCAAGAACCAAGGCAAGTAAGCCCATTGGGCAGAGCCTCTTTGGAGAACTTATGGAAAGATGTGGATAAGAATTGTACAAAGTGACAAGATACTGAGAGATAACTATCTGTCCTGGTAGTAGAAGTATGGACACCAATGAGACCACAGATGGAGCCACATCTTATTGTTATCACTGTAGGTCAGGGTAAACAGGTCAGAGTCCCTATATCCTGTTATTTCTTTGATTTGCTTGATAAGATGAGAGCATGGCTTTCAAGGAATGATTACATTCAAAGGACACCAATTCATCCAGGTCAACCAGGGAAAGAATTCCTCATGTCGAAGGTCATGGAAGCAAACATCTGGATTATTGCCCCAAAATGTGATTTTCCATCCAGATGCTCCCACACAACAGTAAGGATTACACATGCTCTCTCCAGATGGGATTGGTTGTTTTCACAAGTCATTTACAACAACAGCGACTTTGGAACCCTGGTTTTCCCTTCATGGCTGCAGCAATCAGCAACAATAATTCACCTTTTTGTGGTACTTTAAGGTTTGGAAAGCACTTCCTGCATCTCAGTCCTCTGGGATAGACAGTAAATGTATTTTTATCTTCCTCAAAGCATTATAGAAATGTGAGCTGTTGATAAAGCTATTGTCTCACAGACAAGGAAACTGACACTCAGAGAGGGCCAATGACTTGTCCATGGTCATAAATTATTAATTATTGGCCAAATTTGAACTCAGGTGTCCTAATTTTAAGTCTCTTATTCTTCCCACCACACCATGCAAATATGAATTGTATCCTGGGTACACATAGCAACTTAATTGGGATGTATTCTAACTGAATCATATACTAAAGACCGCCTACTCCATCCTAGAAACTCTGCATTGGAAGGTCAACTAGTCCAGACTCCCATCCAAGGAAAGAATCGTCTCTTCAGCAAACCTGATAGTTGATCTCATTTAATCTCTGCTTGAACACTTCCAAGGATGGGATACTCATTACCTATCTTCACATTCCATTTTTTTACCATCTCTAATTATATGAAATTCTACTTTCGTTGGAGCTGAAAATTCTTACTCTTCTCCCACCCAAACCTCCCCACCATTAGTTTAAATGTCCTCCCTTCCCCAGAGTTCATGTTCCGCTCTGATTAGCATTCCTGGGAGTTGCTCTGGCCTAGTGAATAGAAAAGCAACCTTATTACATGTAGTTTGTAGATTTACTTTCTCTAAATCAGCTCTTCTTTCATTATCATTTCCCACATTCATCTTGGCCTCCCCCTTTGGTGACATTGGAAACATTATTAATGCTGGCAATATCTGTCAAGTTTTAATGGGTCTGTTCTGTAAAATGCCACCTGATTTATCAAGCCATCTAAATCTCTTTCTGCCTCCCCTCAAATGCTGGAGTTGTTTTTCTTTAATTATGGAGCCTACAGCAATTTAAGATTTATACCCTATGTCTGCTACATCCTGGGGATTAGCAACAGGTGGCTTCAGGCAGTTTCTTCTGAGCCCATCACCAGGATCTCCTGGAAATGCAGAAAAATAATTTGTTCCTTTCAGAGAACGCAGATAAAGAAAATCAGGGTAGACTTAGGCCAACTCTCTCCATTTGAAATCTCAAAAAAGAAGTGAGAAAAGATGTTTTCCCTCTCCTTGACTCCTTTAGGCCAGAATGAATCATGACTGGATTCTGGAAGCTTGGCAACCTTGCCCACACAGCCCTGGCAGTGTGCCCACTAAACACAGTGAATGTGTGAAAGGCTTGGCAGGTCCCCTAAACTCCACTCAGGGAAGCTGCAGAAGAGAAGCTGCCACACGTGAGCAATTTTGTATGCTTCCTTCAGAGAGAAATCAAGTGGGTAAGAGATGGGAAGAATTCAATGCTGCTGGAGGGGGAGGCTCTTAGATCAAAAACATCTCAGAATGCTATAATTCAGCTGTCCCGCGGACTGTTTCTACAGACTGCTCATCAAGGTGAAATGTTTCTCACTTACTTGTGCTCAAAGATTATCTGCTGAAAGAATCCTTCAAGGGAGCTTGAGAGGATGCAAATGATGAGGCTTTGAGGAACCCCAGGAACAAGGCAGTCTCCTGATAATCTTGGCCCCAGTTCATTTATGAAAACAGGTGAGTTATCATCACCTGGGGAATCTGGTATCACTTAATACTGGCATCCCTTTTTTCCCCATTTATGAGGCAGATGAAATGAGAGGATGCTTGCAAAACATTTTGCAAGCTTTAAAGTACTAGAGTGATGGGAGATGCTATTATCACGATTTCAAGAAAATGATACTATTGTATGGCACAAGGGCACTCACTGGGGAAACTGAGGATCGAAATTCCAATTGTCCCTAATAAAAATGTGTCATCCAGGACTTATTTAAAAAGTGTGACCCTGGGAAAGTCACTTAATCTTCCTGTACCTCAGGCAATTCCCCAGGACTGATCTACTAAACCATAACTAGATGGCTGTCTATAATAGGGAAGAGAGTTCCCCATGCTAATGATAAATCATATATTGTTTATGTATTTGAATATACATATTAGATATGGATAAAGATGTCCATATAGTACGTCCTGAACACACACAAATTTCACCACACCACGATAGCTTCACAGGATTACACCAGTGCTAAAGAGGTGATTGTGTGTTTGTATGCATATATTTATGGCAGCTAGGTGGTACCTAGAGCCTGGTGATATGCCTAAGAATCAGGAAGACTCATCTTCCTGAGTTCAAATCTGACCTCAGATACTTACTAGCTGTGTAACCCTGGAAAAGTAAGTTAACCCTGTTTGCCTCAGTTTCCTCATCTGTAAAATGAACTGGAGAAGTAAAGGGCAAACCACTCCAGTACTTTTGCCAAGAAAATCCCAAATGGAGTCACAAAGAGTTGGAGATAGCTGAAAATGACTGAACAGCATCAAAAATATATACACATACATGTACAGGATATTCCAAAAGTCTTAGTGAACTATATATAATCTACTAAAGAATATATACATTATACATGTATCTATATGTGTGTGTTTATATATACATACACTTCTGTGTATATGTATTTGGGGAGAGAATGGAACATCCTATGATTGTATGTGTACATAGGTATATACCTGTATGTGTATTGATATATCTGTGTGTTTGCATAATGCATATATACACATGTTTGTGCATGTATGTGTATGTGGGGGAGGGAAGAATTTGAACTGTGTAATGTTAATGGAATATGAAGATCTTCCCCCTCCATTAATAGTCCTATGTGACCACATGTGTTCAATCACTGTTGTCTTACTGCTTTGAGCTCTGGCCCAGCTGTGATACATCCTGAGTCACATGGAGCCCATTGAGGAAGGAACTTGCCTAAAGGGAAGCTTGCTTAGGGGAAGCTTGCTTGCAGGAGGGCTTTCACACCTTTTGATACTTAGCTAATTAGTTCTGAGTCAGGAGGGTTGTGGTGACTTCTGGCTCTGAGCCTATTAGTTGAAAACTATATATACTGGGAGGTTGGTATTTTACTTTGGGGGATCACTTATGAGAAGAACCTTTTGATTCCCTGGGTGGGGCTCGAGTAACTGTTTGCTAAGAGCCCCTTGACTACTCAGAGGTTTGTGCTCTCCTGGTTCATTACTGTATGTAGGTGGTTGTATTACTTTGTTCAGACAGGAGGAGCCCTGTCTGCTGAATCTTTGTGCTAATTTCTCTGCTTGTATTTTCTACTTATCTGTAATTAAAGTAAGAATGTTGACTCCTTTTCAAAGTTGTTTTACCTCTAGTAAGAACCTGTGCTATCAGGGCATCCTGGATGTGCCAAGGTGCTTGCTAGTACAAGCTGTGATTCCATCAATATAAGTAATTTCTGGGGGAGGAAACCCCAGTGAAGAAGGCAGTTGGGACCTTCTCTGTGGGTTATGTATGGTCTTTAAGGGCTGTCTACACCAGTGAGGTGGTCCGTGCTATGCCCAGGGACCTCCAACCAGTATGTATTAGAGGTGGTGCAGGAACCCAGGCCTTCTGACTTCCATCCTCTATCTACTATAATACTCAGTCTCTCATATAAATATAGATGTGCACATATCTATATATAATAAAGTATTTATGATCTATATGAAGGTAAAACACTATTATGTACAGATAGACATAACATGCATGGTTATTCATATCAGATATGTATACGGTTGCCCACATAGTATATAGGTAACCATAAATATATCTAATAATAATAAAAACAGCTAACATTTTAATATTATTTGCTATAGACATTGCTAGACACTGTGCTGTGTCTTACAATCATTATCTCAATTGATCCCTCACAATGACTTTGGAAGGTGATGCTATTATAAACCCTACAGGGAAGCTATGGCAAATAGGTTAAATAACTTGTTCAGATTCACACAGCCATTACATGTCTAAGGCCAAATTTTAATTTATATCTCCCTCACTCCAGGCCTGGTACACTATTCATTGTGCCACCTAGGTGTCCTGATATTTGATATGAATACTCAAATATATGAAGGATCTGTGATTTTTAATATATTCTATATGTATTTGTGATTTCATAAGTGTGGAGTTATTCCAGTGTGGAAACTCCCTGTGCTACTATATATTCACAAACCAGCATGTAAAATAATCTTAAAGTTGCCTAGGACACTGAGAGGCCATGTCTTTCCCATAACAGCCTAGCTATTATGTTACAGACAGTATTAGACCTCAGTTCTTCCTTTCTCTAAGGCCTAAATCTGAGTTACTAAATCAGATGACTCTCACATCTGCATATAACCAGGACAACATAATGAAAAAGTACAGGTCCTGAAGCCACATCTTTATTGACACCCACTAGTCATATATCCTGGAGAAAAACCACTAAATCTGTTGGAACCTCAGTATAGGCTTCTGTAAAATGGGATTGTGAACTGGATCAGAACCAGGAGGGAAAGGATTGTGGCCCTAGTTGAAATTTGTGACACTGTGATATCCTGAGTGGTTTCCAAATGATTAAAGATTCAAGTCTGTAGACTTTTAGTTTTAACAATATTTATTCTATTTCTTTTAAAATTTATCATCTATATTTAATATTTTGTAATGGAAAGAACCTTGGACCTAGAGTCACAGATGTGTTTTAATCCTGGCTTTGTTATTTGAAAGAATACCCATTCATATCTCAGATTTCTCACCTGTAAAATGGGTATAATTATACATGCATCATCTACTTTCAGAGTCACTGAGCAGATTGAATAAGGCAATTTCTGTAATGCCTTTTGTTAAACATAAGCCACTCCATACATGGCAGTGTATCATCATTCTTATTATATAAGCTGTGAAATTTCTGATGGGGAGTGAATAATTTGATTTATCATCAGAAGACCGAGAGGTGCCATTCACAGAGTGCTATTTAATTACCTTCTCCTTTAACCCTGTGAGATAAAGGCTATAAGCATTTTTATACCCATTTTACAGATGAAGAAGTGAAACTTAGTGAGGTCAAATGACCTATCAGTGGTCTTTTGGCTAGTTAGTGTTGGAGGCTGGATTTGAACTTGGGCATCTCCTGACTCTGAGTCCAAACCACGTTCCACATATTGCCTCTCCAAGGTTTATATGACTTGTTTTCCCCAAAACAACCTTGTGAGGTCAGCGACTCAGGAATTATCATTTTCTTATGGATAAGGGAAGGAGTGGCTAGATGGCACAATGGATAGAGTCCTGGGCCTGGAGACAGGAAGACTCCTTCTTGTGAGCTCTAGTCTAGCCTCAGACACTTATTAGGGGTGTGACCCTGGGCAAGTCACTTAACTCTGCCTCAGTTTCCTCATCTGTAAAATAATCTGAAGAAGGAAATGGCAAAACCACTCCATTATCTTTACCAAGGAAACCTCAAAATGGGGTCACAAAGAGTTGGACAAGACTGAAAAAAATGATTAAAACAGCAATAAATATAGATAAGGAAACAGACTTGGAAATGCTAAATGTGCCCAAAATGACACAATTGGTTATTGGCAAAACCAAGATGAGAGCCTGGGTCTCCTGATTCCAGTGAAGAGTATATATAAAACACAATGGAGTATACCATTATGCCATAGTATTGAGCATACATCAAAAGAGTACTTATCTTGGTGTCAGGTGATCCAGGCAGCACTTGCCAGCTTTGCGCCTACGTGCAAGCCCTCTGACCTCCGAGATTCATGTTTTAAACCCCTATTTACCTTACCTTCCTCATCTGTAAAATGGGAATAGCACCTCCCTCCCAGATGACATAATCATTGTAAAGGACTTAGCATACTGTCTGACAGCAACTATGTAAATGGGAGCTTTTGTTACTATAGAATGGGGGTGGTGGTATTTCCCTGTGAAGGAAACATGAAGGACAATGATGTGGATCACTGTCTCCCAAAAGTCACCCCATTACTCAGTTTCATTATAATAGTAATTGTTTCTTCCAAAATTCTCTCATGTCCTATTTCCTTTTTCTCCTCTCTTTCTCACTTCCCTTCTCATTTCTACCTTCCCCATTCTCTCTGCCCCACTCCATACATTTATACTCTTTCCAACTATCTTCCAACTTCTCTCTTTAATGCAAATCATATTTAATAAGCCCCAACAGGGTTCCATGCCAGACACCGTGAAGGGATTTAGAGACTCTATGTGCATGTTTCTTTGCTGTCCCCATTCTTTATAATTTTGCTTCTTCATCTTTTAATCCTTTGGGCTTCTTACTTTGCAGACAGACTTAGAAGTGCAAGAGGATTATAAGTATTTAATGAATCACATCATAATATCAAACAGTGGAGAATGGAGGGTTGCTATTTTATCCCAGTGATAAGCATTTTAAACTGCTTCATGAAAATGGAACAAAACCCAAGTTGTTAATAGGTATAATTTCTTACCAGCTATTGGCCTTGGTTCCTGCTGGTCATTTTTTTGTTTGTTTCTTTGAACTTTGTAGAAATGGTCTATAGATTGGACCTTGAATATGGATTCCTGAGGAAGGGTTTTACACTTTTTATTTTGATTTTATTTTCCTCAAACAGATTTTATTTTGACTTAACATACAAACCCCAATAAGCTCACAATTAAATCCTTTAGTGGATTATTCTAAAGATAAGGGAGACATTGGGTTCTCCATCATAGATGTCTTTTTGCAAAATCTGGCTGACCACTTAATGAGAGACAATAGAATTGTAAAGGCTACAACACTCATACAGAAGACCTTGGTCTGACTCTGGGCTCAGGTACATACTATCATGTGACACAGTTCAAGTCACTTATTCTCTTCGAAACACAGTTCACTCATCTGTAAAACAAAGAATAATAGCACATGCCTTATGAGGTTGGTGTGAATATCAAATGGGATAAAATATGTAAAGGTCTCAGTAAAACTGAAACCACAATATAAATGTGGTCTATTGTTGGAGGGGACACTTGTTCAGGTAGGATTGGACTGAACTATATCGAGATACCTTCCAGTCTTAAGATTCTGAGATACCAACTGAGGTTAGATGGTCTCTCTTTTACCTCTAGCATTCAGAGACTAGATTTATTCAGATGACTGGTATCAGGGAGGAAGAGATGCATACAGTTTGCAGACTATCTGACATTAAAATTTGCAGCTGGAAAGTGGAACAATGCACACAGCTGTGCACTCCCACCCACACAAAGGAGAACAGGGCCAGCTGACCTATAAAGGCAGCATGTATGGTTTAATCAGAAGAGTTGTGCAAAAAGTCTTTCTCAGATACATATCTCATCTGCTCTGAGTGGGTTCCCGGAATCTTGACTCTCTGCACCCTGACTAATTCCATCCTCCAGTGGCTCAGTTCCCCTGGCAATAACACAAATATATAAGACCAAGAGTCATTCCCCATTGAATAAGTAGTCAAAGGATATTAACAAAAAGTTCTCAAAAAGAATCATTGCAAACAATTAGCAACAGTGTGAAGTCTAGCTCCAAATCATGAATAATAAAAGAAACATATCAAAACAGCTCTGAGGTTTCACCTCATATGTGATTATTTGACAATGATGACAAAAGATGGGAGCAGGGAACACTAAAGGGGCTGAGGAAAGACGGCACACTAATATACCCTTGGGAGAAGCTATGAATTGATCCAACTATTCTGGAAAGTAATTTGGAATTGGACTAAGACAAAGACAGTACTGTTTGACTCAAAGATCCCACAGCTAGATACACATCCCCAAATACTCCAAGACAGGAAGGTCCCACATACGTCAAAATATTGATAGTAGCATGAAAGTAGAAACTGTGTAGATGCCATTGATTAGGTCTGCCTAAACAAATTGGGGTATATGAAGGGAATGAGATATTACTGTGCCATAGTAAATGATGAATATGAAGGATTCAGAGAAGTATGTGAAGACTTATGTGAGCTAATGCAAAGTAAAGTAAGTAGAACCAGGAAAATAATATACTTAGTTATGACATCAATATAAATGAAATGAATTAAAGAAGTAGAAACTGAATTCTTTGAAATTGTAATAACCAAACTTTTCCCAAAAGAGATAAAAAAATGCACCTCCCCAAAGGGAGTGAAAAATTGCATATTTGCCAGATTCAATTGAGATGTTGGCTAGTTTTGCTAAATTGCTTTTTTCTTTCTTTTTTCTCCCTTTCTTTGTTACAAAGAATGGAATGCCGGGTAGTTGAGAGGGGAAATATGATTGAAAATTTGGAAAGATTATTTTTAAAAGATACAAATGATTTTAAAAAAAGAAATAAAATGGTACCACTGTGTTTGAAAATTCCTTCACGATGTGTTATTGTCCACTTGGGATTTCCCTATAATACACTCAATTTTATATGATAAAAAGATAGCTAATGTGAAAAATTGCATTTATAAAAAGACACATTAGAAATACTCTATGTTACATCTTCCTCTACCATGCCCATGTGTTGCTGTCATGATCTGTCCCCTATAGAGCCCCGAAGTAGCCCATTCCTGGGCTACTTTCCCCATAACCAGGACATATCATCAACTCTCAGGTACCCCCATGAAAACTCTGTGTCTTGCTACTACGCTCAACACTTGGCACAGTACCTGACATATAGTAGGTACTTAATAAATGTTGATTTGACTTGTCTTTGCAAATAGTTCTGTGTACCTGAACCATGAAAAATATCTTGGGAAATACATACACACAATGTTAACTCCTCCCTGACTTTCCTGAAGGTATAGTGGGTAGGGTAAAATAACTACTGAGAGAGATGGAAGGAAACAACCCAGATGAGCACAATTCAGGCTCTACAAGCCTCTCAAAGCTATTTCTGCCACTTTCTCCCTTGTGTCCTCATAGTGATCATATGTCAATTCAGTCTAATACAAGCAACATCAAAATGACATCCCTATATTAGAGTCAATGTGCAATATCTCTGACTGTGGCTGATCAGACCAATATGAGCCTGGAAGGATCTACCATACGTTGGGCACAACTACTTCCCATGAACATTTGGAGTGGAGATGTTTTTAAATTTGTGTGTTTCATGTTTCTTTTGAGCTACTGTAATTCTGCTTTGCTCATAGAGCACAGTGCCTTCTTTTATGAGGACATGCCATGCTGGGTAGTCTTCTGTCAGTATCTCCCATGTCATATGATCAATTCCAAAGTTCTTCAGAGATACCTTGAGAGGGTCCTTGTATCCCATCTTCTCACCACCATGTGAGTACCTGCCTTGTGTGATTTGAATAACGTGGCTAGCCCATCAGAGTTGTGCTCTTTGCAGTAGAGTTTGAAAACTCAGCAGTTTAGTTTGAGAAAGGACCTCATGTCTCATACCTTCTCTTTCCAGGTGATCTTCAGAATCTTCCCAAGACAATTCAAATGGAATTGATTTAGTTTCTTGGCAGAGCACTGGTACAATGTCAAGTTTTCACAGGCATACAATAAAGTCAGTACAAAAGCTCTATAGACCTTCAGTTTGATAGGCAGTCTAATACTGCTTCTTACCCACATTTTCCTTTGGAGCCTCCCAAGAACTGAGCTAACTCTGGCAATGTGTGCATTAATTTCATCATCTATGGGTACTTCCTTGGAAAATAAACTGCCAAGGTAAGTGAACTTATCCATAACATTCAAAAGTTTTCCATTTGCTGCAACCAATGGTTCCACATATGGATGGTATGGTGCTGGCTGGTGGAGAATGTATGTTTTGTTGGCATTAAGTGTTAGACCAAAAATAGCATAAGCAGCAAAGAATCACAGCTAGGTGGCACGGTGGGTAGAACACTGGGCTTAGAATCAGTAAGATATCTTCATGAGTTCATCCTCAGATACTAGCTGTGTGACCCTGGGCAAGTCACTTAACCCTATTTGCCTCAGTTTCCTTATCTGTAAAATGAACTGGAGAAGGAAATAGCAAACCACTCCAGTATCTTTGCCAAGAAAACCCCAAATGGGGTCATGAAGAGTCAGATATGACTGAAACAATTCTATAAAGGACCTTGTACTTGACAGTAGGGATAGGAATGAGGTGAGGAAGCTAGAAAACTTTCTTCTTCTCTGGAATTAGGGATTAACCATCACCATCAGGAAGCTGGTGTTAATAAAGAAGAGGCTGGTCTGAGCCTTAGCTCACTATCCAAGTGAGCTACCCTATGATGGGATGGCAAGTATAATAGAGTGCAAAGAATACTGAGTCTGGAGTCAGAGGACCTGGGTTCATATCCTGCCTCTGCTGCTTACTGTAAGCCTGTGTGGCCTTGAACAAGTGGCTTAACTTCCTAGACCTTGGTGTTCTCCTCTTTAAAATGAGAGAATCAAACTAACTGGCACTGGAGGTCCCTTTCAGCTAGCATCCTACTTTTCACATCATTCCAGATCTAGTATGTTGAAATAGCTAAGAGTTTGAACCTGGAGACAGCAAGATCTGGGATCAAACAACTACCAGGACCAGTACCAGATCATTCAATGCCTCTGAGTCTCAGTTTCCCCCTCCATAAACAGATAATAACTGTAGTATCTCTACCTTTTGTAAGGCTCAAATAAGAATGCATCAAGCGCCTTTCAAACAATAAAGTGATATATGTATATGTGTATGTGTGTATACACACACACACACACACACACACACACACATATATATACACATCAGTTAGCTAGCTATTAGCAGATTTATTTGGTTTGTCATTTCTATGTGACAAAACCATCTGTAATTCTCATGAAATTATTAAAGTTTAATCCATGCCTTTTGATTTTACATCACAACTATTTCTAAATATCCTCTCCCTTTCAAAATCACCTAATGTGTTTCTCTATTATGGTGTTCTCCGGAAGGTCTTGTTTATACAGTGGTCACTAAAACCACTATTATGGGAGAAGAATGAGAAGTCTTATATGAACAAAGGGAAGTCAGCAGAACCAGAAAGACAACATATATAATGATTACAACATTTTAAATGAAAAGAGCAATGATCAAACAATTAAAACTAAATGGTCTAAAAGCTTGGCCCGAAATAAAAAAAAAAATATCAGAAGGCATCCCCACCCCTCCTTTGCAGAAGCAGATGGCTATTGGTGTAGAATATTGCATATACTTTCTGACCAGATTCATGTGTTGGTTAGTTTTGCTGAAAGGCATGTTCCCCTGATCTCTTTTTCCTTTCTGATATATGTGAGAAGGGATGGCTCTCTGGTAGGGAGAGATTTGGGAAAGAAGATATAACGCTAAAACATATTAATAGAAGTTAATTTTTTTCATTTTTCTTTAAAATTTTCTTTATTTTTTAAGCTTTTCAATGAAAAAGTATTTTTCTCCCTCCCTCACCCACCCCATTGGAAAAAAAAAAAACCAAAACCTCTTGTAACAAATTTTCATACTTTAACAAAACAAATTCTTACATTTATCATGTCCAAAAATTTATGTCCCATTCCTCATCTTGAGTACCTCAAACTCAACATTCTATCTGGATTGCTTCCCAGTAACCAAAGTCTTTTTCAAAGAAAGTCTGTAGTTACAAACAGGGATGTGTTGGCACTTTCTTTGAAACTTTGGGTTGCTAAGAGATACCTAGAGACCTGAGAGGTTAAATGCCTTGTCCAGTCACAGAACCTTTGATTGACCTGCTAGAGGCAGAACATGAAATCAAGTGAAATAGTTTTACTATGTTCTAGATACTGTGCTAATCACTAAGGATTAAGAAAGGAAACAATTTCAGTAGTCAGGTAGCTCACATTTTAATGGGGAAATAAAGCACGTAAGTAACTAGGTAAGCACAAGATACATGTGGAGTAGATGGAAAGTATTATAAGACGAAGGGAACACACTAGCAACCGGGGGTTCCATAAAAGGACTGCTTCAGAGTATAGGATTTGAACTGAGTTTTGAAAGGTAAAGGGCTCGGGTGAGGAGGGAGAACAAGGAATTATTTTTTTTTATGTCCTGTTATGGGACAACTAGATAATTTAGCCACTTCTGACTACCTGACTCAGTAATTAGACAGCCTGACACCTAACTTGATCTTTGTGGCTCTGAACTCTGACAAATCTAATTTTATAACCATATGTTCCATTCTGTGCCTCATTAGACCCTGTCTGGTAATCAGTATTTTCTAGAAGGGATTGTATCCATTTTAACAAACTGTCCTTTTTGCAACCCTTCCGGAGAACCCCTGGAGAATAAGTCACTTCTGCTTTAAAACTTGGGGTCTGGTCCAATCTCAATTTTTTTTTTAACCTTTAATGAGCTCCCTGGGCTCTAGGTTTTTCCTTTTAGAAGACTTGACCCTGCATAACTGAGCTGCATTTGGTGAGTGCTATGAGTGGGCAGGCTCTTGGTGTCTTCCCTCAGAGCTCAGCATCGCAGTTTGCACATATGAAAAGGTTTTGTCATTTTGGATGAGGAACTCCCTTGTGTGAGAACTCACACTTAGGACTTGGCTAATGCAAAAAAACTAAAAAATAAAACCAGAACAACAACAAAAACGACCCCCCCCAAAAAAACCACCACCCCTTCCAAAGAAAACTACCCACTATGTAAAGGATTCTAAGTGTGACTACTTTTAAGCACATTTTTCAGGAATGACACTGAACTTGTGAAGACCAAATGAGAAGAAGGAAGCACTGTTAAACATTTAAATTCCAATTGAAGGGGCGGAGCCAAGATGGCGGAGTAGAAACAGCTCATCCAAGCCACTCTGCCCCCAGATTCCCCCCAAACGATGTAAAAGGGGACTCTGAACAACTTCTGGAGCCCCAGCACCCACAGAACGACACAGAGAAGCTAAACTCCCGCTGAGGACAGCCCAGCTGCCCTGCAGGAAGGACCAGCGCAGTGGTCTGGGACCTGGCAGCGTGCAGCGCGCAGAGCGAAGGAGCCGAGCCCAGGTCCGCATGAGCCGAGGTTTTAGCCCCAGGGTGGCAGGGCCAGCAGCCAGCTGGAGGAACCCCAGAACACCAGGAGCTGTGGTGACTCCAGAATTATCAACATAGACTTGCCTAGGACAAAGTAAGAGGTTAGTGTCCTATGGATTTTGGGACTGGTATTAGGGAATGCGTCGGCTCCCTCCCCTGGGTGCTAGAAGCCGCTGAGGACAAACGCCATTTTGTAGTTTTCAGAGGCAGCTCCCGCTCCCAGCCTGCAAATTTGCAGGGAGATCCAGCGATCAGTCTTGGGGGGTAATCGCTCTTGCTTTAACCACCCTGGATCTGGATTGTGATCTAGGGTGGAAGTCGTGAGTGGGTTTACAGCTTGCCAGAAACGGAAGTTGCCCCCCACACGTTTGGGACGAAAATTCCTCTATCTGGCCTTAAAGCCATAGTGTGGCAACAAGCCCAAAAGTCAAGTAATTAAGTGGCAACATGCCAAGGCAAAGGAAACAGAAAAATGCAACCCTAGACTCCTATTTTGGGGGCATAGAGCGGGAAAAGGACTGTGAGGTCAGAAGTCCTGCTCCAAAAGCCCCAGGGGAAAACATGAGCGGGTTGCAGGCCATAGAGGACCTTAAGAAGGACTTTAAAAATCAAATAAGAGAAGTGGAGGAAAAATTGGAAAGAGAAATGAGAAGGATGCAGGAAAAGTATGAAATGAGGGTCAACAGCCTGACTGAGGAAAACAACACCTTAAAAAATAGACTAACTCAAATGGCAAAGGAGGCCCAAAAGGGCAATGAGGAGAAGAATGCCTTAAAAAGTCGAATTTGCCAGATGGAAAAAGAATCTCAAAAGTTCACTGAGGAGATTCATTCCTTCAGAGTTAGACTGGAGCAAATGGAAGCTAATGACTTTATGAGAAATCAAGATGCTGTTAAGCAGATCCAAACAAATGAAAGATTAGAAGGCAATGTGAAATATCTCATGGGAAAAACCACTGACCTGGAAAATAGATCCAGGAGAGACAATTTAAAAATTATTGGACTACCTGAAAGCCATGATCAAAGAAAGAACCTAGAAATCACCCTTCAAGAAATTCTCAAGGAAAATTGCCCTGATGTTTTAGATCCAGAGGGCAAAATAGAGGTTGAAAGAATCCACCGATCACCTCCTGAAAAAGATCCCAAAAAGAAAACTCCCAGGAATATTATAGCCAGGTTCCAGAATCCCCAGATCAAGGAGAAAATACTACAAGCAGCCAGGAAGAAACAATTTCAATATTGTGGAAACACAATCAGAATAGCCCAGGACCTGGCAGCTTCTACACTGAGGGATTGAAGGGCATGGAATATGATATTCCAGAGGGCAAAAGAGCTGGGAATGAACCCAAGGGTCACCTACCCAGCAAAACTGAGTATTTTGTTTCAGGGGAAAATATGGTCATTCAGTGGAATAGAGGACTTTCAAGCATTCTTGAGGAAAAAACCAGAGTTGAATAGAAAATTTGACATCCAGACACAAGAAGCAAGAGATGCCTGAGAAGGTAATCAGGGAAAAGAAATCAAAAGGAACTTATCAAAGTTGAACTATTTACATTCCTATATGGAAAAGCAATAACTGTGACTGATGATATCTTTCTCACTATGAAAATAATGGAAGAAGGGGGTGTGGTCATATGAATACATATGTGAATGTGTGTGTATATGGTTACAGTTATATATGGATAGAGGGCATAGGTTGAATTTGTTGGGAAGGGAGAATACTCAAGGGATGAAATTATGAGGTGAGAGAGGAAAGTGGCAAGAGGAGATGGGGAGAGACAGGGTAGGGTAAACTATCCCATGTAGAAGAAGCAAGGGAAGTGGTTGCAAAGGAGGGGGAGAATAAGGAAGGCTAAAAAGGCAAAACCACATTCACATTGAATTTGGTTCAGGGAGAAAATGACATACATACTAAATGGGATATCTCAACCTGCAGCAGGATAGGGGGAAGGGGGATGAGAGGAGGGATGATAGATGGGAGGGCATCCTTGGGGGGAGGGGAGGTTGGAAGTACCCACTATAGAAGAGGGACAGGATCATGTAGGGAATGGACCAGGTGGGGGGTGGGATGAGTGGGAGGGAATTATAAGCAGCCTTGTACAATATATCTACTATGATAATGTTTTGCATAGCTAGACATGTACAACATATACTGAATTACTTATCTCCCAAGAGGGAATGGGTGACAAGGGAGGAAGGAAATGGATCTGAAATTTGAGGTTGTAACATTAAATGTTTCAAATATTAAAAAAAAAAATTTCTAAAAAAAAAATTCCAATTGAAGACTTTATAACATTGACACCCCCTCAATCACTTTCAAATTCATTTTGTAATCCTTTTCATGATTCTTAGATTTTTCAGATATTCGTTTTATTTTATTTACTTTGGTAAAGTAACCTGATGTAAGGAATATGGTTTAAGTTGCTTTTGAAATTTTGTAACGTTGAAATGAACGCTTAATTTGATTTTATTAAGGAGTTAACTGAGTCTCATTGAGGTTAAATAACTTGCAAAGGGTCATACAGCTCTAACTCTCAGAGAAAGAATTTAAGCCAAGGTCTTCTGACTTCTAGCCCAGCATTCTATTCACTAAGTCATAAGTCTCCATGCGCTTGTGGCAGATACCCCCTAACTCAGTGATGGCTGAGGCCTGTTGGCTACCCTCAATCTGGTTTAGCCTATCTACCTAAGTTTTATTGAAATGTGATTGTTGTACTTGTCACAGCTTCTTAGAGTCATGTAATGGAAATGCAAATTTAAAGATCTTCCCTGCCCCTAGCTTAAGTGCACCTGGAGCCTGTGGTGGGAGGCTTGTTTTTCAGGGAAGCCCATACCTTGATACTTTGTGATTGGGCAGTGGGTCCAGGAGGTTGTTACAATCTTTGAGCCAGGAGAAGGCTATATAAACTCTGATGAGGGGCTTTGCTTTGGGGCTCACTTTGAGAAGTGTTGTGTGATTTGACCAGATGAGACTCTGGGAAGCCGTTGTTGAGAGCCCCCCGGCTTTGAAAACCCCGATGTTGATGCTTCCATCTCTGGTAACTGTGATTTGGTATTGATGTATGTAATGTTGGGACAGTTTGGAAGCCTGTCTGTAACTCTGAAGTTCTGTAACTCTGAAGTTTGGGGTGCTGACCTTTTTCCCCTGAACTAGGTAATGTGTGTTTGTTTGATTAAAGTAAGCTTGTTAACCCATTTTGAGTTGCTTTCCTTTTGAAAAGCAGATCTAAGAACCTATATTGGCAGTCACCCTGGGGATATTGGGGTGCTTGCTCCTACAAGTCACAGGTGAGAGAGAGGGAGAAGTGCTCCTTCTATGTTCTAGTGCTACTTCTATGAAGGGTCTTTACAGGGGAAGTATAAGATGTGGACTTACCCTCAAGAGGTTTATAGTTTAGTTAGGGAAATTAATAAAAATTAAAGAGCAACTACCAGTAGCAGGGTCCACTTTCCCTCTGCAATTCTGCTTGTTTTCAATTCCATGGAACAAGATGCCCCTGCGTTTGCTCACAAATCTCAAACTTTCCAGCTTTCTTTTGTGTATCATCATCCCCCATTAGATTGTAAAGTCCCTGAGGGCAGGGTCAGTTTCTTTATCTCATCTGAATTCCCAGCACTTACACAGTACTTAGTAGATATTAATACATGTTTATTTGGAGAGAATTGAAAGTTTAATTCCTACTATAAATATGACTCCAATTTTCCATACTCCCTGAATTCCTGCCCTTCCCCATCTCCTGGTATGCAATGTTGTATGACCACCATTTGATACTTGAAGTTGAGAGAGATTAACATATAATTTTATCCCCACTTTACAGTGAGGAAACTGAGACTCTTGGGGATGAAGAGATTTGACTGGGTCCCCACAGCTAGTTGTATAATGTAGGATTTAACTCAGTTAAAGTCCGTCTCCAGTGTTGTACCTACCAGACCCTATTGCCTTTCCAATGGAGATCAAGTTAATCATTTCTCATGTGTTTCTGTAGCCCAGACACAGTGTCCTGAAATAAATTCGAGCATAGGAACCACCTGCTTGACATGAGTTGCTCAGATGGCCTGATTGGGTGAGAGTGTGATAGGAGAACTTATCTCATCTCGTGGAGTTATTTTCCCTTTTAAATGCAGCAAAAAGGTCAGTTCACTTCATCAGTCATAGCACATAATAAAATGGTCCTGTCTGTATCCCTCAGTCTTTTTATCTCTGGGGCATGTGGCCTGGTTGGAAACATGATTTGGCCCTTAGCAGCTTGGCATTTGTTATTCACAATCAGTAATAGTATCCTGAACATTTTTTTGTTTTTTAAATGTCCTTCAAAATCAGGGAGTTTTAGGCACGGGTGGGTGCTTATCCATTTTTTTTTCTCTTTGACCTAATATTTTGTGTTTCCTTTTGGGGGTGGGGGTGCAGCTTGAAGGCACTTTTCCCTGTACCTATCCATATGTCTTGTTTCTGGCTCTGACTGGGGTCAGGGTAGGGGTGGGAGGGCACTTCAAATCTATTTCCCATCTAGCTCACAGGTTCACATTGTGGGCAGCTTCAAGCCGTGTGCCTGACTCTGGCATCTTCCACAACAGCTTTCAAGTCTGCCAATGCCATTCCTTTGGCGATCAGCTTCGTGGCATCTGTGATTGCTTTATGACCTATGGCTAACACATGTTTTCCCAACTGGGGCTGGAATGTGTTCTTACTAAAACATGCTAGCGTTTCCCCAGCTGAGTGGCTCCATTCTCAAACACCCCATGGGGCATTCTGTTGCCACGGGTTTCCCCTTGCCTATGCCAGTCACCATCATGGGATTGTGTCTGATCAGAGTATGAGAAGGCATAAACAACCCATTAAATCAATCGAGAAAGGATGTCAGGCTAGGTGGGGGTGCAGAGACCAAGGAAGACAGAAATGCAAATGGAAACTAGAGACTCTAAGAACTCAGGCAGTGAATCAAAGGAGAGCCAACTTTAAAAAAAATGCAACCAGCTGGGCATGGCTTGAATGGAGGGAAAACATAGGAAGAAGAAACAGGAAAAGTATGCAGGGAGACCTCCATTCAAGAAGCCAAGATGGAAGGAGCCAGGAGCCAGTCTAGACTGGATTCTTGGGGGCAGGGTTTGTGGCAAGGATCATAGATCTAGCTCTGGGAGGCACCTTAGACATTACCTAGCTCATCCATGTTACAGATTAGGAAACCAAGGCCCAGAGGGGTACAGTAACTTGTTCAAGGACACCCAGTTAGGAAGTAGTAAATCCAGGATTCAAGATCAGGTTGTATGACTCCAAGTTGAGGATTCTTATGCTATAGGCACAGCTGCATTACAGAGGTGAGGGCATCTCAAGAAATGGGTTACAATACATGAACACTGGAATCCCTTTGAACTTGGAGATTCTACAATTGTGTCTACATTCTGAGTCACTTTAGGAAGACTAGTTTGCCTTTTCTCTAGAAAAGGGCAGGATTCTGAGGCATTGGGTCCTCGGGCAGTTAAATTCCATTTAGAGAGGTGAAGGTGTAAGCAGTGGGGAAGGATTATCAGAGCATGGCTGGAGAGGTCAGTCCCTGAGCAGAGACTTGCTATGGCTATCCTCTGAATGATAAAATTTCAAAGCTCTAAGGGACCATAAAGATAATTTAATCCAATTATTTCCTCCTGCAACAATATTTTTTTTTAAAGATAAGGAAACTGAGGACCAGAGAAGAGGAATGTTCAAGGCCAAATAGCAAGTTAGTGGTGGGTCAAACAATTTAGCTTCCCTCTCCCTCATTTCATATGATCAATTAGTTGCTAAGTCATATTGACCCTTGGGCATCCAGGTGGCACAGTGGTTAGAGTGAAGTCAGGGAGACGTCTTCCTGAGTTTGAATCTGGCCTCAGACACTTAACTAGTCATGTGACTCTGGCAAATCACTTAAGCCTTTCTGCCTCAGTTTCTTCAGCTCTGTAAAATGAACCGAAAGGAAATGGCTAATGACTCCAGTATGACTGCCAAGAAAACCCCAAATGGGGTCACAAAGAGTCAGACATGACTAAACAACAACAATGTCGATCCTCACTTTATAATGTCTCCTCTATTCATCTCTTTCTCCGCATTCTCCACTCATCTGGCCATTGTTCTAGTTCAGGTCCCTGTCACTTCTAGTCTAGGTTTTTGCAATAGTTTCCTAATTGGTCTCTGCTACCAGTTTCTTTCTTCTCTAATCTCTCCATAACACAGCTGCCAGAATAAACTTAGATGGTCAATCCAGTGCTTTTCATTCTGAAATTTTGGCATCCTGTTGGCCCAGCAGGATATATATATTACAATTGGACTTCATGATGTCCTACCAGCAGAGGAGGAAACAATACAGACCACCATCCTGCCTCTTAGGCCACAGCGGGGAAAAGCCCTGGGTCCCTGGTGTGATTGGTTTGATGCCCAGCTACCCCTTGGAAATTTTTTTTACTGTAACTGTAGCTGAAATCCTAACTGTGGGTGGCCAGGAAGAGATTCTCAGTGTACTGGGAAAGAGTCTTGGGGTATTTGAGAGGCGCCAAGGAGCGCAATGGCCAACCTGCCAAAGTTATGAAGACTTGCTGCTCTCCTTCCTGCTCTGGCCTTGTCCATACTCCCAAAAGGAATACGGAGGCCTAGGAAGGCATAGAGTAGTATGTGTGTTGCAGGGTAGGGTTGGAGCAAGCAGGGCAAAGAGTAGGTCGATGGAGGAGAGAAGTGGGCTTCTTGGCTGCATATCTTCAGAAGGGAATTTGGTGGGGGGCAATAGTGTGGGAGTGGCAATGACTCATTCTCTAACCCTCCCTAACTCTTTCTCCCACCATTAACAGATCAATCCTATTTTTAGACCAGTTGATGTTGACTACTGTTGAACATTTAAGAGAATTTGACTCTCAATTTCATGAAAAATTGAGCTGCTTATAGTTTGAAATCAAATCTGCCAACAACAGCAAACAAATCAAGAAATAATTCCCAACTTTGTGTCAGATCCAAAAAAATAACCAAAGTCATAGTCATCGACAATTATAGGTCAAAGAAGTCAGAAGAGATGAAATATGGCAGCCCATTATTCAACATCTGTGAGCAGTTGAAAGGAACTAATATGCCCCTACATTGGGACCTTCAGGAACTGAGAAGAGCAGAACACTCCGACTCTCATTACTGCATAAATCCTGGGAAAGAAGGAATATGACCCTCCTACATTTTGATCTAGTGACCCTGAGATAGATAGATATATGGATAGATGGATAGATAGATACGCACATATACACATATGTCTGTGTATATATACATATATATGTATATATACACAGACATATATATACATACATATATACACATATATATAGTATGCATCATGCATTATGAATATATAATACATGGTGGTATATATAATATATACATATATGTATAATGTATATATGTGTATATATGCATATATGAAAACATTCCTAATTTATCCTGTATATGGCTTGCTTTCTATATATTTGTTTACATGTTGTTTCCCCAATTGGATTTTAAGCTCCTTGAGGGTAGGCACTATCTTTTACTTCTTTTTGTGTCCCTACTTTTTTATATCTCTACATAGTACACTTCTTGGCACATACTAGGTGTCCAATAAATATTGATTGATTGACCTACATGTATGTATATGTTTCCCAAGGATAACCTGTGTGTACTTTCGCAAATGCCCATACGTTATAGGATCAATGAACCCAAAGTGAAATTGGATCTTATAAGTAGTTACTGTGTTATCCTGCAGGAAAGCAGGATAAATGGTCTTAAAGTCAGGAAGGCCTGGGTTCAAGTCTGACACATATTGACTGTGTGACCCTGTAGAAGTCACTTAACCTTTCATGACTTTATGCAGTTCTCTAACTGTAGAGAAGGGCTAGAGTTGGCTAAATTGCTAAAGTGGTTAAGGGCTAAAATTGCATTAGTAGAAGGTTTCTCATCTGGGAGTTCCTTATGTCAATTGTAACTAGAAGCTCAAAGCCCTGCATAAGACTCTCCTCATTGGTGGGGATTGATAACTCAGTGTTCCCTGTATGTACGAGAGATGGAGTTGTTGAAAGATTAAGAGAGGAGAGATTGTGTTTTTTTCTGGCTTTCAGATTCCAGAGAAAATAGATGCATTTCCAGATTCTCTTGAAGGAGAGGACCCTGAAGGGATAAACAAACAAACAAACAAAAAAACTCAGGAAAGAAGCCATCATGTAGAGGAGTAGGTGCCTCAATTAGGTTCCCTTTCCCAACTTACTACAGAGGAGACTTGAGGAATTTTCTCTTTGGTGAGATCTCTGTTTCTCTCTCTGTCTCTCTGTCTCTGTCTCTATCTCTGTCTCAGTTGATCTGTCAGTGAGAGAGCAATACACATATGCTCTGGGTATTGTCTGATATATTCTCATCTGTATACCTCATCTGTTTCTGTTTGCTGCTGACTTGAATAAATGGATCCATTTGTTATTTGCACTGTGTAATTTTTGTGTAACTGGCATTTGGTGGGAAAGGAGTCAAGCCTTGGATACATAGCTTGGGACACTTCTTCCCCCATTAAAAGACAGTGATCAGGAGTGCATACTCATACTATTTAGGGGTTAGGCAGATATAAATCCATCCCAGTATCTTTTCTCTGAAGAGACTAGAGTGACTATCCTCTGCCACCAACCTCTTGCTCCCCTCCTGGCAGGAATTGAAATGTCCCTTGGAAAAGGGTTGATAAAAGATTCTTGAGATGTCTACTCAAGTTTTACTATGATGGCTACATTGTTATGGTTGTTGTCCTTTATTCTTGAAGAGGATCAAAATAGCATCACTATGTTGGGGTCAAGGTACAGTGTGCCCAGTTGTGGCTGATCAGATCAATATGAGCCAGCAGATTCTACCACAGGTTGGGCACAAATAGTCCATGGGAACATGTGGAGTGAAGATGTCTCTAAATTTGCTCACATCACATTTCTTTTGAGCTACAGCAATTCTGCTTTGCTCCTAGAGCATAGTATCTTCTTTGATTCAGGTAGCCATGCTGAGCAGTCCTGTGCCAGTCCAGTTCATGTCTCAGAACTGATTCCAAAGTTCTTCAGGAGACCTTGAAAGTGTCCATGTATCACTTCTTCTGACCTCTATGTGTCTGCCTTGTCTGAGTTCTCCATAAAATAATCTTTTAGGCAAATGTATGTTTGGCGTTTGTACAACATGGCTTGTTCATCGGAGTGGTTCTTTCTGCAGAAGAGTTTGAATGTTTGGCAGTTCAATTCAAGAAAAGACCCCACTGTCAAGTACTTTTGCCAGGTGATCTTCAGAAACTTCCTAAGACAACTCAAATGGAAATGATTCGGTTTCCTGGCATGGTGCTGGTATCCTACCCAGGTTTCACAGGTTTATAAAAATGAGGTCAGCACAACGGCTCTGAAGACCTTCAATCTGGTAGGCAGCCACACTTTCCTTCAGAACCTCCTAAATGCTGACCTAGCTTTGGCAATGCATGCATCAGTCTCATCATCTATATGTATATCCCTTGAAAATATACTGCCAAGGTAAATGAACTTATCCACAGCATTCAAAGTTTCTCCATTTGGCCACATTGTTATAGCACTTTATGATTTATGTAACAATTAATATTCATTCTTTCATTTAGTCTTTACAATTTCAATACAAATCAGGTAATGTAAATGTCATTATTCCCATTTCACAGGTGAGGAAGCTGAGGATCAAAGAGTTTGGAGGGCCTTTTCCAAGGTTATACCATTAAAAAGTGGTTGAGTCACAATTCAAATATGAACCCAGCTTTAAATTCCCTTTCCATTACATGGCACTAAGCACAAACCCCCAGTTTTCAAGGAACTTGAATACAAGAAAAATATACAGCATTAAAATTATACTGAATAGATTGAATCTTTTTTTTTAAGATTCAGTGGGCAATTCGGAATCTTACAGTATTCTAGGCTCATCATTATGATCAGAATTAACCTTCACAAAATGATGTAGTTTGATGATTATCTTCAGGCCTTTTGGTTCTTCCTGTGTTCCTCTTGGTCTCTCTCACATCCAGAATCTTGTATATTGCTCCTTGACTTTCCAAAGCTATTCCTCCTGGCATCACACCCAGGTTTCTTCACTATGAAATCCCTCAAACTACAAAACAAATTGGTGTTCCTCTCATAACACAGCATCTCCCACCTCTGGACCTCATGGTTGTCCCCTGTGACTGGAATGTTCTCTGCCATCACCTCCTTTTAGAAATCCTTGTTTCCTTTGTGATTTAGTTCAAATGAAGCCTCTGGCAGGAGGCCTTTCCTCATGCTCTTTAATGCTAGTTCTTCCCTCTGAGCTTACCTTCCCTTTGCACTGTAGGTAGTTAGTTTGAATGTAGTTGTTTTCTGGTCAATGCCCTCATTGGAATGTAAATCTGAAGGTAGGATCTATGTTTTTGTCTCTCTTTGTTTTCTCAGCACTTAGCACAGTACCTGGAACATACACATTTAATAATTTCTTATTGACTGATAACTTCCCTGAACCTCAATTTCCTCTTCTGTGAAATAGGAATTATAGTAATAGTGGTACTACTTATCTCATATGATTTCTATTAGGAAAGTGCCTAAGCCAAAGCATCTACTTGAACATGAGCTATATTTTAAACCCCTGGATAGGAGTGCAGCCAGACCTTCATCCTGCCTAGCTTCCACTCGAAGTCCTACAATGAATCTCTTTACACAAAAAGCCCTCTACATGACATCCTCCATAAAGGGTCATCTAGCCTCTGTTTGAAGACCTCCACTAAAGGGAGCTTCCTCCCTCCAGAGCTGGTTTCATTCTACTTTTTTTATTTTGCTTATTGTGAAAGAGCAGGTCCAGCCCCTAGAGGAGGAGGGAGTGGCCCAGAGTTGGGGGGCTTAGGGCACATGAGATATGAGATCCTTATTGATCTCCCCTTTAAAAGGAAGTTCAAAGTCACTAGAGAGGAAGTGAGTGTTAAGTTTACTCCAGGCTTGTAACTAATTAATTGGAGAAATAGCTTATGCCTGGGAAAATTTAAAGGCAGGTGATTCAAGGGCACTTAATGCTCAGAAGGAGTAGCAGAGAGGTGCTAATGAAGAAGCATGTGGGACTTATTTGCATTCTTGCCCATGAATAGGAACTGAAACCACAAGATGCCCAGAAGCCATGAACATGACCTGGGCCACTCACAGGTAGCAGAAACATTCCAAAGTAAGCCAGCATCCATAGCAGGAACCGGGTGGAGTTTCTCATAAGAGTAATTCACACTTATATACAACTTAGAGGTTTATAGGGAACTTTCTAGGGTAGTTAGCACAAGGGTTACAGTCCCCATTTTAATAGAGGAAGAAGTTAGAGCCTAGAGAGGTGATTTGCTCAAGGCCAAGAAACTGGTTTTGGGTCCAAGCTTGAATTTGAACCAAAGTGCTTAGACTCTAAATCCATTGAATTTACACAACTTCTCAAGCTAGTAATTCTTGGCACCTTTTTTATTGACAAGGTTTTCATTTATTTTTTTTAAGTGCCTACAATTTCATTGGTGAAGAGAACTCCCAGTGAGGAAATTCACTCTACTAATTCTGAGAAGCATCTCCTCCTCTTTGATTTATAATATTAGACAGTGCCCTGAACATCAGGGACTAGACTTGAACACAGCTCTTCTAGAAACTGAGGCTACCATTCCATCCACTATGCTGGGAAGAATCTATTTCTTTTCATATTTAATATGCATTCTGTATTGAGTCTACATTCTGTGGTAGGTATGTGTGCAAGTTGATATTCTTTTAAATTAACATTTTTGTAAAATAATACTTTATAGTGAAAAAAAAACAAACATTGAATTTGAAAGACTACATGGTGTCTTGGAAAGCCTGCTGGGCTTGGAGTCAGGCAAAATCTGGTTTCAAATCCTATCCCTGATGGGGAACAAACTGGTGACCTAACAGATGGGGGAAATGCAGAGAAAGGGCTTTTGGAAACTGTAAAGAATAATGAAAACACTAGCTATTGTTATTTCATTAAAGGTACCAGTGAGGTGTATTTAGTGTCATATCTCTGGCTTTCTCAATTTTCTATGCCTTAGGGCAATCCATACCTCCAATATTTTACCTAGACCAAGACCAAGCACCTGGTGTCTCCTATCAGAAGCAAGGGTGGTGTACTGGGAGAAATTCAACCCTTTCTTTGGGAATCACCCTGAAATCTTACTCTTCATATGTAGTGGCAGCAGTGCATTACCTGGGACTTTACAATCTATTTTCAATTCCTCTAGTTAGATTTCAAGAGCTGCCTCAGTCGGAGTCTGCCCATTCTTCCCTGCAGTCTAATATCTCTGCCTGTTGTCACCTGAATTATAACCCTTTCTCCAGTCAGTCTCTTGAATGACCCTCATTCATACTCTGTTTATTCCTGCCTCTGTGATTTTGCTCCCACTTTTCTCCCAAACCAGGATGCCACCACTACTTCAAACTGTGCTTATCAAAATCTTGTGCTCTTCCCAGGCCTGTTTCAAGTGGAACCTTTTTTGTTACGCCCCACTCCAATAAATACTTCTGATTTCCTCATGACCTCCTACTCCTCTGGCCTCCTGTTACCCTATTGCATTAGCTGTGTTAGAGTTCAGAGAAGAAAGATTGAGAGCTTTTGGAAGTGGCTTCACAGAGGAGGAGATTGGGAGAACTTAGTGCCTACTCTATATTAACAATGGTGATTTTTCATATATTTGTCTAATAGATTCTCAACACTTAAAAGGATCTATGATCTCGTGTCTTCAGGAGTTTTCCTCAGTGATGCAGATCACATCTTATTCACGTTTGCCCATCCTGTGTGACCTTCTTCTACGTCCTTCCAGAAGCTCTTTGTAATGGGTCCATCCAATGTGCTAGAAGCCTTCTTTGGCATTTTCTAACATTGTAAAGTACCAGTGGAACACTATGGCTGTGCACTTATCACTCTTGACCCTTGCCACATGACATTCCTGTTTTCTTTTCCTATTACATACTTTTTATCAATGTCCTTACTCCTGTTTTAATTTGGAATTCCTCCCTGACTATGAATTTCAGCCTGCTCACACCCACCAGAGGTATCTCCATTGCTTCCTGTGAAATACTTACTTTTAGTCCAACAGAGGCAGTGTTGTTTCATGCCTGGGTGCCGTTATAGCAATGCTGGTAAAATGCTAGCTTTGAAAACATGGACCTTTGTTTTCATGGGAAACTTGGGGTTAGTAAAAGAGCTTTGCAATTTCCCCAAAATAATTCAGATCTCTCTTCTCCTACTTTTCAACTCTGGGCCCAACTTGTCCATCTTTTATGTCTGTACTAGATACACATACATTGGACAACCCTTTAAGGACAAAAACCATCATAGCACAGGCCTTTGGTAGTTACTCAGTAAAGTTGGTTTGGCGTATGTTAAACTATGACACAAGAATGAGTCATTGTGGCCGTGTTTGACTTGACCAACCTCATGTCTGTAATCCTGGGCTGTCTCTACATAGCACTGAGTGGCTATTTGCCACTAATGTAATAAAGCTGATCAGGAGAGAATTGTAGAATCCCAGAGCTTAAAGGGGCCTCTGAGATCATCTAGTTCAACCCATATCTGAGCAGGAACGTCCTTTACAGATGACCTACAGGTGTCAACTAACCTCTACTTAAAGACTTTCAGTGAAGGGAGCTAACAAAATCCTGGGAAAGGTCGTTCCACTTTGGGATGGCTCTAATTGTTAGAAGTTTTTCACCTTCTGCATTTTCCTGAATCTGCTTCTCTGCCTTGCACCCCTTATGACTAGTTCTTCCTTCTGGATCTAAACCCTCTTCTGTATGATAAGCTATTTAAATACTTGAAGACAGATTTTATGCCTTCTCTAAGCCTCTTTTTCTTTCCCTTTACACTTAAAAGCCCCCTTAGGATGATCAAAACTGACCTCTCTCTAACTTACAAATCATGTGTTTCTAGCTGGAAGGTCACCTCCCACCACCTTATTTTAAGATGGAAAACAGTGATGTTCACATAGGAAGTAGAGACAAAGGGCAAGGTTAAGTTGGTCCAAAGATCTCTTCTGGGACTGAATGATTGGATATTTTAACCATCCTCAAACTAATCTGATCATTTAGGGATCTCCTCTGCTAACTACGGAATCTCCCTGTTTGTATTCCAGATAGGTGATGATCTTTAGAACCTAGAAATGGTTGGTGATGGTAGGAATGATTGGTAATGTGGCTGAATGTGGGCAATGACAATACAAAATCATTTTTGCAATGACTTTTGGAATCTATTTGTGCACTGCATTCATATTTCCGTAGTGATTCCCACTTTGCCAGATGTTCTCTCCTTTGGGTGAATCATTCCATTAGTCAGTCAGATAAAATTCACACTAGTCTTTGCTAGTCTGTGAGAAACCCATTCCCTTGCCTCCAACCCTTTAACAAAAAATGTGAGGCTATGAGACAGGCAGGACTAGAGAAAAAAATAATTGAGGAAAAAGGATAAACTGAGTTCGATTTCCTTCTACCCCCCTCCTTTTCTTACCCTTCATGTCTGTTTCTCACACTTAGTGCTCTGTCTCCCATCTCTATGCCTTTGCGCTGACCAGCCCACACACCTGTATTGTACTTCCCCCTTCACCTGCGTTTCAGAGACTTTATTACTTCTTCGAAGTATCGTTTTTTATAAAAACATCTTTCCTGCTATTTCATTTAAGGGTCTTAGATTCTTGGTCTTAACTCTGGGTTTTTACTCACCCTTTTAAAATTGTCAATGGACCAAGAACATCTCTGCTAGCTCCAGTCAGTTCCCACCCAGCACTCACACTCCTGCCTACTCCGGCTCCTCTTAGGCCATGGCATAATCTATGCCAGCTGTGCCTTCGGTCCTGGTGGCAGATAGCAGGTAGGGAGGAAAGAGATGCCTCAAATTCCCACTCACTCTTGTCCCCAGCTGGCGTTTAGGCTTCTAAAAGTACATACTTATCTGCATAGAGGGCATCACCTTTGTTGTCTCTGGGCTTTGTTCTAGCTTTCTCTGATTTCGCCTCTATGCATAGAAATCTTAGAATCTGAATGTAGAATCTGAATGTAGAAATATATATCCTTGGCAGATTCGGTAGGGGGAGCTGTTTTACCAGATGACCATGGAAGTACATATGTCTTCAGGATATGTATATGATCTTGGGTATTAGGGCCCCCCCCCCATTTTTTCCACTGTGGTTAGATTGAAATTAAGTAAAAACCTAGGCTGATTAACTATCTTTTCCTCATTACTCTATGTATGCATAATGCCATAGGATTTTAAACTAATTCTGGGGTTTGGGATGCACAGAATTAGTGCACATTGTACCACCTGCCCTAGATAAGGGAACAGCTCAAATTTAAAATGACTTATAATAAAGGTAATGCTTCAAAACTCTTTTGTGCAAATAAGGCATAATCTACTATGAAGAATCAAAGCAGTAACTCCTCTTCTAAGCCTATATATACCTAACCAGACTACATAGACCATGTCTGTCTATTTGAAGAACAGGTCATTTATCTTTTTATCTAAAACACATTTAAATTTTTTTTTAAAATGTTGCAGAAAGAGCTGAAAGTAGGTACTAGAAAGCAAATTCAGAATTTGATTTTAGGTCTTTTTCATTATTTCTATTATGCTGGGATATTTCTCATGGAGTGTTAGCGCTACAAGAGACCTAAGAAATTTTCAGGGTCTACTTCCTCCATTTTTCCTCTTTGATAGAGTGAGATACTCTGTGTTGGCTGCTTGATCTGCATCTGTGACTTTGTGGAGGGACAAGGATGAAGAAATGCCTGGCTTAGCTTGCCCAATACTTCTTAATGAGTTACCAAGAAGTGTCTCCTCACCCACCATTCTGTCTTTTTTGTTCCTTTCACTTTAGATCCTGCTGTCATAGACTATGTATTGGCTACCTAAACTCTAGGCAATGCAATGACCAACCATACTTCCAGACAACCCATGATGAAGTGTGCTACCCTCCTCCTGACAGAGAGGCGATAAACTCAGGGAAGAGAGTAGCCATACTTTTTCCCCCATGAGTCCAATGTGAAGTTTTATTTTTCTTGACTGTTGGTATTTGTTTAAAGGACTTTCTTTTCTTTTTTAATGGAGAGTAGAAGGGAGAGAAAACAATTTTTATCAAATAAAAATGGCATTAAAATAAAATACAAACATATATATGTATACACACATAAATAGATAGATGTGGGTATATATCTATATCTATATATTTGAAATTATCTATGTTGGACAAGGCAGTCAGCCAACTCCTTGTATTGATTTTGTTTATGGGACAGAGACAGAAAACAATTCCATCTAAATATAATTTTCAATAATAGTAAGGGGGAGGGGAGGAAGAAACCAAAGTGAGAGTTCCATTTCTAGCCTGACCCTGTACATTGCTTTCATGTGGTTTGGGTTCATTTTGCTTGGTTTCACTGACTCTTAAAAAATAAAAACAAATGGAAGTGGGGATGGGATGGAGGTGGGGGGAGGAGGAACCTCTAACTTTCTAGGACAAGATGAAAGACAAGCTTGCCCCATAAAGATTTTTGGATGATTTTTAGATCCCACGTATATTACATTTGATTGCCTGTAACTGCTTGGAGAGAGGCCCTCTTTCTTAGCCTGACACAAATAGATCAATTCTCCTTCAGGACAGAGGAAGAGGACTGAAGCATCCTTTTGTACCCTAATTGGGGAGGAGGGGTGGCCCATAAGACATGTTGAGAATTTCCCTCTTGATATTTCATAGACATTTGATCTGAGTGAATCTGGTAACCAGAAGGCTTATGAGTAGGGCTTGAGGTCAGTGAGTAAGTCAACAAGCATTTATTGTTTAATGCCACAGACTATGCCACAGACTCTGTGCTAAGTGCTGGGGATACAAAAAAAAATGGCAAAAGAATTCCTACCCTCTAGGAACTCACACTGCAACTAGGGAGACAACAGGAAAACAACCTTATATATATAATATCTCAGATGGAAAATACTGGGGACAGTGAGGAGAAGGAAAAAGACTTTGAAAAGGCAATGTTTGAGCTAAATTCTGAAGGCATTCAGGGAAGCCAGGAGGCAGAGGTAAGAAGCTAGAATATTCTGGGAATGGAAGACAGCCAATGAAAAGATATCAAGTCAGGAGATGGTGTGCCATGTTTGAGGATCAAGAAGGCAAGGGTCACAGGATCATAGAGTATATGGAAGATAGATGAGTGTAAGAAGACTAGAGAGGTATAAAGGGGTTAAGTTATGAAAGGTTTTAAAAATCAAGCATAAGATTTTATATTTGTTCCTGGAGATAATAGAGAACCATTAGAGTTTACTCAATAGGGGATGGCATGGTGAGACCTGCACTTTAGGCAGATCAATTTGAAAGCTGAGTGGACTGGAACGGGGAGAAACTTGAAGCAGGAAGAGCAACCAGAAGGCTATTGTAATAATGCAGGCATGAGATGGTGAGAGTCCAAACAAGGCTGTGGCCGTGTCAGGGGAAAGAAGGGGGAATATAGGAGAGATGTTATGAAGATGGAAATGACAAGACTTAGCAACAGGCTGGATATGGAATTGAGAGATATAATACTGAAGATGGCATTTAAATTGTAACCTCAACCATAATGGGAAACTCAGGAAGAAGGGAAGGTTGGGGGGAAGAGATAATGAATTCTGTTTTGGAAATGTTGAACTTTAGATGTTTATGGGATACCTAGTTTGAAACGTCTAATAGGCAGTTGAAGACATGAAACTGGAGGTCAAGATAGAGGTTGAGGCTGGATAAATAGATTTGAGAATAATCTAGACACAAAATAAATGAATCCATGGGAGCTGCTAGCACCACCAAAAGGAATAATATTGAGGGAGAAGAGAAGAGGACCCAGGATAGAGCTTTGGGAGATATGCACAGTGTGGAGTAGGGACACTAGGACACCAGTAGTGGGTGTGACCTCGATGAAGATTCAACAAAAGAGACTGAGAAGGAAGGAGCTGTTGAATTTATGGAAGGAGAATTATGAGAAAAGAGTCATAAAAATCTAAATACAAAAGTATGTCTAGGAGAAGAAGATTGAGAAAAAACCCATTAGATTTGGCAATTAAGAGATCACTGGTAGCTTTGAAGTGACAGACTGCAGAGTAATAGAAGCGAAGGCATCAACTGTAGACATCTTTCTCAAGGAATTTAGCCATAAAGGGTGGAAAATATAGAATAATAACTAATGGAGACAGTTGGATCAAGTGAGGGTTTTTTAGAGGATAAGGGAGAAATGGACCCATTGGTAGGGTATAGGGAAACTATCAGTAGTTTAAAAGAGTTTGAAGATAAAAGAAGGAGTGGTATGGGGGCAATCAACTAAAGAAAATTGGTTAGAATGGGATAATAAGTATATGTAGAGGGGTTTGCTCTGGTAAGAAGGGCCACCATTTTTTGTGTGACAGCGATGAAGGAAGAAAGTAGAGGAAGACATCTGAGTGAAATGATATAAGGAGGGGATAAAAGGGAAATTTCTTGGAATGCCTTCAATGTTTCCACATTTAATACCCTATCATCACTGGGTTTTGAACCCAAAGTAACACAGGGGATGTTAGTGCAGTTTTCGAAACACAATTGATCCCCTACCATATATGAGAAGCAGCTGTGCTCAGAGCTGCCTTTGCCTTCCACATTCCTAGGGAAGCAAAGCCACCTTTAAGTATTTGGGTGGCTCAAGGTGGAGAATGACTGGGTAGAATCAGGCAATTACTGACTGTGACAATTGTACTGTGGATGCCCCCTAACTTGTTCCATGTTTCCTTATCCCAAAGCCCATATTTCTAAGTAGCTGAAGGCAATGTGTATATGGAAAGCTCCTACTAGTTAATAAAAGATGGTATTTTCTCAACTATTTATCTCCCTCTTCCTCCCCAACCCCTCACGCTTCCAGTACCCAACACAAGATTCTCTGCACAGTGGAAGAATGAAATAAATGTGAATGAAAATGTGGAAAGGGAAAGGTATTGCCTGGAATCAGGCCCTCAATGTCACATCCTAGTAACCACTGCCAAACCATGCTGATATAGAGTTACTCCTTCTCCACCCCAGTTTCTTCTTCTTTATGTGTTTTCTTCCTATATAAAAGTGTATAAGGTTCTTGAGGTCAGGGACATTATTGATTGTATATATCTATATCCCTAACACTTAACAGAGGGGCCAGCACAGAATAAAGTCTTAATAAATGTTCCATTTGTCTATCAAAACACACAGAATTATGGGTCCTGTGATTTTATGACATTGGAATGGACAGGGCTACCATGTTGATGCAAAGACACACTAAAACATCTTGCCCCTGTCTGCCACTCTATAACTTCCTAACGGAACGACCCACCCCTGTAATTCCTATCTGTCTCTGCCATGATTTTAACTCCTCAGGCAGACTTTTATTTCCACTTTTCCCTTTGTCTATCCTATCTGTAAGGTATCATCATATTCATGGTTGCCTGGATTTTGACTCTGGTGTTCTGTCATGGTCACCATCTACTCTTTCCAGATCTTATTCCTTGGTTGACCTCTCATCTCTTGACTTGTATAGAGGTCTAGTAATGCTTATCTTCTTCCTTGAGTCAGTCAAGACCCCACAGGTCTTGCCTCATGCCTCACTGTACAGCTCAGTTAGCCAGGGCTCAGATGTGCTAACTCCCCGGGCCCTATGGCAGGACTTTGAAAATCCACTTTTATTTTAGCCAAAGTGTGAACTGAAGATAAGGATGCTCTAGGTTTCTGGAAGATTTTCCACATAAACTAAAATTCTGCTTTAGAAAATCAGAGGTGGAAGAGGCGAAGACTTTTCTCCTTTCATTGTCTTCTGTAGTGGTAGTGGTAGGAACTCTTAGCATCACTGAATATATAAAGGACACCCACCCCAGCCAGTGGACTCCTCTATATATTTGCATTCTATTTTCCTTTGCACACTTTAACACTGCTTCTGGGTTCAGCAAGAACTTCCTACTTGAAATTTCCTACTGAAAGTGGTATTTCCCCCTCACTCCCACTAACATTTCATGTAACCAACCCAGTACTGAAAATTCACTTGAGGCCCTAAGCAAAACTGGGGCCATCAATTGCTACGCTGCAATTAAAACTACATACGTCTCCATTTAGCATTACTAATCAAAAGAAAGGCCTTAGGTTTAAATTTGGGAAACCTTCCTTGAAGCCTCAGAACATGCTTCAGAAATACCATGAGAACAAGCATCCCATGATGAAATCACAACCATATTTTTTTCCATGTTGGAAGATGGAACCGTGATAAATCTGGCAAGTGATTGTCAGGGTGAATAGTAATAAGTATTAAAAGCCTGCAAAGAATTGCCTTCTACAACTGATTGTTTGACTGTTCTCACTTAGAGGGGTCCTCCTACTCCTTGTAATACTTTCATTTAAGTGCATAAAATGAATGCATTTGAAATAGGCCAATGGGACTCAACAGCCTATTGAGAAATGGAAAAGAGCTATTTGGAAACACTGAGATTGCCTTAATTCTAGAGAGAACTGATGCCAGGCATCCAAGTGGAAGATTTGAAAGCAAGTAACTGGGCACTGTTTTGTTTTGCTTTTTAAATACCCTTGTGAACAGCAAGTAAAGAGGGATCTGTGTACAGATGAATCAAATGTCTCCAAGGTAAGCTAACTACTGGCCCCATCAATTCTGACTCTATTCAACTTAAGCAAATGTTTCCTAGTTTATGGAACTGAGGTGATAGTTATTTTCCCTATTGGTGCACCAGAAAGAAACTAAGATTTGAAGGCAGGAGGCTTGAGTTCAAGTCTTGACTTAATAACTTCCCGTGATTTAGGGCAAATGCTAATGATCAGTTTCCACCTCTGTTAAATGTAGTTGTTGTGGGGGCGGCTAGGTGGCGCAGTGAGTAAGAGCGCCTGCCTCAGAGTTGGGATGACCTGGGATCCGGCCTCAGAAAATGAGCACCCACACATAAATAATGACTAGCCGTGTAACCTTGAGCAAGTTACTTAACCCCAATTGCTTTAAATAAATAAATAAATGTAGTTGTTGTGAATGAGCATTATGTGAGTAAATGTACTTTAGATTGCCATGAAAATATATTATTATTCTAATGACTCTCCTAGGAAGTCCTGGGTTAAAGTCCTGCATCTGTAATGTAATGGTTGTGTGATCCTGGGCAAATCACTTAATCTCTTAGTGCTCTGGGCAACTCTTTAAAACCTTAAGTTGTAGGGAAAATGCCAACTCATTTTGGCAGAGGGAGTAGCCTCTTTAGGGAATTCTCTATGGTGGTCACTAGCCCATCCCTTATACATGAAAAACAGTGTGATGAAATCATTCCCATGACCACACTGATAATTAGTGTAGAGTAAGATCTAGAAGTCATTTGACATTGTGAAGGGAAACAAGTTCAGGTCCCACTTCCCCTTCCACAGAATCAGGGATTTTAAGAGGCAGTAGTTGGAGACCATCTAGTCCAATACATTTTTGAACAAAAATCCTCTCTACCACACGGCCAAAGTGGATGGAACCTCCAATCTCTTCCAAGAATGCCCTTCAACTGCTTCTGATCTTTTCTTTGAAACAAAAAAAAATATTTTCTAGCTTTATAATTATGTGATCCTATGAAGTCTAATCTCTCCTCCCAAAATGACAATCCTTCAGACTGGAAGAGGGGGAGACAGTGGTGATGAGACCAAGGCAGAGGTGAACCGAAACCCAGGTGAGGGCTGGGGGGTAGTTGTACTACCAAGGTTCTGGCTATAGCTTGGGTGGGGGGCCAAAGGTCCACTTAAGAAGAAGCATGCCCCCTCTAAGCTCCTCTTGCTCCGGGAAAAATTCCAATTGCTTTGCTCTGCTTTTTTGAGTCTGTATCTCAACTTTTGTTGTCCAAGTCATTAGCAAATGAATGAATGGATGCAGGAATATGCATTTAGTAATTACTTACTTGTGCCAGATACTGTGCTAAGTGCTTAGGATACCTATAGATAGTTAGTACCTACTCTCAAGGAACTTCCTTCTAATGTAGGAAGAAAGCATATAAAAAGGAACTAGAAAACTGGTGGGAAGAGCGGGGGAGGATGGTAGTAGCATATATTAACCTGCTTAAAGGCATAATAAGGTGAAAGTTCACTTACTGGGGCCCAGGGTCCAAGGGACAGAGTCAGCATTTAGGTAGAAGGGGAAGGGCGAGGCTGGCCAAGGTACAGGTGGTGGAATTTGGAAATGGCTAGCCTTACTCCAAGGTTGGGAATTTCTTCTAGGATGGCAAGGGAAGGTGAGATCATGGCAGACCTATGACAGAGACAACTGGGACAATTGAAATCTCTGGAATCGTGCACACTCACCCCCATAAGGCATGGATGTTTGAGATTTCTGAAAACATGCTGCTTGCTTTCACATCCCAATCCTACTTTCATAGTCAAGAGAGCATTTTGGTGGGTCTCAGTTGGGCTAATGTTTAATGCCAAATACAGTACCACATTTCATTTCACTGACATTTCATTTCCTCTGCTCCATTTTTGTTCACTAAAGGCTAATGAAGATTTTTCCCTCCTCCCCTGAAATTGTGTGAATGATGAATTGTGTGGGGTTCAATCTTAGCTCTTATACTACCTTTCTATGAAATCTCGGGAAAGGCATATTTCCTCTCTGGACCTCAGTGTCTTCCTTTTAAAAATGGCAACATGAGGGGGAAAATGATCTCTATGGTACTATAAAGTTCTAATGTTTAAATAATTTAGAATGGTTCTGAGAAAAATTTTAAACATGTTATTAAAGCAATGAATGATTATTACCTTTTTATGCCTCTTATTTTATGTTTAAAAAATGAGACCACTTGGAATCAGGAAGATCTTAGTTCATATTTAGCCTCAGACACTTAATGGCTCAGTCACTAAGTTGTGTCCAACTCTTTGCGACCCCATGGATCATAGAAGGCCAGGCCCTCTATCTTCCACTGTCTCTTGAAGTCTGTCCAAATTCATAGTTGATGTTTCCATGACACTATCTATCCATCTAATCCTCTTCCAGGGTTCATAGTGCAAGAATGAACCAAGTAACTTGGAGTTAAGTCCATCTAGGAGTAGTGAGCAATGCTTAAGGCAAAGGAAGTCATAAGCTGCATGGTCTCTGGATGAAGAGTGGCTGGACAAGTAATAAATAGAGGACAGCAGATAATGGCAAACAGTGATACCAAGGTTTTCCACACTCAAGGCGCAAATGCTCCATTCTGGTTGCAGGGGAAGATCTTGCCCCATTGGAACCATGAATTCTCTGGAGGAGTTTGTGTCCCAGATTACTCTGGTAGAGAGATAGAAAAAAAAAAGAGAGAGAGAGAGAGAGAAGAGAACTATATTCGTTTGGAAATGTGGCTGGGATTGTTTTTGTGTTGGTTCAGTGTTTTCTTGTGTTAATGTGATTCCTATGAACCCATGGACTTTACTATCTATCATGCCACTGAACCATAAAAATGACAGAGACTTTCCATTTACCCTGCACCTCATCCCTTCCGTATGTATTATTTCCCCCACTGAGTGTCCCTTGAGAACAAGGCCTATCTTGCTTTTCTATTTGTATTCCCAATGCTTAACAGAGTGATTGGCACATAGTAAACATTTAATAAATGCCATTTCATTCATTCATCCCTTGCCTGGGTCTGAGAGCAAGCAAAGTAATTGAATATCTGAGTTAGCTTCCTAAGTTGAAAATGTTCTAACTGGATGGGAGCCAGAAAGGTACAATATAATTGAAAATCCCCATGATTTGACTTGAGGGTCTAGAGTCTAGACAAAGCAAACAGAATCTGAAAACTAACCATTGAGTTATTCATTTAGCAGACAATAGGTCTTAGCAGTACATTAGAGTATAAATAGCACTGGATTTGGAGGCAGATTCTAATCCAATCCATCCATTAAGAATTTGTTAAGTACCAGACACTGTGTTCATTGCTAGAGATAGAAAAATAAAGAATGAAATTATCTGTCCTCTCAAAGAGCTTACATATTACTTCAGAAGACAACAAGGACACATGTAAATATATAAAGAATAAGTGCAAGGGATCATGGGTATTGGTAGTTGGGGGGGGGGGGTTAAGAAAAAGCTTAATGTGGAAGTTAGATCTGAGACTGTGTCTTAAGGGAATAAAGTGAATCTATGAGGCACAAATGAGGAGAAGGTGCATTTCAGGCATGGGGGACCTTCAGTGCCAAGGTACAGCGATGGGCGATGGAGTGGTGTAGACGAGAAAAAGAGAGGACAGTTTTTTTAGTAATAGATGATGGGATGGGGAGCAATATTCAGTGAGGCTGGAAACATAGGGGCCAGGTTGTGAGAGTTTTTAAAATAAGAGAGGACTGTATATTTTATTGTATTTTTTTTTAAAGCAATTGGGGTTAAGTAACTTGCTCAAGGTTACACGGCTAGTCATTATTTATGCGTGGGTGCTCATTTTCTGAGGCCGGATCTGATCTCGGGTCATCCAAACTCCGAGGCCGGCGCTCTTACTCACTGCGCCACCTAGCCGCCCCTTTAGGGCAATTGGGGTTAAGTAACTTGCCCAAGGTTACACGGCTAGGTTTTTGTTTGTATGGATTAAGTGTCGGAGGCTGGCTCCGAACTCAGGTCCTTCTGATTCCAGGGCCGGCGCTCTATTCACTGCGCCACCTAGCCGCCCCCTGTATATTTTATTGTTGTTGTTCAGTCATAGTTTACTCTGTGGCCCCAGTTGGGATTTCTTGACAAAGATAGTGGGGTGATTTCCCATTTCCTTCTCCAGCTGATTTCACAGATGAAGAAATTGAGACAAACAGGGTAAAGTGACTTGCCCAGGGTCACACAGCTAGGAAGTATCTGAGGCCAGATTTGAACTTGGGAAGATGAGTCTTCTTCTTGACTCAATATATTTGAGTCAAGGAGGTACTGGAGATTTTTGGCTTGTTTCATTTTGAGTAGACGAGTGATGTGATCAAATGGACACTTTTGGAAAATCGCTTTAGCAACATTTTGGAGAGTAGATTGAAATGGAGAGAGACTTGGGGCAGAGATGCAGGAGATGGCAAGGGCATGAACGAAGGTTATGTAGAGAAGGTTGTGTAGGAGATAAGTTCTAGAGGAAGAAGATTTATCAAGACTCTACTTCTTGCTGTGTGACCTTGGACAAGCCACTTTGCTTTGTCAAGCCTCAGTTTCCTTATCTGTGAAATGTAATAATATTAATATCACCTGCTTCACAAGGTATTTTGGTGCAGATCAAAGAAGAAAACAGATGTGAAAATGTTCTAGAATGTAGTCTAGGGATACACACTAGGCCTGTGGTTTCAGTGGTCTGGGGCAGGGATGGGGAACCTGCAGCCTTGAGGCCACACATGGCCCTCCAGGTCCTCAGGTGCTGTCCTTTGATTTGTTCTGTGAAGTCTGGATTCAGTCAAAGGGTACATTTGAGGATCTAAAGCCACATGTAGCCTTGAGGTCACAGATTCCTCACTCGTAGTCGGGGAGTCCCAGAGGAGAGCATTCTCTCTACCAATGCAGGCTGGTACCTCTTTGACAACTGACAGCCTTAAAGAAGTGACCAAAACACTAAAAGCTTAGTGACTTGCTGAGGGTCACATACTCCATATGTGTCAGAAGCAGGAATTGAACTCAGATCTGTCAGACTTCAAAGCCAGCTCTCTCTCTCTCCACTGTGCTAAGCTGCTGTTCTGTAGTGGTATAAGGGGTTATTATTCTATTCTCTTTGGTAGGCCCCTCTAAAGCTGCAGTGACTAAATGCCTTCAGATAATAAAAGTACCTTCTCCCCAAAGCAGAAAGAGGAAGAATCACTTTTTCTCAACTGTGAGCCTGTTAAAATGTTTTCTCTTTGAATTCCAGGTGGCTCTTTTGGAAATCAGAAGAGCATGCAGGGACCATCTTTGTTAATAACCCACATATGCAGGAGAGAAACACTGGCCGAGTTTGATTCAGAATGTAAGGAATCTTGTATTCTGTTGATTTTAATTTATGAGCATTTAATGAAAAAAAAAAGAGAGACTGAAAAAAGTCTCTGCAAAAGCTCCAGTGCTCATGGAGAGAATTTTAGCAGAGATGAGTTTTCTTTATCTTCTGAAGCCATGTATTTTAGAGTCAAACTGACACTGTCATTGCATGTCTAGGTGTATTAGTTCCACAGAGGGTAGGATACACTGGGTACATTTTTTTCCTTTCCCCTGCCAGGGAATTTAAGAGACTAGAATTACAGAATGCTGGAACTCCTGGGAGGGACCATGGAGATTTTGTCGTTCAAGGCCCTTATTTTATAAGTGAGAAAATGGAGGTCCATAGAGGTAAAGGCCACACACCTAGTTAATAGCCGAGCCTGGACCAGAGGTCAACCTGAGTCTGAGTCTGGCACTATTTACATTCCACTACTCATTCGCCACACCATGAATTCTACATGCCTTTACTTCAAGCAAGCTTCTTTCCCAGTGTGTTGGCTTGGACTCATCTTTTATCAATAGTTGTGAGCTCCCCCAGGATAAGAGTGGTGTCTAATGCCCTTGATGGATATGGCTTCCTATATTCTACTGTTTAAACTTTGCCATAGCCCTAGGTGTCAGGAAGCTATCCTTGGCTTGATCAGAAATCTGCCACTGCTGCTTTTACCCTATAAAAGATGTTTAATAATGTTTTGGTCAATTGAATTCAGTGGCGATGTGTCAAGATCTCTACTGCCTGGAAATTCCTTTGTCTTTGCTCTGGGTAGGGGCTTAGTCACAGAGGAAGATCAATTGGTAATCAGATGACCTAAGTTCAAATTCTACAACCAGTTACCTGTGTGAGCCTGGCTAGCTTCCTTGTCTTGGGTCTCAGTTTCCTTCTTTAAAATGAGTCATGGACTTTCTAAGAGCTCTAAATCTATGACTTTGAAACTCTGGTGAGTAATCAAAGAGAGGCCTTCAGGATTCAGGTTCCACTACATTTGTGAAACCTCCTCCTTCCACCTGAGCAAAGTCCCAATTGTACATGAAACTTTGTGGTGAGTCAGTCAACAAATATTTATTAAGCACTTACTGTATACCAGACCCTGTGTAAAGTGCTGGGAATACAAACAGAAGCAGGATATACTGTTTCTGCCCTCAAGGAGCTTACATTCTTTTTTAAAATTAAATTATTTATTTTTAGTTTTTAACAATTACTTCCATAAGTTTTAAATTTTCTCCTCCTTCTTCCCCTCTCCCTCCCCAAGAAGGCTTGCAATCTGATATGGGTTCTATACATACATTCCTATTAAGTACATTTTTACCTTAGTCATGTTGCATAGATGACATTCTTTTTTAAAAAAAGTTAATTAATTTGTTTTTAGTTTTATAATTCACTTCCTTAAGATTTTGAGTTTCAAATTTTCTTCCCCTCTCTCTCCTCCCCCCTCCCCAAGACAGCATGCAATCTGGTATAAGCTCTACTGAAGCATTCATATTAAACATATTTTCACATTAATCATGATGTAAAGAAGAATTAGAACCAATGGGAGGAACCATGAGAAAGCGGAAACAACGAAAAACAACGACATAAAAGGAGAGTAAAGAATATGCTTCCATCTGCGTTCAGACTCCAACGTTCCTTCCCTGGATGTGGGTGGCATGTTCCATTCTGAGTCTTTTGGAGTTGGCTTAGATCCTTGCATCGTTGAGAAGAGCTAAGTCTATCAAGGTCAGCCATGGTACACTGTGGTTGTTACTGTGTACAAGGTTCAAGGAGCTTGCATTCTAATGGGAGAAGAAAACACGTAAAATAGAACTGAAAGGGTGTGTGTGTGTGTGTGTGTGTGTGTGTGTGTTTGCATGTAGAAAGACCAGCAAATGTAAGGTGGAATGATCGGAGAGTCCAGTTTCTCTATAAAGGAAGGCATTGGGAAGAGTTTAATACTTTGTCTTTCAAACAGAGGGGAAAGGAGGTGGAATCAATCAAGACTTGAGTTAGCAGCATGTTGGTGAGTTTAGAAATGATGAGCTTATCCTGGGATATTATCTTATTCCAAGGAGCTGCAACCAGCCAAGACAGATGCAAGGTAGAGATTAAGGCTGAGAGCCATTAAGTGACTTGTGCAAGGATCACACAGCTAATAAGATACTGATTTGAATCCAGGTCTTCCTGATTCCAAATCCAGCATCCTGTCTACTGTTTTTCCTAGTTGCCTTTTCAACATCATAGCCAGGTTGAAGAGTGTGGCAGAGTGGAAAGAATGTTGCTTTTGAGGTCGGGCCAAGTGTGCTGGAGCCCACTCAAACCACCTTACCAGAACCAATAGTTAAATTTTTATCTAAGCATTTATACTACAGAGATAGGCAAACACTACAAATTAGGGCTTGATTTATTATTTTGTTGATTGTTTAGACTTAAGAAATTGACGGAGAAAAGCTAATAATGCAGATTAAACTTAAAAGTCTGTTCTGCATACATTTTCCTCCCAGAAAACTGGTTGTTAACATTTATCATATCATAGTTAGGTCAGAGAATTTAGCTCTGAATCTGGGCTCTGCCACCACTAACTAAGGTTGTCACTTTGGACAACTCTTTTTGCTTCTTTGGGTCTGGTTTCTTTACCTATAATATCATGGGTTTGAACCAAATGGCAGCTGAGGTTATTTCTAGCTCTAAATCTGTGGTCCTCTTGTCCCAACTCTCAGACTAGTACTGCTCTTTTGTTTTCTTTGTGCTCTAGGCCAGTGGAAGATTTGTCACTCTGTTTCATTTCTTTCAGTTTACCTTCTTTAGAAAACTGTATGGAACGCTCCAAATTCCAGGTTACCACCCCCAGAGGGATCTCTGCACTTTGGACAATTCCAAGATCTGTCTTACCCAGCTGAAGTCTCACATTGGTAAACTTAGGAGAATCCAAGAAGAACTTGATCATGTGCTGAATGGTTGATGTCCAAAAGAGCTCTGACTGATGCTTAATGAATTCCGGATGATGTGACTATATATAACACTCAGTACAAAGCCATTTACCCTACAGGCATTCAAGAAATCTGAACTCAGTTTGAGTTAAATTGAATGTGATAATGGTAATAACTAACATTTATGTAGCCCCTTAAGGCTTACAAAGAGGTTTCCTCATAATAATCCTATGAGTTAGTGCTGCTCTGTAAGAGCAACAGGGCTCTGGAGGTAGGAAGAACCTGGGTTCTAAGTCCACCATGACATTTACTGGCTATGGGCAAGTCAGTTTACTTTACTAGGCGTCAGTTTCTTTAAATAGAAAATGGCGATGATGATGATAGTGATGTATGTCTCAAAGGGTATATCAAAGATCAAATAAAACAATTTGGTGATGTGAAAGCACTATGCAAACAAAAACATTGTGCTGGCTATTTCTAGAAGGATGTGTGATTTCACCATCATAAAGAACTCTTGTCGTAGATTTAGAGTTAGAAAGAATGTTTGTTGAAAGATGAAATCAAGACCCAGATAATTTAAATGATTTACCTGAGTTAAGTAGCAGAGGTGAAATCTGAATTTAGGTTCTAGGACTCCATGTTCAGTATTTTTTTCCCCACTCTCACATTATAATGGAGTCTAAGTTACAAAGCAGTTAATTGAGTTGCTCTTAGTCACATAGCTATTATGTGTCAAAATTAGGATTTGCACCTAAGCCTTTGTTACTCTAAACCCAGAAAATGACCTCTTTCAGCTAACAGTGTACATATTATCATCCTTGCTTTACAGATAAGGAGACTTTGACTAGGAGTTAGTAAGCCCTGGTCTCCTCGATCCAAGGTCAGAACTTTTTTTTTTACTATATGATACTTCCCAATGTGATTTTTTTCAAAAATAATAATTTATTGCTATATATGAACCCCGAGAATTAAGTTGAAAGGAATCATATGTGTACCAGACAGTCTCAGTAACTCAGAAGGGGAAGCCAATATTTCCCCACTTTGTGCTTGAAAACATTTTTTAACACACTGCTATTTATTCAGGCTGCCCTTGAATGTTTTTCAATGACTATAGCATGACTTTAGAATTCATATTTCTGAAAGAAAATCCTCCAGGGAAGATTTTTGGGGGTAGCTACTCTTGAGCATACTCATTTTAGACATAGGACCATTAAATAAACAGCCTTGCCAAAGTAAAGCAAGCTAGAATGGACTTGAGAAACTGAGTTCTGCTGGAAGTTAAGGGTGATTGCTTCAGTCCCTGGGCAGACAGAGAGTTCATGTTCTCCAGGTAGGTAAGCTTCTCCAAAAGAATGAACAGGAAAATGAGGCAGGTGCTCCAGTAACTGGGCTATGATGCCAGCATATCCTTCCTTCAAGTGAAAACCTTCTCTCAACTACAGTTTTATGCTCTGCCTGTTCCATGCAAAGGTATTACCAGCAGATGATTCCCCTTTTTTCTTTTCTCCCTTGGAGGTGCTTACCATGTTGACTATTTGTTGGAATGTCCTTTGCTTTCTTCTCCCCTAACCCATGTTTTCTTTTAGAGTCCCATTTAACACTCACCAGACTTACCGTGGTCAAGATATCTCTTGGTGGTATACAAGGACATCCAGACTGAGCCTCCTGTGGTTTAACTTACTCTAGCGATACCCATTTGATGTAATACCTTTTCTAGTGTCTTGGCAATTTTTCAGTTACAGAGATATAAAGACAACAAATGCTTATTGAGTATCTATTGTCACAGCAATGCTGGATCCTTGGGGAAATACAGTTGGAACTGTGTCCCTGCCTTCAAAGAGCTTACTGTCTAGGAAGTAATTAAGAATATGATCATGAGCTATTTGCAATATCACAAATCTGAATGGGAAAGGACCTCAGAGACCATCTAGTCTAACCTATACAAGCAAGAATCCTTTCTGCCATACTCTTTTTTTTTTTTTTTTTTTTTTTTGCTTTTTGGAGGGCAATTGGGGTTAAGTAACTTGCCCAAGGTCACACAGCTAGGTTTTTGTTTGTGTGTGCGTTAAGTGTCTGAGGTCGGATCCGAACTCGGGTCCTTCTGACTCCAGGGCCGACGCTCTACTCACTGTGCCACCTAGCCGCCCCTCTACCATACTCTTGATAATTAGTGAGAAAGTTTTTGCTTGAAAACCTCCAGTGAAGGGAACCACTCATTTCAGATTAAGTTCACTCCACTTTTGCAAAGTCCTGATTGTGAGGATATTATTCCTCATATTAAATCTAAATTTGCCTCTTTATGGCTTCTACTCATTACTCCTAGTTCTGTATGCAAAGAACAAATCTGTTCCCGATTGCACATTTCTGCCCTTCGTATGCTTTAAGACAGTTGCCATGACCTCCCTGATTCTGTTTTAGACAAAATCATCACCTCCTTTAACTTATCCTCACATTGGTCTTTATTTCCAGCAATATTGTAAAATGCCTCCAATGGGGATGAACAAAGCATCAAGGTCAGCTACTGCACTGATGGTAAATTATTCAACTCAAAAAGGTTACAAGCCAAGACTAAAGTGGAAGGAGTGTTGACGCATGATTTTTTGTTTTGAAATGATTGTTCACTCAAAGCAGCTTCTGAAACTGAGATGCAACAAAATATGGATTGATTCTCTGCTGCTTTTGCTAATTTTAATCCAGTAAATAGCACCAAGAAAAAAGAGGTTCTCCACTAGACAGCAGCATCACAACCATCCATTCGTGGAACAGTAGTTACAGCAAGTGGAGAAGTTTTGAATGTTGTGGATTAATTCACTTATCTTAACAGTATACTTTCCAGGGATGTACACACTGATAATGAGGTGGATGCATGCATTTCCAGAGCTAACTCAGTGTTTCAGAGGCTCCAAAAGAAAGTGAATCCTGGACAGTATATCAGTGCCATAACAGTAAGTTGAATCACTTCCATTTGAAATGTCTTAGGAAGATTCTGAATATCACCAGACAAGATAAGGTACTGGACACTGAGGTCCTTAATCAAACTAAACTTCCAAGTCTTCAAACTCTACTGCAGAGGATGCTCCTCCAATGGTTGGCCACATTATTCAAATGACAAACAGAATGCTTGCCTAAAAGACTATTTTATGGAGAACTCACACAAGGCAAGCACTAACACCATGGTCAGAAGAAGTGATACAAAGACACTCTCAAAGTCTCTCTGGAGAACTTTTGAAATTGATTGCATGACATGGGAGACACTGGCACAGGACGTCCCATTGTGGCATGTCCTCATAAAAGAAAGTGCTGTGCTCTATGAGCAAAGCAGAATTAAAATAGCTCAAAAGAAATGGGAGATGTACAATCCACCCCAAACGTTCACATGAACTATTTTTGCCTGACCTATGGCACAGCATTCTGAAATCCTATTGGTCTGGTCAGCCAGTCAGACACATTGTAACTTGACTCTAACATAGTGATGTCATTTTGGTTCTCTTCAAGAACAGCAACCAACCATTAGTCTTTATCATCCTGATTCTCTCTCTCTCTCTCTCTCTCTCTCTCTCTCTCTCTCTGTCTCTCTCTCTCTCTTTCTCTCTCTCCCCGCTGTGTGTGTGTTTCTGTCTGTTCTTGTCTCTCTGTCTCTTTCTCTCTCTCACTGTCTCTGTCTCTTCCTCCCTCTGTCTGTCTCTTCTTCTCCCTCCCTCTCTGTCTCTTCCTCTGTCTCTCTCTATCTCTCTGTGTCTCTCTCTTCCCCCGTCTGTTTGTCTCCCTTCTTCCCTTTCTGTCTCTGTCTCTCTTTCCCTGTCTCTCTCCCTTTCTCTGTTTCCCCTTTATTCTCTGCTCCCCTCCCTCTGTCTGTTCTCTTTCCATACCTCTCTGTCTCTTCTTCCCTCTGTCTGTCTCCCCCTTCTCTCTATTTTCCTGCTTTCTTCTCTCTTTTCTCTTTCTCTCACTCCCTCCCTCTCTCCCTCCCTTTCTGTCTCAAATGCAGTGCCCAGACCTGGGCACACTATTGCAGTTGTGGTCTGAGCAAGATGGCATTTAACAAAACTCATTTCTCAAGTCCCAAATGCTATGCCTTTCTTAATGTAGCCTAACATTGCATTAACCTCTTAGCCTCCATATCACACTTTTGGCTCCTATTAAGCTAGCAGTCCATTAAAACTTCCAAATCTTTTTCAGACAGACTGCTGTCTAGCCCTGCCTCTCTAATCCTGAACCTGTGAAGTCAATTTTCTGAGAAAACAGAGACTCAGAAATTAAATAACTTGCTTATAGTCTTGTATAGGATTTTCCCAGTTAGTATCAGAGCTGGAATTTGAGCCCTCTTCTGCTGACTCCAAGTATGTTGTTCTTTCCCCTTCACATTGTTCTCTCTCAGGAAGCATCATTTACTAAGCATCTATTCTGTGTAGAAAATGAACTGAACCAAGTTCTTTAGGAGGTATAAAAGGAATGGAAATCGTTGTTTCTTTAGCACTCCAAATGTCGGGAGGGTACATGCATGTGAAATGATTGAAAAAACATACAAAGCAGCCTAACAGCAAGTGTAAATTAATTAGTTACTACACGCCAGCAGAGTACAATAGACAATGCAGAACCCTACAAGAAGTCTTCCAGGAGGTGAGTCTTGGGGAGGAATTAGAAGTAGATGAGAAGCACAAATTACTTGTAAAGAAGAAGGAACACATTCAATAAGGTGGGGGGGGGGTGAGAGAAGGGGCAAGAATGGCTGGCACAAAGTCTGGGAGGCAGATCTGTAAATGGGGAGGTGTGATCACGTGTCCTGTGGTCAGCTGGGATTTGACCATCTCGTTGCTGCCGGTTTATACCCAGTGGTCGATTGCTGAATTTGGAGCACTGCTTATGTGTCATGGTGGAAAGAGCACCAACTTTGGAACAAGAGAAACCGTGGTCACATTCTAACTCTAGCTACCAGTAGGACCTTGGGGAAGTGATATAACCTTCCTAGGCCTGGGTTTGCTCATTTCTAAGATAAGGAATTTGAACTAGTTGAACCTAGTGAATTTTGTTTGGAATTTATTGAGTTTGAGCTTGTACCTGAATATAATGATCTTATTATCCAGTCCCTTCATTTAATAGGTGAAGCCCAGAGAGGGATAAGGTGACCAGTACAAAGTCACATAGCAAGTTAATAGCAGGACCAGGAATAGATCACAGGCCTCCTGAATCCCTGTTAGGAAAGCAGTGTGGTGCATTGGAGAGAGTAATGAACTTGGAACCCGGGTACCAATATCTGATTCCCATTTCCTCTCCATGATACCTGGGTGACCATTGTCTAATCACTTCATGTCTCTACCACACTGGGCAATCAGATGGTGCAGTAGATAAAGCACTGGGCCTGGAATCAGGAAGATTTGAGTTCAAATCCAGTCTCAGACACTTAGTAGCTGTATGACCCTGGGTAAGTCACTTAACCCTACTTTTTTCAGTTTCTTCATCTGTAAAATGAGCTGGAGAAAGAAATGGCAACCACTCTATTGTGTTTGCCAAGAAAACCCCAGGTAAGGGCACAAAGGGTCAGAAATGACTCAAACAGCTCAACAATAATAGCTCTAGGCCCCCAGTTACTTGGATGTGAAGAGAAGGGATTAGACAAGCTAACTTCTAAGAATCAATTCTGCATCTATGATTCTATAGTTATACCTGAATTTAGGTCAGGCCCCTTTCACTCTTCCAGGCAACTGACCTGTTTGTAGATGCTTACCAAGTATCCCAATTAAAAAACAAGAATATTCGAAGTTGACAATGGTGCCAGGGACTTTTGGTGTCAAAACTATGGTCTTGAAGTTAACCCTAATTGGATTAATGTCTGGAAGCATAAAGCTGTAACTAGCCTAGGGCAACTGGGTCTTTATCTCAGGGTTCTGACATGGTGAAGAAGTGCACTTCTAAGCTGGGATGATAGCACCATAAGGCTCAGGACTAATGGTGGATGGCATCTTGGAGGAGGCCTGCCCTCAGCCCTGAGGCCCCCTTGAGAAGATAGTAATTTTTATGCTCTGGCCTAAAGGACAAAACTAGGAATCTCAAATGTGGGGCTTTCTGATTCTACCATTCTACTGAAATGACATTCTCAATATTCTCTACTTCTTCTTCCCCTTGGGCTCTATAGTAATATTCTCTCCTGGTCTTCCATCTGTCTGATTCCTCTTTCTCAGTCTTACTTCTAGGGTCATGATTCTTCTCCCCTATCTATATATGGGTGTACTTCTTGGCTCAGCCATAGTCTCTCCACAGTGTCTCCTCTCCCTTAATGATCTCATAAGTTACTGTGGTTTCAGTGATCACATCTATGACCCCAATTGATATATCTGACTCCACTCTCTCCTCTGAGTTCCAATCCTGCATTTCCAAAAAATTGGTGGGATATCTCTTTTTGGACATCTCTTTGAAAGCTCAAACTCAACAAATTCCAAACAGGATTTATGATCTTCCCCCCAAATTGTTCCGCTACACCTTACTTGCTTTTTTCTCTTGTTGGCACCGCCATCTTTCCTGTCACTTTGGTTTGAAATTTTGATATATTATAATGATGACAATGGTGATTATGATGATGAGCGCTTTACAAACATTATTTCATTTGATTCACACAGCAACCCTTGGAGGTGAGTGCCATTATTATCCTCATTTACAGACAAGGAAACTGAAGCAAAAAGCGGTTAAGTGACTTGTCCAAGATCATGCAGCTAGTGTCTGAGGACAGATTTGAACTCTGACCTTCCTGATTCCAGGCACAGTGCTTTGTCCACCATGCTGGGAGGACCCTAATTACATCTCAGCTCTCTCCCTTAAAACCTAAACTCAATCGACTGCAAGTCCCATTCATCTTATATTGTACACTATCTCTCTTCTCCTCCTTATACTACTCTAGTTTAGGCTTTAATTACCTCAGGTCTATATTATTCCAATAGCTTCCTAACTGTTTTCTCCCTTTTCTGGTCCCATAGCTACCTAGTGTCTTTGTCTAATATAGATATTTGATCTCTTCAGTATGCTGTTCAAAAGTCTGATGCTTGTAGGATAAATCTCCTTAGCTTGGCATTTAAAAGACTCTATAGTCTGGCTCCAACCTCCCTTTTCTGCCTTATTTGACTTAATTCTGTTCATATATACCATGTTCCAGCCAAACTGGCCTGGTTTCTGTTCCCTGATCTTAATTTGCCTTTTTCTTCCATTCCCTGTGCCTAGAATGCACTCTCTCCCCAGCTCATTTATCCTTCCCCACTCCTTGTAACTGAAAGTGATCCCTCCCTCCTCCAATTTCACACATTTTGCATTTTTTCCTCTGGTTTTACTGCCTCCTGCTAATGTATCACGCTTATTTGTGCACATGACACATTTCCCAATTAGATTACAAGCTTCTTGAAGGCAGAAATGGGATTGGTTTATACCTTTGTATCCCCAGAGTCCAGCACCGTAGCTTGCCTGGGGTAGGTGCTTAATAAAAGTTGGCTGACTTGGATTGGATTATGTGTACTAAGGGACTCAGCCAAAGTGTGTCCATGTACTCCATGTAATTAACTCTCCTTGATTTATGGTGTAGTTAAATGGGGATGTGACAGTCTCAATTCAATCTCTAAGAAATGTGCTTCAAATCAACAGCCAAAGCCTTCATGTTAAGTTTGCAGGCACCATTCTCTGAGGATTGGGGGTAGCCCAGTCTAGCTGGTGACTGTGTTTACCCAACAGGAAGCAATGAATGGTTGACTTTGATTTTCCAGAAGTCTTGTAAACAAGGTGCATTAGAAGGTTACTTCCCCCGGAGTGTTTGCCTTCCCTCTGGTTGTCAGTGCCTGGATTATAAAAGTCACCACAGCTGGTTGGGACAGATGTCCTAGAGGAGGCCGAATTAAATGGCCTCAGCTTGGCAGAACCACGTGACAAGAGAGGCAGACCCACTGTCTTTCAGTTCATGGGCCAGTAAGAGTAATGCTACTAATAAGAAGTTATTAATCCCAAAATACACGTAGCCCAAAGGTGCTGACTGCCCAATAAAATAAATACCTATGTGGGCCCCAGGAACAGGCAGCAAAGGAAATAAAAGAGCCTTCCACAGTTCATTTCTCACAGCCAGATTCCAAGTAAACCTTAATCCACCATGGCGTCAATGCCAACATACATGCTAGTCTCAGGAGGCCTGTAGTTCCCTTGTGGACATTACAAGGCAGTGGCAACAGCATTAAATTGTATGTCTTCTCTGGGCCCCTGAACACACCTGGCAGGGAGGGGTTTTCTATTAGAAAGAAGCCCTCTTCCATACATCACTGTTTAGAACAACTCAGAGCTTAAAGGGACATTAGAAGTCATTGAGGCCATGCCCCTGTCTTACTAGTATACTTACCCTCTTCAATCCTACTTTTCACTTGTACCCTATGGCATATCCATTCTATTATTAACAAGCTGCTCTTAAAGTATCTTTCTGGGTGATTCTTCTAAATTTATACCTTATTGAATAGTGATGCTTCCCACCCATAATAGGCAGTCAACCCAATGGTGGCCAACTTTACTCTCAGTATTAGACCTGTGCCCTCCCTCCAAGAATGATTTGGTTTCTATTTTGCATTTGTGTGCATGTGACATGTGTGTGTGTGTGTGTATGTGTGTGTGCGTGTGTGGGTGTGGGTGTATTGCTACCCTCCCATAGGATATAAATTCCTACAAGAGCAGGAATTGTTTGGCTTTACCTAGTATTTCTAGCACCCTGGTACTTAATAAGAACTTAATAAAACGGCAGTAATTAACCTGAATCTTCCATATGGCCCAGCAGAGGCACAGAGAAGCTAGCTGACTCCCCAGCCTCACACAATAGAGAAAAGCCGATGTTTTACTGGAAAGAGCTCTGTCTCTGGAGCCAAACAAACTGAATGTCAGTCTGGCTCACACCCTTCTAGGTTACATGACTGTGGGGAAGTATTTCTGCCTCCCTAAACTTCAGTTACCTCCTTGCTAAAGTGGGATCAGTAAGGCCTGGGCTACCTACTTGGCAACATTGTTATAAGGAAAATACTTTGTGAACAGCAAATTAGTATAGAAATATAGTACCAGGGGCTGGGAACTGACCACATGTGACCCTCTAGGTCCTCAAGTATGACCCTTTGAATCCCAACTTCACAGAACAAATCCCCTTAGTAAAAGAATTCTATATATGTATATATAGAATTATATATATGATTAGATTATATTAATATTTATTAGACTAATTAATATTAATGTAACCAATATTCTAATATAATTAGAATTATATATAGAATTATTCTATATATAATATATATGAATGTATACATAATTCTTTTATTAAGGGGATTTCTATAAAATCCATATATGCATATATGTGGATTATATATACTATATGCTACCATATTTATAATTATCGCATATAAATATAGGTTGCTATTCTCATGGAGGCCATGGATGGTTATTGTTTCTTGTTAATTCTCCAACTCCCCTTACTCTTGGGAAGAGATACTTCAGTTTAGGGAACAACAGACAATCTTTTGACCTTTATTGTTTCCCAAGGAAATTCAGATCCTTTCGTTTCACATGTACTTAGTATGGGGGCAGCAGATAGAAGTAGATAGAAAATCAGAGAAGATGGGTTTTCACATTTAGTACTTGTATAATTTTTTTTGCATAACAAATTTATTTTATTTTCAATTCGCCAAAAATAGAAGTTTGTGTGGATTTTACATATACTATTTGCATAATCTTGATCACACTATAGAGTTCTAGGCCTGGAGTCAGAAAGACCTCAGTTCAAATCCGGCCTCAGACACTTAATAGCTTGTGTCCCTGGGCAAGTCACTTATCCCTGTTTTCCTCAGTTTCCTCATTTATAAAATTAGCTGGAGAAGGAAATGGCAAACCATTCCAGTATTTTTGCCAAGAAAACCCTAAATTGGGTCATGAAGAGTCAGACACAATTGAACAAAAATCTTGAATAATCTTACCCTTCTGGGTCTCAGTTTCCTTAGCTGCAAAATGAAGGGATAGAGCTAGACTGGAAAGTCTTGGAGGTCCATGGGATTCTATACTCTTAGGCTGATCTCTGTATTCTTGATTGTATCAGCGGTGAATTTTGTCCAAGCTGAAAAAGTGGTTCGCAGTTTTCCATGGGGTGTTTTGGATCACACAGACAGAGCCAAAGTGGAAAAATTGTGCCAGGCCAGGTGCATGATTCCTTTTGGGGGGGAGGGGACGGAAGAAGGGAAGAGAAAAGTAAGTGAGCTCCATTTTATGCCTTTCCAAGGCATAAAACAAGATCAGCCAGATTTCTATATTTCCATGCATCCAAAGCCAGACAGATTCTGACTTAGCTCCAAACACCCCACCAAACACACACACAACACACATACACACATATGCATGCATGCATGCACATACAAACACATGCATACATACACACATGCGCACACAAGGCATACCCACACACATACACACATGCACAATGCATACATGTACACAATACATACATTTACACATATACATATATACAGGTGCACACACATTCACACACATGAACACACACACACACACACACACACACACACACACACACACCCCTCCCCAACCTCTTTTACAACTCTATTCTTTCTCTCTTGGTCCTAGAACTTCCCAGCCCTATTCCTTCCCTTGCCAATCCTCCCTAAGGCCACAAATCTGAGCTGTCTGACTTCATTTCCCACACCTGGGTCTAGCTCTCATCACAGAGTTAGAGTCATAGAATGTTGAGAAGCATTGTGGCGGAGTGGACCAAGAGCTAGCCTTAGAGGAGGAAAGACCTAGATTCTGGCCTCATCTCTGCTATGCTGGCTGTGTGACCCTGAGCAAATCACTGATCATCTAAGTATCCTAGGTCAGTGGTGTCAACCTCAAAATAGAAAACCACTAAAGTGTATTAACAATTTCTGAGGCTGTATAATGACTTAATTTTTTATTTGTGAAGAAACTGGGGTTAAGTGACTTGCCCAGGGTCACACAGCTAGTAAGTATTAAGTGTCTGAGGTCAAAATCGAACCCAGATCCTCCTGACTTGGGCTGGTGCACCCCCTAGCTGTCCCTTGACTTAATGTTTTATAAAGTAATCCTGTTGTATTTTTATTTATTTTGTTAAGTATTTACCAATTCCCTTTGAATTTGATTCAGGTCTATACTCTGAAGGGGAGTGTTGTGGCTGGCACATAGCCAGTGAGCACTGTGCTTGAGGTCTGTGGGCTGAGTGGCCCTTCATGACCAGAAGCTGCAGAGAAGGTACCAACCCTCAGCTGAGAGCTTACTATGTTAGTGAAATCACAGGCCTGATCCCAGTCCTTGTTCCCAACATAGAATGCTCAAGTTGAGAATGATTGAGAACCCTATGATTGACAGACCTCTTACTTTACAGATCAGGAAACTGAGGCCAAGAGAAGGGAAATGATTTGTCCAAGATGACATATAGTGAACAAAATTCAGGCCTCCTGGGTGTCAGTCCAGGGTTTGGGGGATTCTTGTGTTTGTTCTTTTTTTGGGGGGGGGTGTATTTTTTTTTTGCTTTTTTTTTTTTTGGAGGGCAATTGGGGTTAAGTAACTTGCCCAAGGTCACACGGCTAGGTTTTTTTGTTTGTGTGTGTCAAGTGTCTGAAGCTGGATCCGAACTCAGGTCCTTCTGACTCCAGGGCCAGCACTCACTGCGCCACCTAGCTGCCCCCAAGGGGGAGTATTTTTTAAAAGTCTGATCTCAACAGAGCATGAGATATGTGTCTCCATGTGCAATGCAGAATACAAAAAAGAGGATTAGTCACAAAGCTGCAAATGTACGTAAAGCTGGATTCTTTAAAAATATTAATAAACCGGGCATTTTATTTTCTTGTCTGTTTTCTACTGATGCTCTTTCATGTTTCTTCTGTGCATTTTCAGAGTGCTCCAGCAGGAGCTGTTGTTATCCTCCTCCCCTCTCCCCTCCTCCTTCATCCTCTTCCTCTTCTTCCTCCTCATTATTTTTTTTTTCTTTGTCTACTCTTTTGAATTTTGGCAACCCTATCACTTGCTCTCTTCTTTTCTTCTTCCCCCTAAATTGAGAGAAGGGAAACATTGAAAAGAAAAGAAAAATGTCCTGGGTGTTTTTGACAAATAGTGACTGCATCAAGGTCTGGAAACTGCATGGGAGGTCATACCAACATGTTCTGGGGGGAGTTGTTCATCCCTCTCCTCACTGTACCTACATAGAGCCCAGCTCTGAGGAAGAATAGCCCCCCACCCACTTTGTGCAATTTAGTCATCACAGGGCAACCTTCCAAACACTGAAAATCTCAGGGTATCCAGTAGGTCCCTTCAGAGAACTGGGAGTACTCCTAGCAACTCAAAAAAGTTGATGAGAATCAAAGAATCCTGATGAGGGAGTATGCTGCAGGAGCCTAGAATAGTCAAATGTGTAGAAAATTGAAAAGAGCAGTTTGCAAGTCAGTTATAACCTTGGTGCTAGTGAATTCATTGGAGCCTCCAGCTCTCATCCTGATATTAAGCCCAATTTTGCCTCCTTAAAATTTCCACCCATTGCTACTGATTCATCCACCTGGGGACCAGAGCAATCTTACTATGTAATCACGATTCCCTAATTCTGTTTTGCTCTAGGCTAAACATCCTCAGTACCTTCAACTGATCCTCATATGCCATACACACAAGGTCTTTCACTATCCACTTTGCCCTTTCCTGGATGCATTGGCCCACAACTGAACACAGCACTCCTGCTAAAGTCCAAGGAGGGCAGAGGGCAGTGGGACTATACCCTCTCTATTCCTAGAAAGTATATTTCTCTTAATAACTCTAGGAACCTAATAAATTTAATAATAAAATTAATTTAAAGTGAATTGGACTAGGACTAGTTAGGGAATCTGGCCCAGTACCAATCTACCATCACTATAGACCTTAGACAATAGATATTAGACAATAGGGATAATTCATTTAAAAAGTTGCATAAGCATCAAATTCATCAGAAGAAGAATGGTGGATTAGATAGCACATTGACCTCAGAGTCAGAAAGCCTGGGGTTCAAGTTACATCTCTTGACACATACTCTGTGACCCAAGGAGAGCCACTTGATCCCAAATATTTCAATACTCTCAATGCTTCAGCCTTCTGTCTAAGGCTTTAAGAGTTGATGGAGGGAGTTTCCTCACTGGGAGTTCCCCCATTATCTATACCAATGAAATTGTAATTTAGACAAATCATTTAATCTGTCCCTCAGTTTCTTCATCTGTAAAATGAAAGAATTAAAATAGAATCCTTCTAAGATCCTTTCTGATTTGGTTTAGAACCAAATTCCAGGCAGCTTTTAAGTGTTTTGAATCATGGTCCCTGTAAGAGGACAGCACCCAAGCTGCAGGCTATATCAAATTCTGAAAGCCATGGTGGTAAAGTGAGGATTTCTTGGGCTATTCTCAAGGAAGCATATGCTGGACCCTTAACCCAGTTCACAGAGGGACTGGGCAAAGTCATTCCATTGGTGCACTATGATGGTAGAAGATAGTGACACATTCTTTTTCATTCACTTAAACTCATTGAAGGGTGTGTCCACCTATTTTCAGTTCAGCCTCTAAATTTCTGAATTCACATATTGGATAATCAGGATTTCCTGTCCTAGGAAGCCTCAGGCTTGATTTTTTCTTTTCTCCCTCCCCTTTTCCCCAACCAGATGTACCCTGGAGGTCTTCAATCTTCCATCTGCTGCTATGTTGATTAAATTAAAGGCAGGGCAAACCCTTCTCCAGCTAAGGGCTCCCTATACTTCTGGTGGGAGGCTATTTACTGTCTTCTTTGTTTCCCAGAGAGTTGGGTTGACAATAGAGTTAGTCGCTAATTAACTCCACTCTGCAATTCTAGCCAAGCAGAGCCTGCCAGTTCTGTCAGGAAAAATGTGAGAAACTGTTCTCCTCACCCCAGGAAATGTGTTATGTCAAATGTGTGCATGGAGTTATCTCTAACATGCAGCCCCAGGAGACAGCAGGGAAGTAAAGTGAAGAGGTGACTCCTTTTGGAGACCCCAGTGTACAAAATGGGGAGGAGGGGGCCACAATTCCCCTTCTCCTTTCTGGGAAACTTTCCAACCTGCTCCCACCCTCAAGTCTGAGTCTGAAATCTTTGGAGACTCCCTTGTTATGCCCCTTAAATGCAGAGAGTCTAGAAATGACACAGGGATTTCATGAGATCTTAAATTTAGATCTGGAAGGGTCCTTAGTGGTGATCTAACCCAACCCCCCCCCATTTTTTAGATGAAAAAAGCAAAGTCTGTAGAGGTTAAGTGGCTTGACTAAGGTTTCATAGGCATTAAGTCAAAGACCTAGAATTTTAGCCCACATCTTCCATCTCCAAACCCAGAGCTCTTTCCATTCTAAGGCAAAAAGGTGGGAAGGAGACAAGATAATACACAGAACATCTATCAATGGGATTATTCACTGATGCTTCTAGCCCTTCATCTGACTTTCTTTCACCCTAGATCATGCTTGCTCAAGATCCAGCTTAAGGTGAAGCTGAAAGGAAGTCAACCCCATTCAACCCACTCATGTCAAGAAGAGATTTGAAAAAAGGGTTAATGACAAGCAGAGGGGAGAAATCAGGAGGAAAGTGTGTGATCCTTAGGGAGTCCAAAAGTATGATCCAAATCAGAATTGGCAAAGGAATATCATCAAAGAATTCCAGGCTGAGAATTGAGCCTACTGTCTTCACAGAATAGTTGAAAGGAGGTGCTTTGTTAACCATGAAGTATTAACTAAAGCCAGTCTGTTGTTGATGTCATTGGACTACTATTATTCCATTCTAAGAGACTAGTAGATTGGATGTTCTCTGTGCTGTACTGAGCCTTGTGGCCTTTCCAGCAGGGATTGGGATGCCTTTAAGGTGACATAAGATCTCTCTTGGTTTACTGAAGATGATGTAGAAAGTAAATAGTTAGGGTAGGGGCTCCAGTTTTGGTTTTTGCTGAGATGTAGAGGGTCAGAAATTGTTTGGAGAGCAGAGAAATTTCAAAGAAGGCTCAAAACAAATTGTTTTCAATATTGTTTAAACAATAGCAACCACTATTTCCACCACTATCACCTCCAGCAACTATTCAACCAAGTGCTAGGTAACACATAGTAGGTGCTTAATAAATACTTCTTTCCTTCCTTTAATTCCAACACTGTTTTATTTATATATATATATATATATATATATATATATATATATATATATATATATATATATATATATATATATACACAACTACAGGCATATTGCAAAATCTTCAAATAATGCCAGGTTCTCCAAATAGGCCTAGGATATACTTGGGTTCTAAGACAGGCTGTCTCTGCCATGACCATGTTCTGTGATTTTGTTGTTTCCCTCTTGGGCACCAGTTTTCTCATGGGTAAAATGAAGAAGTTGGATTTAATCAATCAACTCAAAAGCATTTGTTAAGTTCCTACTGTGTGATGGGTATGTATGTATGATCTCTAAGGTTCCTTTAGTTTTTACATTCCAGAACCCTACATTTGGAATCAGTGGGCTGGAATTTTCCTCACTGGCTCCAGAATTTTATAGAAAAAACAGGGCTGTGGCAAACCAAGTATAATTCTTGGAATATGAGGCAGCATGCCAGAGTCGATAGACATCTAGCAACCTCAGAGGCAGGAAGACAGGGATTCAAGACTTGCCTCTTAGAAATATTGACAGCATGACTGTGAATAAGTCATTTAACATTGCAATGCTCCTAAGCATCAGCTAGGATCATTCTCTTTTTTATAGGGGAGAAAACTTAGAAAGAGAGCAGTTATACAATTCACCCAAAGCCAGACAGTGTAAAAATAGCAGAATTGGGATGTCCTGGTCTTTTTACCCCAAGTCTAATACTCTTTGGAAAAAGTACAAATCTCTCTTGGCCACTTGGATAAGGTAGATTGTTCACATACACTATATATGTTCCTTGAGTCTATGAAAAATACTGCACTTTTGGTTCCTAATTCTGAATCAACGAGGAATCAAAAAACGATTTCCAGGATTATGACAGTTAAGCAACAGGTATTAGATTTGGGGCTGCATTGTTTACCTAAGCACTTTTTGGTCAAAATAATTACTTAGTCATTCACAGTGTTGGAATGACCTGGTCAGATCAATCATTTCCAATCTGATCAATTTCTCAGCATTTGGGAGATAAATGGGATTTGAGTCATAATTGTTACCTGGTTCTGCCCTTTTGAGCCCAAATCTCAAAGCAGCCAGCAGAAAATTCCAGCTTATTTCAATTATTTTGAGGCCCTGAAGGAAGAGGAAATTCAGATATTCCTTGGGTTAAGAGTTAAGATATGAATGTATAGATTTATACCAGAAAGAGAACTAATACCATCCTCATGATGATGGTGGCTAATATCTAGATGGCAGCTAGGTAGCGCTGCGGATGTATCACTGGGTTGGGAATCAAGAAGACTATGTTCCTGAGTTCAAATCTAGCCTCAAGACACTGGACAAGTCACTTCAGCCTCAGTTCCTCATCTGTCAAATGAGCTGGAGAAGGAAATGACAAACCACTCCAGCACCTCTGCCGAGAAAACCCCAAATGGGGTCAGGAAGAATTGGACATGACTGAAAAACAACTAATTGAATATAGGTGAATACAGGGCAAGCACAATTAATCAATGTTAAGCAGGCTCCATTGGTATATTCACAATGTCAAGAGAGAGTAAGAGCACTAGATGGATGCCCTGTGGGGGACTTGTGGTGAGACACTGACAAGAGGTTGGGTGGGCACAAAATGGATTTCAGTCTGTATCCTTGAAGGAAATACCTAATTGTTAAAATTGGAGTATGACCCTAGAGAATATGCACACAGTTTCTCTGCCTGCTTCCAGGCTAGCTTGGCCCAATGTTGAAAGGGGCTTGCATTTTGTGGTGATGAGGCAATCATATTGTTGGCTAATGAACAGGAAGAGCTGCTGCTCTGGTGGACCTTTAAAAAGAAGTGACCTTACCCTTACTCTTTCTTTCTTCCTGTCTACAAATTATGGCAGGGCTGGTAGACCCCATTCCTCGGACAGTATCCCAACTCTGGCAGCATTGAAACTGCTTCACAGGTCAACTAGAGTAAGGACTCTGTCACTTTTGCTTTGTGTTTCTTCTCTGAGCATAGGTCCATTTTGAGATGGGCTTGAAGACAACTTTATGAGTTAGAGTGGTCTAGAGATCCCTGGTCCATTGGTTAAAGCTGACTATTAGTGTGGGGGTGTTTCTGAATCAGAGGATGCCACTAACATAGGAAGAGCTCAACCCTTGGCATGGCTAGCCAGAAGACACGAATCTAACTTGCATTATCAGACCAGTGCAGAGACAAGGTGAAATACAAATTTGCCTTTTCAGTAGATCCAAAACCTGCGTCGTGCCTTGGAAGAGCAACCTCCTAGGAAAGGGTAGCAGTAACTAAATGATTGTTATGCTTATTACACTTTTCTGTCAAGGAGTGTGTGTAAGTCTTGCATTTCTTTAGTATGTAGGAAATAAATGATTACTTCACATCTGATTCATATTGTGCAGTGAGTACAAGATCTTTCTAGTCTACCCTTTGAGGAGAACCTAGACATAAGTCAAACCTGAGATTTAGGTAATTTTTTTCTCTGATACAACGAGATTAAGGTTTAATAAGTCAAATACTGTCTGAGAAAAGGAGTATGATTCTTTTCATTAAAGGACAGGCTCCCCCAAACCTGTTCACTGATTCCATGAGTCCAGAGAAAGATGGCAGACTCTCCTAATCTCCTAGGTCCAGTAATGCATTTTATTGGTAAACATTAGCCTTTGGATCCTTACCACTAACTTTTTAGGTAGAATGTAAATTCCTTGAAGGCAGAGACTGTGTGCATTGCTTTTCTTCCCTACCTCCCTCCTTCTTTCCTTTCTTTCTTCTTTCCTTCCTTCCTTCTTTTTTTTCCTTTCCCTGTTATTTCATTGGTGGAGGGAGCTAACTCTCCCTTAGAAACTCTGGTTCAGATGACCACCTTCTTTGAGAATTAGGTTTAAGTGTTGAAGTGACTTACCTACACCTACGCAACCAGTAAGTGCCTAGAGGCATTACTTGAACCCAGCCCTTCCAAAAATAAGGTCTCCATTCATAAGTTACTCTGACCCTTGCTTCACACATTGCAGATGAATAATAAATGTGTATTAACTTGTATTAAAGTAGTTAGTCCAAGTTTTATTTCTCCTGTTTTCTAGATGAGGAAGCTGAATCACACATAAATTAGCTTCTAGACCTGACCTTTCCTGCCAACTCTTCCCTCTGCTCTTTTTGAGTTACTTGGGGGCCATCTTGCTTGCCTTGGAGTAGGAATTCTTAACCTGGATGGAGCTCATGCCTACCTCCCCTCACTCAATAGATTTCAGGGGCTCTATGTACTTAGATGTGAAGAATTCCATCTTTTTCACTAACCTCTAACTGAAAGTTAGTATTTCCTTCAATTCTTTAAATGCCTTATCCTGAGGAGGGGTCCAGACTGCCAAAGGAATCCATGACCCCCCAAAAGTTAAGAACCCCTGCTGCAGAGAATTTTGATTGAGTAAGAAATCATTGCCTTTCAGATTCCACGTTTCTATTTTTTTCTTTTTTGTAGATATCTATTTCTGAACCAGAGTATTATTTCTTTTCTGAACTCCCTTTCCCTCTTTTCCTTCCCTCCTCTACCCAGGAAATCTCTGTCTCCTAACAACACCTCCAAACAATAGTAAAGTGGGACTAAATGTGAATAGGGAAGGACCTGCTGACTAGACCCATTCATTACCGGTTTTCTCTCTGTTTAGCACAGCAGGTGAAATGCTGCTAACTGTAGCTGGCTGTTGTTCTAGAAATCACAAATATCTCATTGTGAATATGCATCTCAAGGCACCCCCCAGTTTAGGTTTGCTTCAAAACTTCACCATATTCTCTTCATTTAGTGTTTGGATTGCATAGGGACAGCATTGAGATTCAGATGCCTTTTTGGATGCAGGTCCTCCATTTGGAAGCTTTTTCTTACACTCAAATCCCTTGAGTACTCCCTGCCCCAAGCTGATTATTTAAAGAAAATAAAAAAAGAATAAAATGGTTGGTTTAAAAAAATCGATGTAATATAGCAGGCATTTACACAAGGAGGTTAAACATGGATGAGTGGTCAGCCGTAGCCCTTCTACTTGTATTGGAAGAGTCTGAAAGCAAAATTAATGAATAGTTCAGATTTTTAAAATCTCACTAAGATTTGATGGACACAGTGTCTTGTCAAAGGAGATAATGTATGTAAAATACTTTGTTATGTGGAAGGCTTATTTTACATGCCCGATGCCCACCAGTGGGTACCCACTCTTCTTCATGTAAGTGAAGTGGGGAGAAAGTTTAGCTGATATAATTCAGACAGGCAGCTCTATGCTAGGTCAGACTATCCTTCCATTAATCACTTACTATACAAGTTCTGGTATATACAACCATTCCCTCAAACCAATGCAGACACCAGTGGACAGCCCCACTCACCATAATGGAAAAAAGACCCAGAACCCCAGGGGGGACCAAACCATATCTTTTGCTCCCATCTTCCAGGGTTCTTCTCCTGTGTTCACCCCACCCCACTACATTTAATCCAAGGTAAGCCAGCCCCCATCCTGTTGTCTGTCTATTTTAAATAGCCCAGCAGAAACACCATCATAGTCATCAAAGTGATCAAATTATTTCTTGCAGGTTGTTCAGTGAAGATCATCCCATGGGAACCTCTCCTTTTTCCATACAGGACCTTACCCATACCATGTCCCCCTCCCTTTTCCTAGTACATCATTTTCCCAATTACACAGAAAAAATGCTATATATATTCAAGCTATTGTTATTGCCTGCATTTCATGATTTCATAGTGCTAAGTGCTTGGCAGGAATGATGTGCTAACAATATGCAAATACTGATCTGAGAAAGAAAAATTCCAATGCAAATCTGGACCAAATTCTAATATCATTTATTGTCAGTCATGCTTTGAAACTTCCAATCTTTTTCTTTTCTTTTGAGATGGGGTGGGAGTGATCCTGTGATTTAATGGATATAAGGCTCTCTCAATGAGGAAATTCTCTCTACCAATGTCAGTTGGCACCTTCTGTAACTTATTTTAGAGAGGTCCTTCAGAACTGGGAAGTTAAGGGACTGGTACAAGGTCAAACACCAGTGCATCTCAGAGTCAGCTCTTGAACCCTGGTCTTTATGACTCCTAGGTCAACTCTCTTTTGACCATTCTATGTTGGTTTTTTTCAATCCGTAATCATCCTATTAAAATTTGTCAGCTGCCTTCTTCATCCGGTCCTTGGCTGTACCAGAATCCAATGGTTCTTCAGGGAGAAACACATATTCCCTTTGACATTAAGAGCAAACCCATCTTCCATGGGTTTCATCTAAAGTACATTTTCATGTTTATTTCCAGAGATGGAAAGACAAAGTAGGTGGCCTGTGTGCACTGAGTGTGCTGTCAAAATGTGGTAGCAGAAAATGAGCATAAAATTCTCTGCTTGTTATTCAGAGCCCTTCTACCTTTCTGGTGTCCTTACATCCTACTCCCCAATACTCCCCTCTTTTAGACCTAATGGCACTGATTTCTTGAATGTTCCACAAATAAAACACTCAATCTCTTAGCTCCAGGCATTTTCTCTGGCCGTCCCCAATGCCTGGAGTGCTCTCACTCCTCATTACCACCTACTGACTTCCCTGGCTTCCATTAAGTCCCCACTAAAATTCCATTTTTACTGGAAGGTTTCTTGAATCTCTCTTAATTAAGGCTTTTCTTTGTTAACTATTTACTGTGTGTATAGCTTTGTTGTTGGTTCATTGTTTTTGAATGGCTGACTCTTCCTGACCCCACTTAGGGTTTTCTTGCCAAAGACACTGGAGTGATTTGCCATTTCCTTCTCCAGTTCATTTTACAGAAGAGTAAACTGAGGCAAACAGGGTTAAGTGCCCAGGCCCACACAGCTAGTAAGTGTCTGAGGCTAGATTTGAACACAGGAAGATGAGTCTTTCTGACTCCAGGCCCAGTGCTCTATGCACTGTGGCACCACCTGGCTGCCCTCACTGACCCTGTGATTTCATTGCTATGGGGAACTCTCACTTATGATCTAAGAGTGACTTGCCCAGGATGACACTGCCAATGAGTCAGAAGAGGGACTTGAACTCCTATGTTCTTTTCTTTGAAGTCATCTCTCTATCCATTGTACCATGCTTCTTCTTAGATAACAGAAGAGAATTCACTTTAATCACCTACTCCATACAAGGCAAGGTGATGGTGATATACAGATGAAAAAAGTGACATAATCCCTGCCCTCAAGGACATTAGGATCTAATATAGAGTGAAGGGGGGTAACACCACCACCACCACCATCATCACCATTATCACCATCACCACCATCACCATTACCATCATTACCACCACCACCACCACCACCATCACCATCATCACCACCACCACCATCATCATCATCATCATCACCACCATCACCATTACCATCACCATCACCACCATCACCACCATCACCATCATCACCACCACCATCATCACCATCACCATCATCACCATTGCTAATATATATAGCACTTTTAGGTTTGCAAAATTCTTTACATATACATTACATTATCTCTTTTGATCTCCACAACAGTCCTCTGAGTTACATTCTCATATGCCCCCATTTTACAGATGCAGAAACTAAAGCTGAGAAAGATTCAGGGCCTTGACCCAAGTCATAAGGGCTGTAAATTCCAAAGCTGAAATTGGAACCCAGGTTCTCTACCTCCAAATCCTGTCCTCTTTCCACCACACCATGGTTGTTTGATCTGGAGAAGAAAATATTAAAGGGCAGGAAAGAATACTATAGAATAGGGCTTCTTAAACTTTTTCCACTCAGGACCCCTTTTCACAAGTCAGTAATAGTTGTTGGTGTTGTGGCCTGAGGGCATTCAAAGTGCAAAGTGTGAATGCTTTGTGTTTAGAATCAAGGCTGAAGTGAAGTTACATTACCCAATATAAGCAAGCACTGCCAGAAACACCTTGGATTCATTTCATGTTTGATTTTTAATTAATTTTTGGTTGTTGTGCATTCAGAAACCTTTTTACTGTTGCCAAATTTTTCTAGACTCCGTATGGGGTTCCCCCAGTTTAAGAAGTGCTACTTTAGAATACTGAGGACTTTTCATTACCAACTCTCTGTCTCTGTCTCTGTCTCTGTCTCTGTCTCTGTCTCTGTCTCTGTCTCTCTCTCTCTCTCTCTCTCTCTCTCTCTCTCCTATCAGTGTCCTTCCTCATACATTTCAGCATAGACTTCTGATTTCATTTGCACAGAGGACTACTCATGAGAAAATGCCTTCTACCAACACCATTCAGCACCTACTATTCAATTTACAGTCTTAGATATTTACCAGTGGGGGCCTTGAAATGTGAAATGTGAAATAATTTGCCTGGCTTCATATAAGAACTCTGTGTCACAAGAATACTTAACTCTTCCAAATTCTGAGGCTGGCTCTCTATTCCTTAGACATGTCAACTAACATGATGTCTCCATGCATAGCAAGTACTTAAAACATATTTTCTGAGGCAATTGGGGTAGTGGAAAGAGCCCCAGATTTAGAAGAAAAAAGGCCTGGGTTCTAATTCTGCCTGCAACTTACTACTGCCATAACTTGGGCAACTCAGGGTCTCAGTCTCCTCATCTGTAAAATGATTAATTTCTAATATGCTCACTTGTAACTTGGTTTCTTTATCACTCCATCCACTGTCCTACCACTTACTGGCTTTACATTAATTACAAGGCTCTGACATCCTTAGAATTAGGTGTCAGAACCTATCCTCAGATCATGTAGCCCAGCTCTGCCCAGTCCAGGGAATGATTCCATATTCTGGTCTGAGTGAAAGATCACTTATGATCCCCTGAGTCTGCATTTTGGTAGGTGAGGAATATATCTCATTTATAACATCTTTGCTATGGGTTCTTAGACTCCAGATTCTCCACTCTTTCCACTGTACTTGATGGCATATAGCTATTCTGTCCTCCCTGACCTTATCTAGGGATTGGGTGACCACAAATCTTTGTTGGTGCTCTCAGAAATGTGTGTGGGGCACAGTGACACTATAATAGATCCATGTAGAAAGGAGAAATCAGTAGAGAATCAAGCTGAGGTCTCTGAAAGTCAGAAACAAAGAAGTAGTTTGCAAACATGATGAATTAAGATCAAAAGTCAGGGAGTCAAGATCTAGAAAAGCTAAAGTCAACAAGCCAAGCAGTACCAGTAGTGAGGGATGCATTACTAGTATGCCAAATACTTGAACTATAATGAACCAGAGACAAAGCGGGTATTGTTGAGTCAGGAGATCCAAGGTAAGAAGAATCAACAATCCAAGATGGGAGCTTTCATATAAGAACTCTGTGTCACAAGAATACTTAACTCTTCCAAATTCTGAGGCTGACTCTCTATTCCTTATTATTTATTATTATTATTAGTTGTTGATATGTGGGACTAATTCTCCTCCTACAGGTCACAGTTGTCAATTATCCCTACTCACCTCCCATTGTCTCTAGAATAAATGGCAGTTCTGCCTAGAATATAGTATATTCCATTCTTCACCATGAGCTGGGCTGGTCTTTGGAGCTTTGGTTTGGTATATATATATGTGTGTGTGTGTGTGTGTGTGTGTGTGTGTGTGTGTGTGTGTGTGTGTGGTGTGGAGGTTGGGGAATAGAAGTAGTAATGATTAAACACTTTCACTTACATAGGAAAATGGGGATATGACTCCAGCTCCCAGGTTCTCTCCTCTGGACAAAGTGCTAAAGAAAGCCCCTAAACCTCTGAAATTTAGAATCCCAGTATAGTCTGTCTTGGGCCACTCCCCTAATTCACAGTGACCTTAGCAGATTGAATTCCTAGAAGGATGACTGCTACCTCTGGTACTAAGGATAAACCTGTGACTACTTCTAACACTATAGCTCACTAGCCCCCACTAGTGTTTCCATGTAATAATCAGCCAGTAGACTTAAATTAGCTTTTAGAAAAAGCATTTACTCAAATGGCAGTAGGGTGAGGTAGCAAAAGATTTGCCCCCAAACCTTGAGGAGCACTCTCCTATAAAGACAAAGAAAGTTAGGAAAGGGAAGGGAAGGGTAGATATATTCAAGTACAATGGTAAAGAGAGACATGTGGAAGGAACATATGTGGCAAAAGCGATTCACAACTGGAGTTTTTTGTTTTGTTTTGCTTTGTCCAGAGAATCTTCACAATGTTCCCTTTTGAGAGAGGGCATTGATATTGGTGACACTTCTGGACAAATTGCTCCAATGCTAAGTTGACTACTATGGTTTCTTTCTGGGCATAGCATCTTCCCCAGACAAACAATTCAGCTGGACATGTCCCTTCTCACATATATTATCTTGGATGCTGGGCTGGGCCATAGAGTTTACTCATCTGTTGAGTCGGTTTCTCATTGGACTTAGTTACTTCTAAGCTGGACCAATTCGATTGCTTAATCATTAGGCTCTTGGCAGCATGTGGTATCTCTGCAATGTGTGGTGACCCACTGGACTCTTTGAGCTCCTTCTTCAGTGGGCAGCTGTAGCTTCATCATCTTTCATTATGGATAGGAGTTATGCCCCAGCAACAGAGAATGATGGCCATATAGACAACAGCTGTATCCTGATGGGGATACACACATCCCTGATGGACTTTTCTCTTTATTTCCTCTCTGAACTTGTCAAGAGAGTTTTCTATCACTACTCTAAGATCCCAGAAAGATCCTGCCTTCCTTTTACATTCCTCTGGCTCTATGCCCTCAGCTATAGGTTTTGGTATTTGATTAACTTAGCTTTCCAGGCTTAAATTCTCTGAGACATCTCTAAAAAGTTGGCAAGAAGGAAAACACAATTTTCCTTTTCCTCCAGAGCTTTAATGGATATATCTTGATTGCCTCAAATATAGGAGGCTTTTTCTTATATTATTTCTATCTTGTTTCCTTTGTAGGTTCACTCCACCCATCCACAGGCACCTTTTTCTTTGGAGAAGGAACTTCCTTTTCGATGCATTGTTTAATTTACATATTAAGCTTATTTAATAATGGGCAGTCTTTTAAGCTGATTCTTCTCAGTGACATAGCATCAGATTGCTTTTAGATCTTAGAATCCAAAAATCTTGAAGCAGAGACTTTAGAAGTCTCACTTCACTCTGAGTTAAAAGTGACAATGGTTTTTCCCACAAAGTAGATGATTTAAAAGCAAATTAACTGGTTTTCAACACATGAGCAGCATGACTAACTTATGGAAGACACATAATCTTTCCACCATTACCTGATGCTTTTGTAGGTTGGGTCGCCTGAAAGAACTATTGAATTAACAGGACAGTACATCTATTCCTACTTCTTTTTATGTCCTGGCAAAGTGATATTTGTATTATTTATCCCTGTTGAAAATGAGGGCCTACCATCTACTTGGATAAAGATCCTATATTGAAATATGAATTAGATGACCATCTCCAGAAGACCCTTGCAACTTTGGAAGATTAGAATTCAATGAAATAATGCTCTGCACCTACCACACAGAGAAATTATGAAGGGAAAAAAAATCTCTTGAGCCTTTCTAAAGAAGAGAAACCATTATGAGCTTGATTTTCCCATTTTTTTTCAAAACCATTTTTCCTAAAACCAAGACCTTCAGATAAATTCCCAAGGGTAGCTAGAATGGCCTCATCACAACGATCCAGCATAGAAATTAAAGTGGCTGAAATAACCACCTATAATCAAGGAGGTACAGCTCCCAAAGGCACAGCAGAAGAGAAATAGGAGATGGTCAATCTTCAAGACCTTAGAAAAATCTTTTAAATGTTCTGTGTCAGATTCCTCACCTATGAAATGAGGTGATGATCTTTAAGGTTCCTTCAGGGTCTAAAGATCTACAATTTTACAAAACTATGCATAACAATTTATAGGGAGAGCTGGCTGGCTCCAATGTATTTCCCAGCATGTTGTGGTGAGTCTAACTTTGGATCTCTCCCCAAGCAACTGTGCAGAATAATCAGGATAATGATAAGGTTTCAGGAGTTGGGAAGGAAGTTGTTGTTGAGGCACAGAAAGGTCTTATATAGGTTCAAAATTATGTACAATCAGTGATTCATGAAAAAATATTAGGGTAGGAAGGGAGAGGTTAGAGCTCCATTTTATAATCAATAATGCTATTCTTCTTTAAACATCACAAAGAACTTTGTTATGTAGCTCCCCAATGCAATATTAAAAATATTTTCCTGATCCCCTTTTATTGAACCACTTACCTTCCTTGCCAGGCAAAAAGACATGGAAGCCAAAGGCAATATTAGCTTAGAATTAGTCAGATCTTATGAGGAGAATGGGTGAAGATCATGATGACTATTGCTTCATAAAATAGAAAAACAGTTGAGGGCAAAACCATTTTAAAGAAAATTTGGCAAGCTACCTAACTGAGCAGTCATCCTAAGGACATTTAAGGAAAAGAATTTAAGAAGGTCAACAAATAGGTGGGAAAAGTGAAAAGATCCGCAATATTTTTTTTTTAAATAAAAAACATTACTTTAGTATCTTGGACAATGGAATCACTATACTTGGACTCAAAAGTCACAGTTCCTGGATGTGAAAAGGAAATGGAATTAATGAAAACACATTGGCTAAATTAGGCCAAATGTACATAAGGCAAATCCATGCTAAAATAATGGAGTAGTGAGGGTTTTGAGGGATTTATTAATAAGGTACCTGAAGGAATGGAAGAAACCCAAGATGTGAACATTTCCTGATGTAATTAGAAACCACTGATAGCACATCAGCTGACACATATGTCTACTTCTACCCATATTCATATAAAATTGTTATGAAAATATTCTATTCTCATGTCCAGGATATCTTGTATAAGGGTATTAGTAGGGGGCAGGCATGCCTTCAGAAAAGGTGTTCCACAGTTAACCATATGTTTATGATCTACACATCTATACTCTTACTGATTGAAACATGTATTATTTGCTGGGTTCTTTTCCAGGAATCCAAGAACTTCGCACACACATACGTGTGTGTATGTATTTATGTATATTTAGGTATATATGCATATATGTATATACATTTATGTATAAGTTTGTGCATAAAACATTATTCTAATAAAATTGGTCTTCTTTGTAATCTTGACTTTGTTTTATGCATATAAACATGCTATAACATGTGGACACCTATACATAGATATATGTATACATATAAAGGTATATGTATGTGTGCATTTATATACATTCTTTGAAATCTGTATGTTTATATGCATATACATACACACACACATATATATATACATATATACATATATATATAATATCAAAACATTCAAGAGCTGGCTGTGGAGGTAGCACATACCTATAATTCCAGTTGCCAGGGAGATTGACGATGGTGAATCTGTTGAGCTCTGGAATTCTGAGTGGCAATGAGCCAAGGGCAGGGGATGCCTGCACTAAGCTCAGGACCAATACGGTGAGTCCCCAGGAGTAGGAGGCCACCAGGTTTTCTAAGGAGGGGTGAATAGACCTCGATTGGAAGCAGAGCAGATCAAATCCTCTCTGAGGATTAATTCTGAGATTAGGTGAGGGCAGCAGCTCCAATATTAGCCTAAGCAAAATAGGGAGACCCAGTCTTAAAATAAATCCTCATCTTCACGTTACAGACACAATTTATTGTCAGACCTTCTCCATGCTTAGAATATCATTTGGACTTCACTTACCATTTGTTGACCTTGGGTTTACTATTGGTTCCCAGATGGCTACTGAGAAAGAAGTTATAGATGTGTCCAGAAGTACCAAACTCCTATTCTTCTGGGGTTGAGAGAGACCGGTTGGAGCAATGAAGGGATTGCTGTTCTTTCCAGTACATTGGTAAACATATAAGATGATATAAGAGAATCCGCTGGGTTTCAAACAATAACCTACAATTTAGTAAATTAATCAAATGAAGAGGCAGCAATAATAGGATGACTGTTTCTTCTCGGGGTGGTGAGCTGGCAGGACAGGGGGAGTGGTGAGGAAAGGAGGGAATTCAACTATAGGAAAAATGCCAAAGTGATTCCAATACTTCATTTCCCATTACACTTCTCTATGATCAAATCACACATCATAATTATGTCAGCTGTGACTTTTAAAATCAGCACCCAAAATGGTAACAGTAATCACAAAAAGACCTTTTTGTGTGCTTAGGGCCCAACTCAGAGCTGCCAAAAAATATCTTAAGAGTCCACCCTTGAATGTTCCTGTAAAGTGAATTTTCCCTTTATGGAAGAGTTGGAACAAGGCATCTGTGTGCATGGGGTAAGTCACTCCCCCTTCCTGGGCCTCAGTCTCATTGGTAAAATTAGAGGATTGAACTAGATGACCAGATTGGACCCTGGGGCGCCTTCTATCTCTAGGTCAAAAGGTTCTTAAGCTTGTGTGTGTGTGTAGCAGGGACCCCTTTGGAGGTCTGGTTAAGTCTATGGACTCCTCAGAATAATGTATTTAAATGCATAAAATTAAATATATAGGGTTACAAAGCAAGCTAATTATACTGAATTATAGTTGTCAATATATCTATAAATAGGTCTTAGCACAGTTTCTGACACAGAATAAGGAGCTTAATAAGTGTTTATTGACTGACTGATAGGTAGTTTCTCTCTCTGTCTGTCTCTCTCTCCATCCATCTACAAGTTAATGGACTCCAATTTAATGACCATTGTTCCATATCTATGATCTCACTTATTCTAAGTAACATTAGAAAATTATCCTTCCCTAAAAAAATAAGTTTATTCCTTTTAATTATCTTCTCCTCATAATATAGTAGATATGTGGCTGGGCTTGAAATTCAGAGAGACCTGAGTTCAAACACTGACTGACACTTACTAGCTAAGTCTATATATATACACACATACATAAACACACATATACAAGCATGTGCATATATACAAACATACATGCATGTGTGTATATGTATATGTGTATATTGTATGTGTTATATATTCCAATGAAAGAAATTGCTTTGATTAGTGTTTTTTATCATGACTATTGTCACTTCTCCAATCATTCACTTTTAAAATGTCCACAAGTTAGCATGTGACCCCAGAATTCCATTGGAAAGGATCTTTCCATAGTTGCCACGAATTCTCAAGTGCTGTGATGGGGGCCACTTGATGCCAGCATGAGATGAACCTGGACAAGCAGGCAATTCAGGATAGAACTCCGTTTATTGATTCTCTGAACAAGTTTTTATAGAGAAAAGAAACAAAGAAGGTAACTATTGGTTATTACATCCCCATAATGTCAGGCAGACCTTGAAGGCTATCATGTCCTTTCTTTACCTAGCGTTCCTGTACAGGATGAGCAAGAATTCAGGTTGCTCTGTTCTTTGCATGTCACGGAGAGTGGTGAGTCAATATGTGCTCCAAATTCTACCTCTCTAAAATAAGACTTAGTATCCATTCTCCCAACCCCCACACTGCTTTTATAATTTTCCTGTTTCTGACAAGGGCATCTCTCCTTGCAGTCACTCAGGTCGGAGACATCAGAAGCATCCTTGATGACGTTATTCTTAATTTTTCCCTCTCCTTCAACCCAATGAAACATCAAATCTTGCTTACTATACCTCTACAACAATATACATCCATGCCCTTCTTTCTGCTCATAAATCTATAACTGCAGTTTAAGTCCTCATTACCTTGGGTCTAGATGACTGTGATAACCTCCTAACTAGCTCTCTTTCTAACAATTGCAATTCCAATACAAGCTGTCAAATTGATATTCCTAAAGCAAAAATTTGGCCATGTCTCGAACAAAAAGTTTGTTCAAGAAGCTACAGTATTCACTATTGGCCCTAGGACAAAGTACATACTCATTTTGGTGGCATTTAAGTCCCTTAACAATCTAGTTGTAGCCTGTCTTTATAGACTTGGTTTATTTAGACATTAGTCTTTCTTATTCTTTCTTTATCATAGGCACACTATCTTAACTGCTATTCCCCATTCATGGCCTCATCTTTTCCCTTTATGCTCTTTACTTTATATATTCCCTAATGCCTGTAATGTTTTCCCTCTTTCTCTCTGTTTCTTGAAATCCCTGGTTCGCTTACCAGTCCCCAGTTATTTTATCTCACACCTCCATGACTTGTATTTACTTCATATAAACTTTGTATTTACTTATCTCCATATGTGTATATATTATCTATCTATTATCTGTCTATCTATCTATCATCTGTCTATCTATCTATCTATCTATCTATCTATCTATCTATCTATCTATCCATCTATCTACCTATAGGAAGCTATATGGTGCAGTGGATAGAGGGCCAGGCCTAGAGTCAGGAAGACTCATCTTCATGAATTCGTATCTGGCCTCAGACACTTAGTAGCTAGGTGACCCTGGGTAAATCACTTAACCCTCTTTGCCTTAGTTTTCTTATCTATAAAATGAGCTGGAGAAGCAAATGGCAAACCACTACAGTTTCTTTGCCAAGAAAACCCCAAATGGGGTCACAAAGAGTCAGATGCAACTGAAATGACTGAACAGTATCTATCATCTAGATCTATGTAGATTTCCCCCAATAGGGTTTAAGCTCTTTGAGGAAAGATGTTATTTTGTTTTTTCTTTGTATCCTCAGCCTCTAACAACACAGTTATTGGCACATAGTAGGTATTTAATAAATATGCTTGACCCTGTGCTGTTTAATATTTCTATAATTAACTTGAATAAAAGTATAGATGTAAAAATGTGTTTAACAAATAACACACAATATGTGCAGGTAACATAACGCTAAGAGTGATAATTAAAACACTGGATAATGGAACCAGGAACCCAGAAAAAGTCATGAAAGTATAAAATGCTGGGCTGAACTGAATAGGATAAAACGTGATCAGGACAAATGTGATGCCTTATCCTTATAAGAAATTAACTTCGTAAGTACAAGATGAGGGAATCACAATAAGAAGGCAGTTTATTCGATTTTTTTAAGATGTGAGGGTTTTAGTAGACTGTAAGATCCATATGAAATAATGCGATATGGAAACCAGAAAAGTTAATGTGTGCTTGGGCTACATTCTAGGATTCCTGCAGGAATTCAATTAAGCCTTAAAGCACTATAGAACAATGTGCAATTTTACCCTTGAAACTCTTTCCATATGGTACAATATTAATGAAATAAATTATATACATATATGTTATATATACAAAATTATGGTACAAAAATAGGCAAAATTAAATAACAAAATAATGGTGCTCTTTGCATGTTGAGATAGCAGCCCCAAATCACATAGTCCTGTATCTGTTGGCAAAGATCATGACTTATTGCTGATTCTACATGAAGCAGTAAATTAAATTTATGCTTCAAGCTTTCTGCCATTAAGCAGATTCTGAAGCATTAAGAGCTTTGTTATGTTTTGTAGCTAAACCATGGTTCTTTTTAATTAAGTGTTTTATTTTAAATGTATAACCAGAAGGGAAATATTTCTTCTCTCCTTTTGTGCCAAACTCTTAACTAGAATTGTCTGTGCACACAACCTTTGCTTCCTCATTATCCACTGCCTTCTCAACCCACTATAGTATAACTCTTGACACTAGTGGAATTGATTCCTAAAGATCTCCCCCCCCCCCACCTCTCACCCCCCCATCACAAACCCTGCAATCTCCTCCAGCGACTCTGAATAGAGAATATCCTTTTCTCTTACCCTTTTCCTTACCACGTCTGCTCTCTCCATGATGCCCTGGTCCTTCACTGTTTCTGCTTTAGGGATTTTGTTCTGTCTTGTGTGAGTTAAATAAACTTGTAATAAAAGCTTTTGTTGTCTGTTGTTGTTCAGTTTTTTTTAGTCGTGTCCAAGATTTTTTGACCCAATTTGGGGTTTTCTTGGCAAAAGTACTGGAATGGTTTGCCATTTCCTTCTCCAGCTCATTTTGCAGATGAAGATGAGGCTAGCAGTGTCAGGTAACTTGTTGAGGGTCACACAGCTGGTAAATGTCTGAGGCTAGATTTGAACTCAGAACTGATATCAAGCCTAGTGCTTTGTCAACTACACCATCTAGCTGCCCTGCAATACAAGCATTGTTGGAAGAAGGACAAGAGGAAGAAGAAGGAGGAGAGGAAGAAGGGGAAGAAGGGAAAGAATGAGGGGGAGGAGGAGGAGAAGGATGAGGGGAAGAAGGGGAAGAGGAGGGCGAGAAAGCCAGAACATGGAGAGAAAGAACAGAGAGAGAGAGAGAGAGAGAGAGAGAGAGAGAGAGAGAAACTTTAAAGAGCTTACATTCTAAAATGAGGAGGCCTAGGGGAGTGGTAAACAGGATACTTTCACCTCAGAAGTCATAGGAATTGTTAGTGGAAAATAGGAGAGTCAATTAGCATTAAGATTTCCAGAAGCAGGGGGCGGAGCCAAGATGGCAGAGTAGAAACAGCTCTTCCAAGCCTCTCTGCCCCCAGATTCCCCACAAACTATGTAAAAAAGGACTGTGAACAACTTCTGGAGCCCCAGCACCCACAGAACGACACAGAGAAGCTAACCTCCCGCTGAGGACAGCCCAGCAGCCCTGCAGGAAGGACCAGCGCAGCGGTCTGGGAGCCGGCAGCGCGCAGAGCGCAGAGCGCAAGAGCCGAGCCGAGCCGAGCCCAGCCGAGCCCAGGTCTGCGTGAGCCGAGGTTTTAGCTCCAGGGCGGCAGGGCCAGCAGCCGGCTGGAGGAACCCCAGAACACCAGGAGCTGTGGCGATTCCAGAATTATCAATATAGACATGCCTAGGACAAAGTAAGAGGTTAGTGTCCTATGGATTTTGGGGCCTGTATTTGGGGAATGCGTCAGCTCCCTCCCCTGGGGGCTAGAAGCCTCTGAGGAGACACGCCATTTTGTAGTTTTCAGAGGCAGGTCTGGCTCCCAGCCTACAAATCGTGGGGAGATCCAGCGATCAGTCTTGGGGGTAATCGCTCTTGCTTTAACCTCCCTGGATCTGGATTGTGATCTAGGGTGGAAGTTGTGGGTGGGTTTACAGTTTGCCAGAAACGGAAGTTGCCCCCCACACGTTCGGGACGAAAATTCCTCTATCTGGCCCTAAAGCCATAGTGTGGCAACAAGCCCAAAAGTCAAGCAATTAAGTGGCAACATGCCAAGGCAAAGGAAACAGAAAAATGCAACCCTAGACTCCTATTTTGGGGGCATAGAGCGGGAAAGGACTGTGAGGTCAGAAGTCCTGCTCCAAAAGCCCCAGGGGAAAACATGAGGTTGCAGGCCATAGAGGACCTTAAGAAGGACTTTAAAAATCAAATAAGAGAAGTGGAGGAAAAATTGGAAAGAGAAATGAGAAGGATGCAGGAAAAGTATGAAATGAGGGTCAACAGCCTGACTGAGGAAAACAACACCTTAAAAAATAGACCAACTCAAATGGCAAGGGAGGCCCAAAAGGGCAAGGAGGAGAAGAATGCCTGAAAAAGTCGAATTTGCCAGATGGAAAAAGAATCTCAAAAGTTCACTGAGGGGATTCATTCCTTCAGAGTTAGACTGGAGCAAATGGAAGCTAATGACTTTATGAGAAATCAAGATGCTGTTGAGCAGATCCAAACAAACGAAAGATTAGAAGGCAATGTGAAATATCTCATGGGAAAAACCACTGACCTGAGAATAGATCCAGGAGAGACAATTTAAAAATTATTGGACTACCTGAAAGCCATGATCAAGGAAAGAACCTAGAAATCACCCTTCAAGAAATTCTCAAGGAAAATTGCCCTGATGTTTTAGATCCAGAGGGCAAAATAGAGGCTGAAAGAATCCACTGATCACCTCCTGAAAAAGATCCCAAAAAGAAAACTCCCAGAAATATTATAGTCAGGTTCCAGAATCCCCAGATCAAGGAGAAAATACTACAAGCGGCCAGGAAGAAACAATTTCAATATTGTGGAAACACAATCAGAATAGCCCAGGACCTGGCAGCTTCTACACTGAGGGATCAAAGGACATGGAATATGATATTCCAGAGGGCAAAAGAACTGGGAATGAACCCAAGGGTCACCTACCCAGCAAAACTGAGTATTTTGTTTCAGGGAAAAATATGGTCATTTAGTGGAATAGAGGACTTTCAAGCATTCTTGAGGAAAATCCAGAGTTGAATAGAAAATTTGACATCCAGACACAAGAAGGAAGAGATGCCTGAGAAGGTAATCAGGGAAAAGAAATCAAAAGGAACTTATCAAAGTTGAACTATTTACATTCATATATGGAAAAGCAATAACTGTGACTGATGATATCTTTCTCACTATGAAAATAATGGAAGAAGGGTGTGTGGTCATATGAATACATATGTGAATGTGTGTGTAGATGGTTACAGTTGTATATGGATAGAGGGCATAGGTTGAATTTGTTGGGAAGGGAGAATCCTCAAGGGATGAAATTATGAGGTGAGAGAGGAAAGTGGCAAGAGGAGATGGGGAGAGACAGGGTAGGGTAAACTATCCCATGTAGAAGAAGCAAGGGGAAGTGGTTGCAAAGGAGGGGGAGAATAAGGAAGGCTAAAAAGACAAAACCACATTCCCATTGAATTTGGTTCAGGGAGAAAAATGACATACATACTAAATGGGATATCTCAACCTGCAGCAGGATAGGGGGAAGGGGGATGAGAGGAGGGATGATGGATGGGAGGGCATCCTTGGGGGGAGGAGAGGTTGGAAGTACCCACTATAGAAGAGGGACAGGATTATGTAGGGAATGGACCAGGTGGGGGGTGGGATGAGTGGGAGGGAATTATAAGCAGCCTAGTACAATATATCTACTATGATAATGTTTTGCATAGCTAGACATGTACAACATATACTGAATTGCTTATCTCCCAAGAAGGAATGGGTGACAAGGGAGGAAGGAAATGGATCTGAAATTTGAGGTTGTAACATTAAATGTTTCAAATATATATAAATATTATTAGTAATACTCTTTCGCTTGTAATAGGGAGATAAGATGTGCAGGCATTGGGACACAAAGATTCACCTTCCTCTAATGGAAAAGTCGATGGGGTATGGGAGAGAGCAGATTGGAGGAAGCGATATCTTGTGGGACTACTATTCTGGGAGGTTGGGTAGGGGAATAATGGGGGGAAAATGATTGTAACTCAAAATCTGGTGGAAATGAATGATGTAAAACAGAAGTTAATAAAGCATTTGTTTAAAAAAAAAAAGATTTCCAGAAGCAATGATAGTGTTGATTTAATTATAGTTACTAGAGTTAGAGGAAGAAAGTGTGGAGGTAATTTATATCAAAGACATCACTATGAATGAATGAGTGAGCAAGCAAATGAAAGAGCACTTAGTAAGTGCTAAATATGTACCAAGAAATTATGGTAACCACTGAGAAGACAGATCCAAAAGCAAGACACTCCATTCTCCTGAAGGAAACTTTTGTAGCTAGACCATGGTTCCTCTTCATTGTTTTATTTTAAATGTATAACCAGAAGGAAAATATATAGTGCTTTATATAATAGAGACAGTTTTTTCTTAAAAAAAAGAATTTTGAGAGAATTCAATTTTGACTTTATCTGGTCCCAGTACCCTTTAACGCGGAAGCTCATTAATAGGCTGTTGAATTTCTTCTTCTGAGATTAGTTTGTCCAAGTTATGAATTTCTTTTTTGTTCCCAAAACCTATCCATACTGGAATTTTTTTTATTTCTTTTGAATATACTTTCACCATCACTCAGGTTTGCAATCTTAAAGGCATTCTCAGTTCTGTTACCACCTTCATTCAGCTATTATGTCTGGCTTATTCTATTCACACATTTTCTCACCTATTCATCCCTTTTGCTCTACAAGCAACCACTCTAGCTCATACACAAAGTACCCCTTGCCTGGACTATTACAATAGCCTCCTAATTGTTCTCCCTGCTTCCAGTCTCTCTTTTTTCAATTTATCCTCCACATAGAAAATAATTTTCCAAAAGCATAGGTCTGACCATGTCATTCATCTATTCAGAAAACTTCAGTGATTCCCCATTTCCTCTAGCATGAAGCATGAACTCCTTATTTGGCATTTAAAGCCCTTTATAATCTGAATCCAACCTACTCTTCCAGGATTATATCACATGATCCTTTCATAGACAATGTTCTAGCCAAAACATCCTTTTGGTTATTCCCTAAAGTTGGTATTCCTTTTCCAACACAAGGGATTCCATTCTATCCTGTGTCTTTGCACAGTCTGTCCTTCATTTTTGGAATGTGTTTCTACCACACATCTGCCTCATAGCTTGGCTCTCAAGGTTCACTTCAAGTGTTACCTTCTTCCTCTCCTCTTTTACGATCCCCTTTGTTGTTGTTGTTGTTGTTTTTTTTTTGCTTTGTTTTTTTTTTTTTTTTTTGGAGGGCAATTGGGGTTAAGTAACTTGCCCAAGGTCACACGGCTAGGTTTTTGTTTGTGTGTACATTAAGTGTCTGAGGTCGGATCCGAACTCAGGTCCTTCTGACTCCAGGGCCGACACTCTACTCACTGCGCCACCTAGCCGCCCCGATCCCCGTTGTTTTTAATGATTTCTCCTCCATCAAAATACAATAGATTCATCTATCTAAATAGAATGTAAGCTCCTTGAAGATAGAACAAGGTTTTTTTTCCCTTCTAAATTTATTTACTTTTAGTTTACAATATCCAGTTCCACAAGTTTTTAAGTTCCTAATTTTCTCCCGCTTTCTCCTCCCCCTCCCCCCATGGCAGCATGCAATTTGAAATAGGTTCTACATATACCTTCACATTAAACATTAGTCAAGTTGTAAAGAAGAATTATAACCAATGGGATGAATGATAAGAAAGAAGAAACAAAACAAAATGAAAAATAGAGAGAGTAAAATCTGCATTCAGATTCTGTAATTCTTTCTCTAGATGTGGATAACCTTTTCCATCATGAGTCTTTTGGAGTTGACTTATAGCCTTGCATTGCTGAGAAGAGTCCAGTCTGTCATAGCTGGTCATCACACATATGTTGTGCCTGTAATTGTGTACAAATTTCTCCTGGTTCTGCTCTTCTCATTCAGCATCAGTTTGTATAAGTCCCTCCAGGTAAATATGAAGTCCATCTGCTCCTTGTTTCTTATAGCACAATAGTATTCCATTACATTCATGTAGTACAACTTGTTTAGCCATTCCCCAATTGATGGGCATCCTCTTGATTTCCAGTTCTTTGCCAACACAAAAAGATCTACTATAAAATTTTTGTACATATGAGTAGAATAAGGTTTTTGTAATTTTATCTTTGCATCATTTTTCAAGAAGTTCCTCAATTTATCTGAACTAATACAATTTTGCCAACTATTTATTACATGAATTGAACTATTGCCCTCCTGAAAGTTCTCACAATTCCCATTGGTGGTTTTTTGGGAAGGAAATAAACATATGACTGACAGCACTATGGTTCTAATAACCATTAGCTGTCATTGTCACCACTGTTGTCATCAACATCATCTTCCATATTAGTATTGTCCTATATGGGTTTTATAAAACTTTAATGTATGTTATCTCATTTAATCTTCACAAGACTCTGTGATACAAGCAGGACCAATCACATTTCCCCCATTTTTACAAATTATATGAAGTAACTTTCCTGAACTCCCGCAGATATTTAGTGGCAGAACAAAGATTAATACCCAAGTCTGCTGAATCCTCACCTCCCACTATTCAAAAATGTGTAAAGTCTTCCCATCAGAGAGGTAGTTTAGTGTAATGGATACAGTACTAGACTTGAAATAAGGAAGAATTTGGTTCAAATCAGACATTTAATATTTACCTAGCTATATGACTATGTTATATAGCCTTAACATGATATAAAACCAAGAAATTGAAAATATCAGTTAATGTATGCATTCAAAAGCTCTCTCCCTAAAATAATGTATAAAGCTGTCTACTCTCTACATTACTATTTGACCCGATTTTAGAAATCCTAATTGTAGTTGGTTGACTGGTTATTGTCCTTCATGTTCAAAGAGAATCAAAATAACAAAACTATGTTGGAGTCAAGGTACAGAGTGTCCAACTGTGTCTGATCAGACAAATATGAGCTCAGAAGGTCCTACCATGGGTTGGACATAAATAGTCCATATTCCATTGGTAGTAAAAAGGAATTTAAGAGAATCAGTATAGCCAAAGACAAGGTAAAAATGTTTCTATTTTCAGTAGATACAAAAGCATATTTATAAAACATAGAAGAGTCATCAAAAAATTGGATAGTAGTAAGGTAAAAAATAAAATTATATTCACACCTTGTGTCACATATTACAGTGAATCAATAATCTATTTTTAACAGTTATTCATTTATAAGATAAAGTTATAAGGCTTCCAAAATTATGGAAAGATGAAAATTCATATTTATCAAGCATATGAAAGAAATTATAATAAACAAAATAGATGAAAAAGATTGCATGTAAACATTTTCCACACAAACTAATGTGTCTAGAATAAAAAAGAAACATCATAAGGAAAAATTATCCTAAATATTTTTAGAAAATATCTGATAACCAAAATCTATAACATATAAAAGTGAGATCAATTTTTCAAATAGATAAATGGTTAAGGGATTTGAACAAACACTTTTGTAACACAAATTATCAATAACTACATTTTAACATATTCTAACTTTCTAATAAACAGGAAAAGGAAAATAAAAAACCCTTTGAGCTACCTCCTTATACTCTTAAATAAATCAACATAACTTAATACAATAAAATTGTTGGCAGGACTTTGGAGAAATAGGCATGTTATAAAATTGCTGGGGGGAGCTATGCATTAGAAAGCACTGTGGAACTTTAAAATAATCTTAAAATTGCACAGACTTTGACTAGATAATCCTACTACTTGGACTGTGTCCTAAGACTGTTATTAAAAAGAAAAAAAACTCCCTTGTACAAAAATATACATTATTTCAATAGCAAAATCTGAAAATAGACCATGTGTTCAACTTTTAAAGAATGGCTTAACTATGGTATAGGGATTATAAGTTGACAAATAGAAAGAAATATGAGAAGACATACAAATTGATGCACAATGAAGAAAGTAAAATCAGAATAGCTACAATAATATCAAATAATAATAGCAATAAATCAAAACTACACCAAAGAATTCTGAAAGGAATATAAATGAAAAATTATAGCTATCATTTAATATGTAATGTACATTATGAAAATAAATTATAAATAATAGTTTACAGATTTATGTATCATTATATCTTAAGCTTCATTGTGTATCTCAAAGTTTGTTTTATTTGGTTATTAAATTTAAGAAAACACATGAATAGAAAGGCTAGCATGATCAAGGAAGGAGAAGATAAACTTGAACCTTGAAAGATGTGTGGAACTTTCTTAAGTGGAGATGTGAGGCATGATTTTCTAAGTAGCGATGAGATGGGGAGATTGGCCAATGAGCTCACCTAGTCCTTACCATTAGGACAAAAGACTGAGTCCTCATTGGCCATTCCCTCCATGACAGAAAAATTGTATAAATCAAGGGAAGGAGGGCTAAAGTCTAAATTATATGGTAAACTTCCTGAAAATACTCATAAGAATTTGTGTTTTTTTGAGAAACAAATTTGACCTTTCAATTTGAGGCAAAAGATGTTACACAGTGTAACCTTTGGTCAAAAAAAGAAATCTGGATTAAATGGATTATGGGGCTGACCAGCCCCTTGTTTTGTTTTTATGTCAAATAATGGAGATCGAGTATAATAACTTGTATTTACATAGAGCTTTAAGGTTTATGAAGAATTTTCCACGTGACTATTCCATGGGATAGATAGTATAGGCACTATCATATCCATTTTACAGTTTGACAAACTGAGTTTGAGAAAGGCAAAGTCATATGACCACATTCACATGGCTAGCATGTCTTGTATTTGGAATTTGAATCTAGGCCTTGTCTCCATAACTCTCATACTTTCGTGGTGAATGGAGTAAAAATGAATGAGATGAAATCATGAGATATTGAGGAAATGACATCATAGTTTCTGATCTATTTGGATAGTGACAGACAATTAATCAGGATAATGAAGGGCCTTGAGATCATTACACATGATAATTGATTGAAGGAAGTGGGGATGGGAGTATGTATTATGGGACATGAAAGCTTTCTTGATCAGATTGCCAAAGTTGTTCATGACACACAAAAAGATTAAGAATCTCTGATTTGGAGAGATTTAAGAGTATGAGAGATGCTGTGAAAGTAAAAATTGCAAGGACTTGACAACAGATTGGATACGGGTGTTGATAGTGAGGAGTTGAGGATAACAATTGGATTGTGAGCCTGGGCAACTGGAAGAAAGGTGATACCTCGATGTTAATAGGAAAGTTAGGAAGAAGGGAGAGTTTGGGTAGAAGTATAAAGAGTTCAGTTTTAAACATGATGAGTTTAATGTATCTATTAAACAAGCATATATTTAATAGGCAGGTGAATATGTGAGTTTGGAGGTTAGATCTAGATAAGTAGAACTGAGAATTATAAGCAAAGGAGAATTAAATCCATAGAGGTTAATGAGATCACCAAGAGAAATAGTATAGAGGAGAAAGAAAATAGAGTTTAGGTCAGAGACCTGGGCCATACCTATGGTTAGCAGACATGACCTGGATGAAGATCCAACAAAGGAAACTGAGAAAGAGGAGGAAAATAGAAGTAGACTCAGTCTAGAGTAGTCACAGAAACCAAAGAGAAGACAATATCTAAGAGAAGGGAGTGATTGACATTGACATTGGCAATATCTAAGAGAAGGGAAGTCAAGAAAGGCAAGATTACAGAAAAGTCCATCAGCTATGATAATTAGGAGACCACTGGTAACTTTGGAGAGAGGAGTTTTAGTTGAATGATAGGACTGGAAGCCAGAATGTCGAAAGTTAAAAGAGTGAAAGGAAATGTAAGCAACGGTTAAGACAACTTTCTTAAGGAGATTAATCACAAAAGGGTGAGAGATATGGGATTATAGCTAGGGGAGATAGATGATAGATGATAGATAGATAGATAGATAAAGAGTTTTTGATGGTGGAAATATAAGCATGTTTGTAGGCAATAAGCCAGCAGTTAATAGACAAAGATTAAAGATAAGTGAGAAAGTGGCGATGATATTGGGGGCAATTTATTGAAGGCAGTTTGATGGAATGGGATCACTTGTGCATGCAGACACATTTATTTGCCTTCTTCATATGAGACAGGGACGAGGAAGGAGATAGTGATGGAACATATCTGAGTATGGGAGCGGGGGGAGAGAGAAGAGGACATTAGGTGGATATTATGCTTTCAGTGAAATATGAGGAAAGGTTCTCAGACAAGAGGGAGAACTTGAGGAGAGATGAAAAGTTTTGGAAGAACTTCTCTGTTAAGTGGGATAGTAAATTAATTAGGGAGGCATAAAATGATTACCTTACTGCAATGAAGGCCTAGTTAGGATTATGTAACATAAACTTGTGGTGGACCCAGTCCACATTTTCATGATTTTTTTCCATCTTATTTCAGTAGCATGTGAGTGGGTAAAAGGTAACATAATCCAAGCAGGAGTAATCCAATAATGAGACGTGACACAGCAAGATGCACAGTATAATAAGGGGATTTGGGGCTCAAGAGGAGATTACAATGTGAGTTGAACTGGTTCACCAAAGTGTCAAGATGGGGAAGGGAGAAGTATAGCTAGTACAGGGTAACAGACTGGGAAAGAACTGAGGAGTCAAAGTAAGAACCAAAACAAAGTTTGGGGCTGTAGGGCAGAAGGAGAGGTGGAATGAAGACAGATTGTGACCAGGTAAGGGAATTTCACAATTCAATAACATGGAAGTGGTTTATTTGGGGGTTAGGACAAGATCAAGGGCATAACCATCTCTGTGTAGCTGAGATAGAATGGAGGAATAGGTCATAGGAAATAAGTAAACTGAGGACCTTTGAGATTGGGGACTTTGAAGAAGTAGCAATATGGATACTGAAGTATGAGAGTCAGAGTTGGAAATGAAAGAAAATCTATGAGCCAGGCACTGAATTAATTGAGAAAAGAAGGCAGATGTCCTAGAGGTTGGTTGACTGGATTGTAGATATGTGAGCGTTAAAAAAAAGTGATGGTGATAGAGGGAAAACCTGGAAGTGACAATAGAGAGTGAGAAGTATTCCAAAACTCCAACTTCAACCAGTTTGGATGGGGAAGGGCAGAAATGAGTAAAAGTCTAACTAGTGCTGGAAAGGGAGACTGGGGAGGCTTTATCATTGGGGAAAGCCAGGTGTCAGTGAGAGTCAGAAGATGGAAGGAGTGGGGAAAAAGATTTAAGATGAAATCAAGTTTGTTACCTATGGAGCAGGCATTTCAGAGAGTGCATGGAAGGGGTGAGTAGCTTAAGAATGGGAAGTTGGTAAGAGCTTAGGGAAGAGTAGATTGAAAGCATTGGGAATAAGGACTCAGAGTGGGGGGGGGTTGGAGATGGGGATGGTACAGAACTGAGTTTGAATGATGAGATGGCTTTTGAAGTTTCTTTGTACACTGAGGTTCAGTGATCCTCAGTATTGAGGAGAAGCCTTACCAGAGCAGTTATATAAAGTCTCAAGATGACTCTCAGCTCTCTAGGCCACAAAAGAGAATAAGAACAATAGAGGTCACTGAGAACAAAATAGACCAAGGCCCCAAAGGGATCTTTGAAGCAATGAAACCAAGGTCATAATTTAATTTCTGTCCCTTGGGCAAATAGAAATCCATTGTCACCACCTCAATGAAGCCTTCCCTGATCCTCCTAGTAAGTGATGACATTTCCCTCAGACTTCACACAGCATCTTATTCATTCCTTTCTCATGCATTTCTATATTATTATGTTAAAATTATTTGCTTGCATGCTACATCTCCTAGTAGGCGGCTCTAAATAAAAGCAAAAACAATGTCTTATCCAAATTCTATAAATCCTCCCCACACAGTAGGAGCTTAATAAAGATTGGTTGAATTGAACTCCACCAGAATAATGAAGAATTCCTCTCCTTTCCAAAAGTCCAAAAAGGTACATTTAACTCTTCTAATTATGTAGGGGATGGGATAAGAGTCTCTGGCTACGTACTTCAGACTTAGTTTAACTGAAATATTTAATTAAAGCCTCCCAAAACACACTGTAAAGCAGAGAGGGAGCCACAGAAGTTAGTTTCAATATAAACAGTTGCTGTAATCACATATCCCTGTTTATCTGATGCTGCTGTTGATCATTTATGAATGAAGAGCACTAAAATGAATTAACTCTGTCTTCAAGACACTTGCAGGTTCCCATAATACCTGAAATCAAGGGGGCCAAAGCAGATCATCCCTTTTCCTCATTGGTATGCAGATTGTGGGCTCCTTTCCAATGGCTTTTCCCCTGAGGAGTCTTGTAGCATTTCTCTGTCTTGTCCCTAAGAAAAAATATAAAAGGCTTTGTGAAATTCTTTTATAAAATCTAGTGAATTCTATAACTTCTCAATGGAGAAAAAGATCTTAGATTAAGATGTAAACTATAACTCTAAACTGTATCTCCTGGTGAAAAAAGCATGGACAGGGATGGGGTGTACTGTACACTGTAATAAAGCCCCTAAGGGGAAGGAGAAGGTGCAGAGAGCACGTTCCACACCCTGTTCGTGCCTATGTCTTCCACAGAGGAAAAATTTTGTATCAGATTAGAAGTTGAGAGAGTTTGCTCTCTAGTCATGACTCCTTCACTCTCATCCTCATGAATTTGATTTTTGAAACCAAGTATAAGACTTTAATTTCTATTCAAGTTCATTGTATTAGATTTGGCTCAATATTCTAATTCAATGTTTTTGGATCCTTATTCTTTCATCTAAAAAGTTAGCCATTCCACCAAGCTTTGTGATGTCTGTGAATCATATAAGTCCATTTGTACTTTTATCTAAGATGCTGATAAAATATGTTAAGCAGAGAGATAAGGACAGATTTATGGGGCACTATACGAGTGCCTAAATCCTCCTAAATTGATATTAAACAACAAGTGCTAACTCTGAGTCTAGACCAAAGGTTTGCTGGTAAATGTTTTTTAATGGGTTCTCTGAAAAAAAAATTATAAGTGTGTGTGTGTGTGTGTGTGTTTTAAAAGTATCCTTTGACCTGAATTCAGACTCCTTCAGTTCTTCCTCTGGGTGGAAAGCATTTTTCATCATAAATTCTTCAGAATTGTCTTGGATCATTATATTGCAGAAAATAGTTGCTATTCACAGTTAATCTTCATACAATATTGCTGTTACCATGAGAAATATTCTCCTGGTTCTGGCCACTTCATTTTGCATCAATTGATGTAAGTGTTTCCAGATTTTTCTGAAAACAGATTGTTCACTATTTCTTATAGCACAATAGTATTCCTTCACAATCACATATCACAAATTGTTCAGCCATTCCCTGATTAATGAACATTCCTTCAGTTTCCAGTTCTTGGACACCACAAAAAAGAGATGCTATAAATATTTTTGTACATATTTGTGCTTTTCCTTTATTTATCTATCTATCTCTTTATTTATTTATTTATTTATTCATTCATTATTTATCCATTCATTCATTTATTCATTCTATCATCTTTTCATTTATCTATTCATCTATTTATTAATTCATTTATCTATTTGTCTATTTATTTATGTATTTATTTATTATATAGACCTAGTAGTGGTATTGTTGGGTGAAAGTATACATGATTTGGTTGCCCTTCAGGCATAGTTCAGCCATATTACATAAATTTTGGTATGTTGTCTCATTGTTGGCATTCTCTTTATGAAATTACTGTGGAGGGGAGATCATTTTAACCAATTGCATAAAGAACAAAAAAAATAAAGGTTACATAGAAGATAGATTTGATTATTTTTCAAAATTCAATAGTACTAAAAGGACAACCAAGATAAAAAGAAAAGTTATGATAAATTATGACAGAAAATGTTTGGCAAATATAAGACAAATAAAAAATCCAAATAAAAAGTCTGAGGATCTTATAAAATTTATCAAGGGAGACATTTATCCTCTAACTGAATGAATGCTCAAAGTATAAGTATGGATAATTTACAATAAAAGGTACACAAATGGAAACAATTCATTGAAAAGTTGTTCAATTTGCTAAAAAATTAGTCATACAATTAAAAAAATGATACACCCACCAAATTGGCAAAATGAATATAAATGAGAAAACTCAAGGCTGACAAGGTTGTAAAGTACCAAAAATGTTTATATGTCATGGTAGAATTGCAAACTGTGCAATGGTTTTGAAAAAAAAAATTCCTATAGTAACCTGCAGGAATTGTAAAAGTGTTAAAATTATGAAGATATAAATATAAATATTGAATAAAGGCATTATGTTTATAAGTATATGCAATCATTTCATGTTTCCTAAAATTATAATAACAATAATAGCCCCTTTTTTCATATAATGCTTACATAGTGCGACACTGTGTTAAGCACTTTACAAACATGACCCTCACAACAGCCCTGGCAGTAAGCAGTATGATAATTTTCATTTTAAAGATGAGAAAATAGAGTTAGGTAGCAGTTAAGTGACTTTCCAGGATCACAGAGCTGGTATCTGGGGCTGGATTTGAACTCGGGTTCTCCTGATTCCAAGTCTGGAGCTCTATCCACTGCTATTTATTTATTTATTTTTATTTTAATTTTTTTAAAATTTAAACAAATGCTTTATTAGCTCCTGTTTTACATCATTCATTTCTGCCAGATTTTGAGTTACAATTTTTTTACCCGCTTTTCCCCTAACTACATTCCCAGAATAGCAGTCCCACAAGATATCGCTTCCTCCATCCTGCTCTCTCCCATATCTTCTCCCTTACCCCCTTCGACTTTTCCATTAGAGCAAGGTGAATATCTGTGCCCCGATGCCTGTACATTTTATCTCCCAATTACATGCAAAAGAGTACTGATAATAGTGTTTATATATATTTGAAACATTTAATTTTAAGACCTCAAATTTCAGATCCATTCCCTTCCTCCCTTGTCACCCATTCCCTCTGGGAAGATAAGTAATTCAGTATGTGTTGTACATGTATAACTATGCAAAATATTACCATAGTAGATATATTGTACAAGGCTGCTTATAATTCCCCCCCATTCATCCCACCCCCCACCTGGTCCATTCCCTACATGATCCTGTCCCTCTTCTATTGTGGGTACTTCCAACCTCCCCTCCCCCAAAGAATGCCCTCCCATCCATCATCCCTCCTCTCATCCCCCTTCCCCCTATTCTGCTGTAGGTTGAGATATCCCATTTAGTATGTATGTCATTCTCTCCCTGAACCAAATTCAATGTGAATGTAGTTTTGCCTTTTTGCCTTCCTATTCTCCCCCTCCCTTGTAATCACTTCCCTTTGCTTCTTCTACATGAGATAGTTTACCCTACCCTGTCTCTCCCTGTCTCCTCTTGCCACTTTCCTCTCTCACCTCATAATTTCACCCCTTAGGTATCATCCCTTCCCAACAAATTCAACCTATACCCTCTATCCATGTATAACTGTAAACATATATACACACATTCACATATGTATTCGTGTGACCATATACCCTTCTTCTATTATTTTCATACTGAGAAAAGTTTCATCAGTCACAGTTATTGTTTTTCCATGTAGGAATATAAATAGGTTAACTTTGATAAGTTCCTTTTGATTTCTTTTCCCTGATTACCTTCTCAGGTATCTCTTGCTTCTTGTGTCTGGATGTCAAATTTTCTATTCAACTCTGGTTTTTTCCTCAAGAATGCTTGAAAGTCCTCTATTCCACTGAATGACCATATTTTCCCCTGAATTGCTGGGTAGGTGACCCTTGGGTTCAGTCCCAGCTCTTTTGCCCTCTGGAATATCATATTCCATGTCCTTTGATCCCTCAGTGTAGAAGCTGCCAGGTCCTGGGCTATTCTGATTGTGTTTCCACAGTATTGAAATTGTTTCTTCCTGGCTGCTTGGAGTATTTTCTCCTTGATCTGGGGATTCTGGAACCTGGCTATAATATTCCTGGGAGTTTTCTTTTTGGGATCTTTTTCAGGAAGTGATCTGTGGATTCTTTCAACCTCTATTTTGCCCTCTGGATCTAAAACATCAGGGCAATTTTCCTTGAGAATTTCTTGAAGGGTGATTTCTAGGTTCTTTCTTTGATCATGGCTTTCAGGTAGTCCAATAATTTTTAAATTGTCTCTCCTGGATCTATTTTCCAGGCCAGTGGTTTTTCCCATAAGGTATTTCACATCGCCTTCTAATCTTTCATTTGTTTGGATCTGTGTAACAGCATCTTGATTTCTCATAAAGTCATTAGCTTCCATTTGCTCCAGTCTAACTCTGAAGGAATGAATCTCCTCAGTGAACTTTTGAGATTCTTTTTCCATCTGGCAAATTCGACTTTTTAAGGCATTCTTCTCCTCGTTGCCCTTTTGGGCCTCCTTTGCCATTTGAGTTAGTCTATTTTTTAAGGTATTGTTTTCCTCAGTCAGGCTGTGGACCCTCATTTCATACTTTTCCTGCATTCTTCTCATTTCTCTTCCCAATTTTTCCTCCACTTCTCTTATTTGATTTTTAAAGTCCTTCTTAAGGTCGTCTATGGCCTGTAACCTGCTCATATTTTCCTTTGGACCTTTTGGAGCAGGATTTCTGACCTTACAGTCCTCTGACTGTTCCATGCTTCGATCCTCTTTGCCCCTCAAATAGGAGTCTAATGTTGCATTTTTCTGTTTATTTTGTTTCCTTTGCCTTGGCATGATGCCACTTAATTACTTGACTTTTGGGCTTGTTGCCACAGTAGAACTCTGCCACCAGCCAGGGGAGCTTCGTCCTGAACATGTGGGGGAACAACTTCCATTTCTGGCAAGCTGGAAACCTGTCTCACGACCTCCCCCCCCAGATCACAATCCAGATCCAGGGAGGTTAAAGCAAGAGCGATTACCCCCTGAGACTGATCGCTGGATCTCCCTACAGTTCGCAGGCCAGGAGCTGGAGCCGCTACTGAAAACTGCAAAATGGAGTGTCTCCTCAGTGGCTTCTAGCCCCCAGGGGAGGAAGCTGACGCATTCCCCAAATACTGGTCCCAAAGTCCATAGGGCACTAACCTCTCACTTTGTTCTAGGCATGTCTGTGTTGACCATTCTGGAATCTTCACAGCTGCTAGTGTTCTGGGGTCCCTCCAGCCGGCTGTTGGCCAGGCCGCCCTGGGGCTAAAACCGCAGGACCTGGGTGCATCTCACCGCACAATGCGTGGGAGGTTAGCTTCTCTGTGTCGTTCTTTGGGTGCTGGGGCTCCAGGAGATGTTCAGAGTCCCCTTTTACATAGTTTGGAGGTAATCTGGGGGCAGAGCCTTGGAGGAGTTGTTTCTACTCCGCCATCTTGGCTCCCCACTGCTATTTAACTATAAAATTAGCTTACATTTATTTAATGGTTTATATTTTTCTTTGGCCAAATGTTTGACATTGCATCATAAATTCAGAATAGAAAGAGTCTTTAGAGGCTATTGGGTTTGTGCCATATTCCAATCTACTAATAAATCGACAAACATTTTTGAAGTACACACTGGAAAGCAGTTTGTAAGAGACTAGTTATAAGCCAACATCTCACACCACATACCAAGGTCATAATGGGCACATGATTAAGGCATAAAGTGTGATACCATAAACAATTTAGGGGAGTATCAAAAATTTTACTTGTCAGATCTATAAATGATGGAAGAATTTATGACCAAGCAAGAGACAGAATTATTAGATATAAAATGGGTAATTTTGATTGCATCAAATTAAAAAAAGTTTTGCATTAACAAAACCAATACAGCTAAGATTAGAAGGAAAACAGGATACTGGGACAAGGCATGGGGTGAGGTGGGAGGAATTGCAGTTTGTTCTCTGAAAAGGCTTGATTTCTCAAATATAAAGAGAACTGAGTCCAATTTATGTCTTACATCTATTAATAAATGGAGAAGGGATATAAACAGTTTTCAGAAGGAGAAACCAAAGCTATCTCTAGTCATATCAGAGGAATGCAAATTAAAACAATTCTGATATACCACCTTCCACCTATCAGATTGGCTTACATGACAGAAAAGGAAAATTACAAATGCTAGTGGAGAGGTGGTAAAATTAGGAAGCTAATGCACTGTTGGTAGAGTTGTAAACTGGTCTAAACATTCTGAAAAACAATCTGTAACTATTCCCCAAGGGCTACCAAACTGTACATGTCCTTTGACCCAGTAATGCCACTACTAGGTCTGTATCCCAAAGAAATCAAAGAAAAAGAAAATGGACCTGTATGTGCAAAAATACAGTAGCTCTTCATGTGGTTGCAAAGAACTGGAAATTGGGGGGATGCCCATCACTTGGGGAATTTGAGGTCCTCTACACATGCTCTACAATGGAACTCTTTAGCTATGTTTGGGACACTTGGAATTCTACTCTTGAGTACAGGCCTTAAGCTAGGTGGTGCAGTGAACAGGAAAATCAGGCTTGAAGTCAGGAAAACCTGAGTTCAAATTTGGCTTAAACCCTGGGCAAGTCACTTAATCCTGTTTGTCTCCATTTCCTTATCTTTAAAATGAACTGGAAGGGTGGCTAGGTGGTGCAGTGAATAGAGCACCAGCCCTGGAGTCAGGAGGACCTGGGTTGGGATCCAGCCTCAGACACTTACCACACAGACACAGACACACAGACACACAGACACACGCACGCGCGCACACACACAACTGTGTGACCTTAGGCAAGTCACTTAACCACAATTGCCCTCCAAAAAGCAAAAAAAATAAAAAATAAAAAAAAAATAAAATGAGCTGGAAAAGGACATGGCAAACCACTCCAGAATCTTTGCCAAGAAAACCCCAAAGGAGGTCACAAAGTCTGAAATGACTGGACAACCAGAAGCATTAAGGATTATGCTTCTTCCGATAAGTAAATAGATGGCATAAATATTACTACTACTGGAACTACATCCATCATTCTAAGGTGGGGTGGGGAGCCCTGTGGACAGAGTCTCACTGGGTGGGCAGATACCCCTTCTGCCCCAACTGAACTCATCAAGGAAGACCACCCCTACCTGCACACATTCCAGATAAATTAGATTATTTGGTCATCACCTAAATAGGCCTTATACATTTCCACCTCCATGCCTTTGTTTATCCTACTCCCTTTGTCTAGTATGACCTCTTCTGATTCCTATCTATCAAAATCCTACCTGCTTTCTGAGATTGAGATCAAAGGCCACCTCTCCTGGGAAGCCTTCCCTGTTCTCTCTTGGAGAAAGGGATATTACCTTCCTTTAAACTTTCATAGCATTTTTCCACTCTCTTCTTGGCATTTATTACATTTCTCCTTGTATTATGGTTATTTTTTCACATGCCATATACCTTCCCTGCTAAAAATATGCTTCTTTAGGGAAAACACTACTTTTGTATCCCCTGCAGTGCCTAGCATGAGGCCTTGCACATTATTGAACAGAGAAATGCTCAATAGACATTTATTGAATTTGGATTGAATGTTCCTGGGTTACCATAAACAAAAGAGCCTTGTACAAAGAGTCACAGAATCCAGGGCTGAGCCTAAGCTCTGCTATAGTCTAGCTGCATGATCTGGGGCTAACCATGATCTCTCTGGGCTTTGGGTTTCTTTATGTGTAAAATGAAAATTTTTATCTAAATGATCTCTAATGTTTCTTTCTAGTTCTAATCATCTATGAATTTAACTTGCTTGATTCAGTTGAGAAAAATAGCTTTCATCTGCACATGTGACCCAACCTTAATGTCTTTCCCATTGTCACCTACCATAGTTCGGTAGCTGGTCCCTTTCTCTTTTATTCTTTTCACTTAAAGTATGAAGGCATCAGAAAAAAAATGTTTCCCCATGACCTTATTTTGGCACAACTTTGTGGTAACGCACCTTTCTTGTAAACATGTTTCCTGGGGTAAGGTCATTCTCATGTGGTTAGAGATCATTTTCTCTTTCTTTTTTAGGTAATTTTGTTAGATTTATCACCAGATCCTCTTTTGTTTACACTTGGAAGTTGTATGCTAGCAATGAAAGGAGACACTGTCCCAAGAGAAATTTTCAACCTGATTTAATGAAATAACAAAGTTGACATTATTTCAATTCTTTCAGTCATTTTAGTAACCAAATGGACTGACCATTCTCACATTCCACCCTTTATCAACAATCTCATAATCTCATATCAGTATCTCATATAAATATCAATAAACTCAAGTCATAGTGTCAATGTCTAGGGAGGTGATTATCCCACTCTTTCCTGCTCTGGTGAGACCACATGTGGAATACAACATTCAGTGTGGGGCACACTATTTTAGGAAGGACATAGATAAGGTAGAAAGTATCCAGAAGAGAGGAATGAAGATGCTGGAGACCCTGAAATCATGGCAGATGGCAATCACTTGGAGGAAGTGGCAATATTTAGTCTGGAGAAGAGAAGACTTATATGAGGTACTATCACTTCCTTCAAGTATATGAAGAGATGGCATGGAGAAAAGGAATTAGACCACTTCTGTATGACCTCAAAGACCAGAATAAGGCACGATGGGTGGAAGTTTCAGAGAAGCAGAAATATTCCAACAACTAAAGCTGCACAAGAGTAGAAAGGGTTGCCTCTGGAAGTCATACATTTCCTCCCACTGGGAGTCTTCAAGGAAACACTGAACAATTACTCATTAGAGATATTGTAAAGAGGATTCTTGTCCAGATATGGGTTGGACTAAGTAGCCTTTGGGGTCCTGTGTAACTGAGATTCTGTGATTCTGTGAATTTGAAAATGTCCAATTGAACCAAAGCCATCATGTAGTGTAGGGAGCACTGGTAATGAGAAATGGTACAATGGCTGTTGCAGTGAGACACAGAGAGAGGAACAAACAATGCAGTGTTCTGGAGAGAGTACTGTGTCTGGTGGGATCAGGACAACCGGGTTAGAATCTTAATTCAGATACTTATTTGATATTGAGCATGTTACTTAAATTCTATGCAGCTCAGTTTCCTCATCTGTAAAATGAGAATAGAAACACTTAAACCAGCCCCCTCAGTGGGTTTCTATGAGGAAACTACTTTGGAAAACATAATATCATGTAAGTGGGAAATGGAAAGGGTTTTCCAGAATAGGGCAAGGTATATCATTCTCTGTCAGTCACAGAGGCACCTCAGAGACTTTCTACTCCAACCTCCTAATTGTACAGGTGGGGAAACTAAGGACCAGGACTGTTAAGTGACTTTCTCCATTTCTCACATGTGCTAAGTTCCAGCAGTGGAATGTGAATGAGCTTCATCTTACTCTAAACCTAGTCATCTTTTCACTGTCCCACATAGAGAATTCACCTATACCCTCTATTTTGGAGTGGTAAAGTGGGAGGGAGAAGATGAGCTTTGTAGGGTATTTTCTAGGAGAGTTCAGCTTTGTCAGTGATCAGACCCTGGCCCTCATTCCTCTTCATAGAGACAACAGGTAAGTAGCACAGAGGATAGAGCATTGAGAATATAGTCTCTAAGACCTAAGTTCAAATCCAGCCTCTGATACTTACTAGCTGTGTGATCGTGGGCAAGTCAATTAACCTCTCTATATCTCAGTTTCTTAAGTAGAAAATGGAAATAATAATAATACCTACATGTTAGGATTATTATAAGCATGAGATAATAGCTGTACAGTACCTGGCACATAGTAGGTGTTTTAATAAATGTTTGTTTCTTTTCTTTCTTTCTTTATCCCTGATGAGCTAAATGTCCACAGTGTTCTTTATGTCTTAGTTTTCCCAGGTGAAAAATATGGAGACAGATTGGATAAAATCTAAGAAGCTGTCTGAATTCCAGAATTCAACCCCTGGAGTAACCAACATCCAAGTTTAGTATGTGTATAATATTCCGCTATAACCCTCTGCTTTCTGTCACTCATAACACACTAAAACATTATCCCCAAGGGAGGAAATTTTCTATGTTTGGCCAGCAGCCCCAGAAAAGAACTTACTTCAATAATGTTTTCAAAATCCCTTCATGTCAGGAAGACCTAATTTTTGATTTAAAGGGACATGGAAAATTATATTAATAACAAAAAATAACTCCTCTCTCTCTCTCTCTCTCTCTCTCTCTCTCTCTCTCTCTCTCTCTCTCTCTCTCTCTCTCTCTCTCTCTCTCTCTCCACATAATAGTCATTTCTCTGAATGGAGAAAACTCCAGTCAATGAATTTTCCAATTCACAGAAACTCCTCATTTTTACAATCCATCAAGGAGATATTCAATTCCATTTGATTCAATAAACACCTCTTAGGCACCTGCTCTGAATAGGGCTCAGGAGGAGGTGTTAGGGATAGAAAGACAAAATGAAAACAATTCAAGCCCTCAAGGAACTTATACTTTGGTGGGCACGTCTGGGAGTAGGGGTGGAGGTGAGGGAATACAAGGTGTATGGGAATATGTAAATACAAAGTCTACACAAAGCAAATATAAAGCAATTTAAGGGAAATAGGAAGAAAACACAAAGACCTGGAACACTCCGGGAGGACTTCCTGTAGGAGGTAGCACCTAAACAGAACCTTGACAGGAAACAGAGATTGCAAGACATGGAAGTGATGGAGTGAAGGCATTGTAGACATGGGAACCAACAGCTTGCACAAAGACCTAGGGGCAATTGATGAACAGTTGTGTAGAGGATCACAGCAGTACATTTTGGATCAATGTAAGGATACATTTCTCAGTAAGTGGAGCTGCCCCAAGGTGTTATGGACTGCTTTGAAAAGCAGACTCCCTGTCACTGGGAACATTCGTGTGAAGTCTGAATAATGACTTGTTGTTGCAAGGGTTCATGGTTCAGGTATGGATAAGACAAAATGGTCCCTGGGGCCCATTTTGGCTCTAAGAAACTCTAGGTCTATGATGTTACAAGCCATGATACTTAAAGTAATATGGGATGTCAGAAAAGTAAAGACTGATTGAAAGAATGTCAAAAAAGCAAGGACAATTTCCAAAAAAAATTAACCATGTCTGTGGTCATAGTTTTGGAGTTGGGCTATAGCTAGCTAGTACTCCGTATGCCTCGTGCCTATGGTTCTGATCACTGACGACGTGGCGTTTTTTCTTTGGGGGATATCTGGGTGGGGGTAGAGAAATAATTTCCAGAAAACTTATACCTGCTAAATAAGAGTGAGTATAGTGACCCAAAAAGTAATAATATGACAGGCAGTCTATACAGAGTAGGAGATAAAGGGCAAGATCTGGGCTGGAATCCTGCCTCTGATACATACCATTTGTATAATCAGAGGAAAGTTTTTCATTTCTCAGAGCATTTGTTTCCTCATCTTTAATAAGGTAATGGCAATATCTATACTACACCTATCTTTTTAAAAAATGCATATAGTGGAGAGTAGTGACACAGGTTTGTAATTCCAGCCATGGGGAGAGCTAAGGCTGGCAGTTCTCTTGAGCTCTGAACTTCAGTGGGATAAAGCACTTTGGTACCAAGTTCAGCATCAATATGGTGAACCTCCAGGAGTAGGGAAACAACAAATCTCTTAAGGAAGGGTGAATCAGCTCAGGTAGAAAATGGGGCAGTTCAACCCTCCTGTGTTGGTCAGAAAGAGATTGAGTATATAAGGAGAAGGGAGTGAGGGAGAGATGGAAGGAAGGAGGAAGGAAGGATGTACAAATCAGGGCAGGCTTGAAAGTTACATGTTGAATTTATTACATTTTTAAAGCAAGATGTACATAAGAGGGATTTGTAATTTTGAATATAATCCTTTTTTGTTCTATTTTGTATATGGGGATGTTCTCTTTGGGGGGTAGTTATATTCAGAATGAATTTTTTTTAAAAGACCATATGGGGAAAAAACTTTGTAGCCATAAGTAGCTATAAAAACATTAAAATTATTATATTTTAGCATCACATGATACTCAGCAAGCGTATATCCAAGCCTGGCTTTTTGTATTTAGTTCTAGACAGAGTACATTCTACACACTATACATTGTAGAATCAGAGCTGGCTTGACACACTGAAGGGCACTATAGAATGGGGTCTTCTTTAGTCCCTTAGGTCCCCTGAGCAATTGCCTGATCTCTAGCATTAAATACATAACATCTTCACACACTCTATTACATTAATCAAACCCATTCTCAGTATAAAATCCATCTATTCCTTCACGAAAAGATAAAAGGCTTAATACACGATATTTCTTAGAGCAATGGTATCAAACTCAAATAGAAATGGTTCCATGCAGGCTTTATAATAACTTAGAAAATCACAACCTAACATTATCTATGTTGTTTTATATTTATTTTATTTTGTTAAACCTGTCATAGTTAATTTCCTAAGAATTGTGAACTTTAAAAAGTTAATGTCCATAATTGTATTTTAAGATAACTGGTTTTCTTTGGCATCCTATATATTTTATTTTATGCATTTAAATTATTATTCTAAGGATTACATTGGTTTCACTAACACTACACAAGAAGAATCCCTATCCTAGAGGGATTTCTATTTTATATGTTAACACTGAGTCAAAAAAATACAATTTCAAAGAAATCAGTATCTAAGTAGAGAATTTCAGCCATCATTAACAGAAGGGAGAGATTTGGATGGGGCAGGAAATGGAATAGGAAGACCTTTCTGATGCTCCTGAAATGTAGGCATCGATCATGCCTATGTGAATTACCTGACTATAAACAACATGGGCACAACCTCAGCCTCACTCCCATTACTCGTGCCAAATTCTGGCCCCATCTACATGTCATGGATGGGAGTTTGAGTTTGCTAAGGATCTTACACATTTTATGTCTCTCCCCAAGTGCTGTCTAGCAAACTGTTCCCCTGCATTCATTGGCACATACACACTTGTCTATGAAAAGCAAAGGAATACATTCCTGACCTGGGTGCTGAATTCCTCTGCTGGAAGCCCCAGGCTATTCTCCGCTATGATTTATTTTATGGCACCTTTATGTTAGACTGTTGACTTAACCCCAGGCAGCAGCAGCCCCCCACACATGCAGTTGGGCAGACCCCCATTCATTGGGCTCCCTTTTTTCCCCAGCCCCCACCTGCCCTTCTCCTTCTTCTTCTTCTCCTCCTCCTCCTTCTTTTCCACCCTGACACACATACAGCCCATTTGTTTCCTAGAGGGTTGTTTCTTGGCCACAATTCTGACAAACCCACTGCAAGGCCAGGTTTGTTGGCAGGACGCCTGGGTTTTCAGTTTCCCGAAGAGGCCTTTGCTTTCCCAAGCTTCTTGTCCCACTGGTAGTTTTGAAAGAAAACTCAGCAGGTCCCTGGGAGTTCACAAAGGCGTCTTCATTCACAAGCCGCTGGCTCGTCCCTCAACAGAATGGCTCTATCCATGAAGTCTTATTGACCTTTAGGGGCCACGCACATGATGGGGGAGGGGGAAATAACCATTGTTAAAAATGGGGGTGTAGGAAGGGTAGACAGTAGACAGCACATTGAAGGAAATAGACCAATGGAGGACAAGAGGCCCACCAATGTGGGAGTTGGGGCCTGAAAGGCCTGGACATCCTGAGACAGTGTTTGTCTTTCCTTGTAAGGAGAAAAGAAAGCAACTCCCCTCCTCAATAAATTAGGAATGCCCACATTTTGCACTCTTAATCGCTTTTCTATAAATATTGTCCACCTGCCAGCACTTAATAAACATCTAAGCTAAGGGAAGCCTGAGAACAAGAATGGGGAATGATGTAACCCGAGCCCTGGACACTGACATGCATGGCTGGAGAAGTACTATTGGGAGGGCCAGAGGGGGAAGTGTGGTGTCAAGGAGACTAGACAATAGTCCTCACAACAAGAGAATTCCCTGCTTTGCTATTAATTTAAGAGACCAAAATCCTAAGGCAGAGATACCGATTGTAAACTCTAGGAGGGCAGGTATTGTATTTGCACTAATATTTACACAGCACTTAGTATGGGCCAGGCATAGTACTAAGCTCTTTACAATTATTACCTCCTTTGATACTCACAATAATCCTGGGAGGCAGATACTATCATTATCCTTATTTTACAATTAAGGACACTGAGGCAAAAAGTTAAGTGACTTGCCCAGGATCACAGAGTTAATAAATGTCTGAAGCTGGATTTTAACTTGCGTCTTCTTGACTCCAGGCCTTGCTGCACCATTTAGCTGCCTTTACCTTTCTTTGAGCTTTTATTGATCTATCCTTAGTGCCTAACAAAGTGCTCTATACATTTTTTAAATGGTGGCTGAATTAAATTGGGTCTCACCATGAAATTAAATGAGAGGAAGCAAAAAGCCTCTTATGCTGAGCAAAAAAATGACAAGTTGGGCCAAGATGGCCTGTGATTCTCTGGAATAATTTGGTGTTGAGCCCAACACCAAAACTCAACTGGGTCACTCAACAAAGAGAGTCTATGACACCAGTAATGATCAATAATCAAGTGTTTCTTGAGAACTCAGCATTTGCCAGTTCAGAGCTGGATTCTTCCATTGTTTGACTAAGATCATGAGAGGCAGTGCACAGAATGGTAGGTTGTGTAATGGATGTGGATTTCAAGGTCAGGGTTTGAATTTCATGTCCAGTGCTTATTAACTACGTGACCATGAACTGTTTCACCTCTCAGTCCTTAGTTTCCTCATCTATAAAGGAGGAAAAAAACCCAATAATACCTCTGCCTCCCTGACAGGGGTCTTCTAAGCAATATGCTTTATGGACATCTAAAATTTGCACAAAGGTAAACTGTCATCAAGGCATTTCTGTAAAATGAGCTGGAGAAGGAGACAGCAAAGCACTCCAGTATCTCTGCCAAGAAAACCTCCAGTAGGAGCAGGAAGAGTTGGACATGACTGAACAACAAAAGCTCCTTTAAGGGCAGACTTTCTTAAGGGGCAGCTAGGTGGCTCAATCAATAGAACACTGGACCTGGAGTCAGGAAGACCTGAGTTAGAATCTGGCTACTGCTGTGGTCTCCAAGCTCAACAGGGAGGACATTTGGAGCTTGCAGAGCAAAAAGAGAGGGCAGAAATGGTCAAGTGTAGGAGGATAGGTCTTTTGTGTTGAAGTTGAGACCCGTAGGTGGTTATCACTGGAGTAACTCATCGTCCCACCTTTGTGTTAGTGAATCACACTCCCTTTGGAGGTATATCATGACCCTTCCTCCTTCCCTTCCTCCACTCCTTCACTTTGGAGATCACTGTTCTTGTCTAACACCTTCATTTTATAAAGGATGGCCCCTAGAAATCAAGTGACTTACCTAAGGATACACAGGGAGAAATAGAGTCAGGTTTTGAACCCATGTCCAATGACTTAAAATTCAGTGCCCTGTCTACCATACTATATTGCTGGGTTCACTGAAAAGATTTGTTTTTTGTTTGTTTTGTTTTATTTTTTGCGGGGGGGGGGGATCTTTTTTTGAAATTCACTGAAAAAAGTATTTTTAAAAAGTGACTTGCTTCTTTCAAAAACAAATCATTTCCATTGGTGATCGAGGCAAAGTTGAAAGGATTAGGCAATGCTGCAGGTGAGTTTAAATTTGAGGAAATTTATGGACAGCCTGGTTGCTTGAATTTTCCCACAGAGTTACCTCAGGAGAAAATCTGGCCCACTATCAGTAACATGCCCTTATTTGCCATTTAGATGGTGGATCCTTTGAAAGGCTCCGATTTCATATTTTGTTTCCAACATTTTAGAAGATTATCCTAATTAGAGAAACCCCTTGGGTATGGAGAATTGGGCAGGACATATTGTGATGATGGCCAAATGAAACAAAATTCTCCCTGTATTTTCAGTTCTCAGAGTCCCTTCTCTCCCCCTTACTCCTGCCCTCTCATTAACTACACTGGACCAAGTCAAAGCATTTATTTTGGATACCAATGTGTGGGTTTCCTTGGGAAGGAAGCTCAAGTACAATATGCCCCAAGTATTGATAGTCTCTTTCCTTAACAAGTAAATGTCTGGGAAAAAAAGCTGGAAGATTCATGGATAAATAATGATCTGTCTTCATATTTTCACACATAGCTCAAGCAATTGCTTGGCAATCCAGTACACTCTTGGTTTCATTTAGGTCATGGGGTCAAATTCCTTCTCATTTAGGCAGAGTGATAGCCCTGTGATACAGATATCATAACTTTCAACTAACATATGACTTCATACGTCCAAGCTTCAGTTTTCTCACCTGTAAAATATGGGGGCTGGGCTAGATAAACTTCTAACTCTAATAGTCAATCATTCTCATTGTAAAATAAACTTGAAGTTGAATTCTCTCATTTTGCAGCTAAAGAACCAAGGCCCAGAAGGGTTAGACAGTTTCCCTAAGGCCATTTAAGTATGATATCAGGGGTAGTAAAGTTCTACATGTCAGACTTAATCCTGTTGAAAACATTTGCTGGCTGTGTGACTCTGGCCAAGTCATGTAACTCTCCTAATCTCAGTTTTTTCATCTGTGAAGTAGGAATAACACCTGCCTTACAGGATTGTGATGAAGATCAAAGGAGATGAAATATGTAACATGATCTACAAATCTTAAGGCATCATATAAATGTTCACTAATCATCATCATTGCTATCGTCACCATCACCATCACCATCATCACCATCACCTTCATCACCATCATCATCAACATCATCATCCTCATTGTTATTACTATCTCTGCTTCTTATTGCCTCCCCAGCTAAAAAAAGGAATGTGTATGATATGAAGCCAAAACCTGAATATTTATACAGGTTGTCATTAACATCATCTCCAATCTGTTATGTCTATATCTTGTTCATAAGTAGTTGTTTGTTGATGTCTGCACTGTGAAACTGTGAGCTCCTTGAGACTGTCTTTTGTCTTTCTTTGTATCCCTAGCATTTAACACAGTGCCCAGCACATAGAAAGTACTTAAAAAATGCTTGTTGACTTAACTAGACTTTTTCCTGACCGCTTCTTGTCAGTGATAAAAGAGTTATATCTACTCATTCAGGTCTTTAAGATGTAAGGCTGGTAAAGAAGAGAGAAGAATGAATTTTGGAAAGGGATGCAGATAAGCAAGGCAGTTTTGTTAATACAAGTTTAAATTGAATATGCACTTGTAAAATTTTTACATAATAGAAATACACAGGTTCATTTTTTTTAAATGACCAAGTTGCATGAAGCCCAGTGAGCTAAGGTAGAGATCAACACACGAGTGCTGGCAGCAGAGAATGTGTTTCAACTTGATTGAATTCTGTCCATTAATTGAATTCTGTCCATTCATCCAAGATGCTATGAATGGATTTATCCTGTTCGAGACATCATGGAAAGGCATTAGTGTAAGTCAAGGGGCCATCTCCAGTACTCCTGACCTTTATCTTGCCATTGGACCCAGATGGCTCTGAAGGAGAAAGCAAGGCTGGTGACCTTACACAGCCTTTCCTCATTATAATCTAACTCACTTGCAATTCACTTCCTGATGTCATGATCTTCTTCAAGAACGAAGGACGAACAACAACAATATGTAAGTCAGCACAAATCCAAAAGGCCTGAAAGACCTGCTTCTAATCTGCTGCTATAGGGTACCTCTAACACTGCCAGTGACCTGGAAATCTTGATGGAGATCAGCTTGTGCAGCTGTCTTCTAGTCAAGTATCTGCCTTCCACATAATGGGTGCCTGGGGCTTTCTGCTGACTTTGGAGCAGCATGGATTTGCGGGCATATCCCAGAGGGGCAGAGGGTTTCAACAACACAGATCCACATAGTCTTCCACATAGCCTTATTCTACATGGTACCACTCTTCCCAAGGCCATCCCATGCACAAGAAAGGGCTTACTAAATCTTCATTGAACTAAATTTTCATAGCATCGTGACAATGGAGGGGATCTCAGAAATTTTCTAATCTAACCTTCACATAGGAGGAAACTGAGACTTAGGGAAGGGAAGGGATTTGGCCAAGTCCACCCAGAGAGTAAGAGACAGACCTGATTTGAACTCAGGTCTTTCATTTGTAGGAAAGGAGGTTTAGTTGCTGGCAGAAATGGAAAACAAAGTCAGGAATGTGGACCTGGACCAGCAGTGTGTGTGTATGTGTGTGTGTGTGTGTGTGTGTGTGTGTGTGTGTGTGTGTGTGTGTGTGTGTGTTGGGGGGGATGGTAATACCCTTCTTCTCTACACTTGGCTTTTGTTCTGGACCTTCTCTTCATTTGCCTGCCATCAAAGAGATTCTTGGGAAATGGGCTCATGTGGAGGCCCCATTTTTCACATGGTTTCATAGGGGTAGAGTCTAGGAGAAGAAGACCAAGCATTGTCTTCTTTCCTTCTCACTCCTTAGCTCTCGAAGGTACCCTTGAGGATTTGGACCTGGGAGGACTGGACTGTTTGTGTTCTTCCCCCTGCTTGTACCTCTTTGCCCCCTGGGAAATCAGCTGCCTGCCCTTAATCAGCCTGATCACTTGACTTATGACTTTCATTTAACTTTCTGGTTGTTTACATTTAGTTCCCTTGAGAAGAAAACCAAGGGATCCTAATTCAAAACAGAATTTGGTTGAACCAAATTAGAAAGCCAACCACAAAATTGTTTTGGTTCAGCTCCAGTTCCTATCATTTGTCAAGAGGGGGAGTGGCTCCCAGCATCTGCGGATTCAAGATAGGCCCATAGTACTTGGGCAAACCCTTGGGGATGGAGTAAGGTCATTTCAGGGCTGGCAGAAAAGTTCTGAAAGTGATAGGATAGGTAGTGATGGGGAGATTTGTGGAATAGGGGATAATTGTTTGGGGTGTGTCTCCATCACCATGTTCATTTTTCTCTATTCGTTTCCCCTTCCCAATCTCAGGTGTTCAGTGCCATTTTTTATGGTCTAACTGCCTAGTGTCTACACTGTGGTCTTCTGCTCAGCTCAGCCCAGTCTTGCCTTGTCATGCTTCACCCTGTCCTCCTCTAAACTCCTGTGTCACTGACTCTTCCCTCACCTCCTTCTAGCCATTAAAACTTTTATTCCCCTGTCTATGTCCTTGGATCCCTGGCAGATAATGAATGGATATATTAAAATAGTCCCAGTTAAAGAATTAATAATAGGCAGAAGAACAGTGCAGCCTGTCTTAGAGGAAGAAAAGCTTGAGGTCATATTCTACCTTTAACATATACTATGTGACAATATGTACATATCCTTAAAAATTTCTCTGCCACATCACTGAATAAGTCTATAAGTTACAGATGAGTTGCTGATCTGAATAGTGAAGGGAATTTCTACAAGTGGAATTCCTTACAACAGAGATGTAAAACATGTGACTTTCAGGCTTCCAATCCAACACCTTTAAAAATACATTTGTTGCAATTACAGCATCATAGAGCTAGATTTATAATAGGTTTATAATTTATAAATTTATTTATATATTTATTATTATTTATATATTATTATAAATTTATAATAAGTTTATAATTTATAGATTTATAATAGGTTTATAATCTGTGGGTTATGGGGTCTGTGAACTTGTTGGAGAAATACTGAATGCTGTGTATAAGTTCACTTAGCTTGGCAGGATATATTCCAGGGATTTCCCAGAGCTAGTTCAGTATTTGGGAGGCTCTGAAGGAAAATGTGGGAGAGATATTAGGCTGCCTACCCAACTGAAGGTCTACATAGCCATTATGCTGACCTCATTGTTGTATTCCTGTGAAACCTGGACAGTATACCAGCACCATGCCAGGAAACTGAAGCAATTCCACTTAAATTGTCTTAGGAAGATTCTGAAGATCACCTGGCAAGATGAGGTACTGGACACTGAGGTACCTTCTCTGGTTGAACTATCAAGCATTCAAACTCTGCTGTGAAGAGCACAACTTTGATGAGCTGGCCACATTGTTCAAATGTCAAACATATGTTTGCCTAAAAGACTATTTTATGGAAAAATCAGGCAAGGCAGGAAGTCACATGGTGGTCAGAAGAAGTGATACAAGGGCACTCTCTGAAGAACTTTGGAATTGATTGCATGACATGGCAGACACTGGCACAGGACCTCCCAGCGTGGTGTGCCCACGTTAATGAAAGCTCTATGCTCTATGAGCGAAGCAGAATTGTAGTAGCTCAAAATAAATGAGAGATGTGCAAATTTAGAGACGTCTCCACTCCAAATGTTCATATGGACTATTTGTGCCCAATATGTGGTAGAGTCTTCCAAGCTCATGTTGAACCTTGACTCCTATGTAGTGATGCCATTTTTGTCCTCTTCAAAAAAGGACAACAACCATCAACCAACCAACCACTTTAATTATGTCAACAAGCATATTCAAATACAATTAGTTTCTTTTGTAATTCTATTTTTATTTTACATATTAAAAAAAGGACTATTCTGAAAAGGGAAGGCTTCACCATAGCCTTCACCAGTCTGCCAGAGAGGTCTATCACATGCCCACAATCTAGTCCAATTTATTTTATATATTAGGGAAACTAGTCAATCAGTGGCTCATTAAACATTTATTAAGACCTTACTTTGTGCCAGGCAGTGTGCTAGCACTAGGAATACAAATATGAAAATAAAATATAGTCCCAGCTCTCAAGGTACTTGCTTACAATTTAATGCAGGAAGACAACACCCAAAAAGAAACTGAGAATGAGATGGGGGAAAGATGGGTTAAGTCTGAGAGAGATTAAGTGACTTGACCAAAGTCAACTGAACAAGGATAGGCTCTGGGCTTTTCCTTAGAGAAGACTTTTAGACTGTAATAAGCAGGGGAAGCTTTACAAATGAGATGGGGCTTGAATCTAGATTCAAACCATAACCATCTCTCACACTAGACTCCCCAGGAATCTTGTTTCAATTGAAGGGTACCATGAAAAGGGGAATAGTGAGAAAGATTACCAGCTGTTGGGACAGGATAGAAGCTAGAGAAGGAAGAAAAATTAGAACTGGCAAAGAGAACTGCAGATAATTTGTGGACTGCCCTGTGAGATATTGCACAGATACGAAGCAATTAAGGCACAATTCAATCCATCTGGACACCACTAGGCATCTAGTGCAAATGAAAATGGCAAGACTCCCCACACAGCTGATTAGCCCAAGGATATTGCCATGACAAAGGCAAGCCCACCAGCCCTATTGATGCACGGGTGAGAATGGCCCATCTTCCCTCAGTTCTAACACCAGGCACTGAGGGACATGACAAGGATTTATAGCAATCTGATGCCTAGAAGGATATTTTACAAATTATACTGCAATGACCTCTAAGGAAAAATAAAGGCTAGACATCACCTGCTCTAGAAAAATGTTATTCACAGTTCCTTGGAAGGACATTTCTTTTGCTCATTCTGATGGAATTAGCCAGTCACTTCAGTGAAACAAATGGTTAAGTCCATTTTCTAAATCCCTCATTCCCAAATGGGATACATTAATCTTCAGAAAGTATACAATAGTAGGGTTTAATAATAAAACATTAAAACTTCTAGTCATATTTATTTTTATCTTAAAAAATGAGGGCTCCAGAGGAGCCTCTCTGTTCCCAAAGTGGCTGGTTGCTGGTAGAGGCTGCTCTATCTGGGCAGCAACACTGGAGGAGGGGGGCTGGTTCCTCTCTTCCTCCACATGTCCTTCCAAGAACTGACTGACCAGGGGCAGCTAGGTGGTGTAGTGAGTAGAGCGCCGGCCCTGGAGTCAGAAGGACCTGAGTTCGGATCTGGCCTCAGACACTTAACACACACAAACAAAAACCTAGCCGTGTGACCTTGGGCAAGTTACTTAACCCCAATTGCCCTCCAAAAAGAAAACAAACAAACAAACAACAACAACAAAAGAACCTGACTGACAGAAGCTTTGGCAGGGCCAGTTGCAACTTGATCAAGGGACTAAGGGCAACCTGGAGTGGGTGATGGAATCACTGGACAAGGAGACTGGAGTCAAGGTCGGAGCAGCAGTAGGTCCCTAAGTCAAAGAGGTATCAAGTCCTACAGGGCTTTTGAGAGAATCCACAAAAGCATCAGGGCTGGGCTACTGAATCTAGTGTGTTGGTATAAGATGATAATAATGAGGAAGAAAATAATCAATGAGGGAAAATAATCCTAAAAGAAGATTGTAAGCAAGTGAGATCAAAATCAAGATATTGAAAAAGCAGCAATAAAAGCAAAGGTGAAGAATTCTAGGACAGATTTCGGTGTCCCCGGCTCTTCAGGCCATACCATCTTAGTTTTGTGGTTGAAAAAGAGCAAGCTATGGAAACTTTATCTCCTAAGAGCCCAGTCCCCTATGTGAGCTCTGAGTCATTGGTCTGGGCCTTTTAAGAGCTGCTGCTCTTGGTCAAAAATATACAAAGGTGATATATGTAAAATGTGTGTATGTATATTAAGAGCAACTTCTTTGGAGGTAGCAAAATACTGGAAGTTAAGGGAGTGTCCATCAATTGGAGAAAGGCCAAATAAATTTTAGTATATGCATGGAACGGGATACTGTTGCAGTATAAGAAGTAAGGAAAGGAACAGTTGCAGAGCTATAAGAGAAGAGATGCAAAATAATGTGAACAGAACCAGGAGAACAATTTATAATAAAATAACAATATGGATTGTAAAATCAAACAATTTTGAATGACTCTGATGAACACAATACTCAACCACAATTCCAGAGAATCGAGGATAAAGAATGCTCCCCAACATCTTTTAGAATCCAATGATAAAGGATGCCACCCAACATTTAGAGGTGGATTAAATATGTAGAATGAGACACATCCTCAGAAACGACCAACTTGGGAATTTGTTTTGCTCAACTATGCTGTTGACAACTATGTTGTTGTTGTTGTTGAATTATTTCCAACATTCTGTGACCCCATGTGGGGTTTTCTTGGAAGAGATACGGGACTGGTTTGCCATTTCCTTCTCCAACTCATTTTATAGATGAGAAAACTGAGATAAACTGGGTTGAGTGACTTGCCCAGGTCCATGTAGCTGTTAAGTGTCTGAGGCCAGAATTTAATTCAGGAAGACGAGTCTTCCTGATGTCAAGCCTGGCGCTCTATCCGTGGCACCACCTCACTGCCCTATTAATGTTCTTACAAGGGTTTTATTTTTATCCGTCCTCCCTCAGTGAGGAAGGGAAGTACAAGAAAAAAATAAATGATTGATAATTGAAAGAAAAGGAGAAATATAATTCCTATCATTCTGCCTGTTTGTGGTTGCTGAGTTAGTTCAGGTTACAAACCCTCTAGAACATACATACATACATAGGAAACCAAAGAAAATGGAAGATGGCAAGGGAAGGGGTGTGCAGATGAGATGGCCCTTGGGGCCAGGCTCTGATGTCATCTCTGATACTGCCAGCCCAGCTGTCCAGTGCCCAGAGCTAATGATTGACTCTTCAGAGATTTGTGAGAAAATCACTTCTCTATTGTAGCCAGCTGGGGATTATTTGGATAAAGAACTGGAGCTGATGCTAAATTTAAATACCCTGCAAAAAGAGGGAGATAACAAGTCTATAACAGCAAAGCTATCTAGGGACCCTATGTCCAAGAAAGACAGGAAGGTGGCCTAAGGGGGAAAATGTCCCAGAAAAACTCTCTGTGAATGAAAACAAAAAAACTTTGGAATCTAAGTAATCCCGAAGAACATCTAACAACATTACAAAGGACACTAAAGAATGGACAGCATGGTGTTCTTTTTAAAAAAGTGCCTAAAGAATTACCACTGCCTTATCACTTATGGGTGGCTAAAAAAATTCCCAGAAGAACCACTTATAAGCACCTCCCTCAACAACCCGCAAAATTAAAATTCAAATCAGTCAGTGTAGGGGTGGCTAGGTGGCGCAGTGACTACAGCAACAGCCCTAGAATCAGGAAGACCTGAGTTCAAATTCAGCCTCAGACACTGAACACTTACTAGCTGTGTGACCTTGGGCAAGTCACTTAACTGCAATTGCCCTGCCTTCCCCCCTCCAAAAAGCATAAAAAAAAAAATCAACCAGTGTTCCAGCTTGGTTGTGATAGTTTGTCTTCCTCAGTATTCAGACAAGTTGACAAAACAAATTTCGGGGGTCGGGGGCGGGGGGATTCCAATCAATCATTCTTTTGCCATAGAATTCCAATAGCCTGACTTCCTTAAGCAAGTAGATTGCTGTCCCACACACCCTCGTACTCCTTTTCTGCCAATGGTAAACTCCAGGTTTCACAAAATGCTCAGTGTTTGTTTACTGGCCAAGAAGGGGTTGATTCATAAGCTATGACAAGAGAAAGGTGTTATTAGTGTGTATCTGTGTTAGGGGGAAATATATTTAAATCCTGATTAAAGCAAGAAGAAAGAAATTAAGCTTTACTAATATTTAGATCAGCCTTGATGCCCTCCTGAGGTCAGAGCCAAGTTTCTGTTGTTTTGAAGACCACAAGTGAGGTGTTTTATATCTCATTGGAAAAAAGGTTGGTGTGAGGATTAATAAGTTAATATTTATACTGAAAAACTGAAAAGCACTAATTAAATGCTAACTTTTATTATTGTAATTGTTACCTCTCCTCAATCCCATCCAAAATTCTGGCAAAAAATCCTAGCTCTAGACTGAGTCGTCCTTTAGTGGTTCATAAGTTCATTAGCTGTTAGAGTTATAGCATCTGGTCTAACTCCCTTATTTTGAACATAAGGCAATAAGTGAGCTTCCCCAGGTCATACACTTCATTCTTTGGCTCATCATATCTGCTTGTCACATCCTTGGCTCTCACTGACTTGGTTCCTGACCTTGTCATTCATCTCCCAGTCACATTTTTTAGTAGGACTCTGATCCTAACTGTCTTATCTCTGAAAATATGGGTCCTAGGCAACTACTGTCAGGTCAACTTAATCCACACTGAGAAATGTTTAGCCCTTTACCCCTTATTTGACTGGATGATACCCAGATTTTAGACTTCACTTTAGCTTCCGTATTTATATTTGGCCTGTCCTTCCTCCTAGATATGACCCCAAGTTTGGGATTTACCTGACTCATATGACAATGTTTCAGTACCCAAACTGACAGGCTGCTAGATGGCATGGTGTTTATCCCAAATTTTGTGGTATCTTAGGATATTATTGTATTTTTTCCTAAAATCACTTCCACCTTCCCTCAGCTCCTTTAGTCTAACTGGGTCTTTTCCACTTTGGGTAATCCTACTGCCTGAGGACTAGTCATTGCACTTGCTTGTAACAGCCAGAAAGTCCTTCTCTGCTTCTGCACTGAGCTGGGGCATCAACATGGGGTTGACATTTCAGATAAGAAAGTCACAAAAGTTTGCTGTGCATTCAGCCATGTAGACAAAACTTCAGGCAAAGATGAGAATGAACTTTCAGTTCTCCCATGTGTCTGTGATGTTGTAATCCAGTAGTAAATCTAGGAAGACATATATTACCTGCTGCATTGATGGAATCAGGCACATCTCCAGTGTAGGACCCATGTTCACTGACTTGGGGGTCTCAAGCTAAAAGCTGGATGAGTTTTTCCAAATGCCAAAGCTTCCCCCAATGCCAGAAAGTAGCAGGAGCCAATGAAAAGATTGTAGTCTATCCTCTGAGTCATTCATCAAAGTTCCAGGTGATCCCAATAGCTCAAACTCATATTCAGATGTTTTGGACTCAGCCAAACATAAAACACATTTTGTGTCAAGCTTTTTTCTCTTAAATATTAAACTTGTGGCTTTCCAAGAAGGTTTCATACATATGTTTCTTATCCACTCCATACAATTTCCAAATGATGGGGGTGGTTTGTAGTTATTTGATGTCCAGGAAGAATAGCAGCAATCCTTTCTAGTTAGCCTGATTAAGCTTTCTTATTTAGCAGAGAACAAACTCTTTGGCCAAAAAATAAGGAAACTTTGGGCCTGGTGTGGCTATGAAGCTACGATAAGAGGGTAGAAATACAAGTCAGTCAAACAATGGCAAGAAGGTCTTGCCATAAGGGAAAGAAAAGGCTCATAATTCTAGCTATTTAACTAGGTGGTGCATGTATTGGGAAGAAGGAAAATGAGGGGGGGGAGGGGATTATTCTTGAAGACCTATGAAGATAATTTTTCTTAATTCTACTGCATTCTCATCTGATCCAATTCAGTATCCCCATATGATTTATTTTTTGTTTAGATTGTGTTTCACCAAATTCAGAATTTGGAAAGGGGCTGGGGTCAAATGATGAAATGCTTTTCCTCCTTCCTTCAAAACATTTACCATTCTAGAGTCTGCTTTGTATAGTAGAAAGAGTGCTGCGTATGTGATCAGAAAGGTCACAAATCCTCCTTCTAGATACTTTCTAGTTATGTAACCATGAACAAGGCACTGACCTTCTCTTGAGCCCTCAGTTTCTCCATATGTAAAATGGGTCAATAGCACCTGCAGAACGTTTGTTGAGAGGTTCAAATAGTGTATTGCATATAAAATACTGTTTTGTGTATTGCTGCATGAAGCATTGCTTTCTGAGCTGATAAATAGGTATAGTTGTTAGTCTGTTAAATAAATGTGAGTGTCTTTCCTATAGCACCAAATATAAAATGTTCTGACATTCAAAGCTTTTCTTAACCTGGATCCCTACTACCTTTACAATCCTCTTACACTCGACCCTCCCCTCCCCCTCACATACTCTGCCATCCAATAACACTGGACTCCTTGCAGTTTCTCACACAGGACACTCCTATCTATAGTCTCTGGGCATTTTCACTGTCTGTCTCCAAGTCTGGAATTTTTTCCCTTCTCTGCCTCCTGGCTTCCTTGGCTTCCCTCAAGTCCTGACCTTCTACAGGAAAGTTTCTTGATCCCCCTTAATGCTACTGCCTTCTCTCTGTTGATTATTTCCATATATATGCACACATATATACTACACACATCTATGTATATGCATATAAAATTATAAGCATACATGAGAGAGGTGTGTCTATTTCTAACGCCCAGTTGTTTTCAGTTGTGTATTTCTCTTCATGACCCTATTTGGGGGTTTTCTTGACAAAGATACTGAAGTGGTTTGTCATTTTCTTCTCATTTTATAGATGAGGAAACTGAGGCAAACAGGGTTAAATGACTTGCCCAAGGTCACACATCTAGTAAGTATCTGAGGCTAGATCTGAACTCAGGAAGATGAGTCTTCCTGACTCCAGGCCTGGCACACTATTCACTGTGCCACCTAGCAACCCATGTATGTATATACACATATTCCTTATTTGCATGTTATTTCCCCCATTAGTCTGTGAGCTCCTTGAAAGCAGGAACTGATTTTTGCCTCCCATTGTATCCCTAGCACTTAAGTCAGTGCCTGGGTCATAGAAGGCACTTAATAAGTGTTTGTTGACTAACTGATTGTTTCTTCTCCCCCCACCAACACCATGGACATCTTTTGAATGGGCTGGACTATCCTGGAACTCATCCCTTCTTTCTGGAATATAGTTGCTTTTTTGCTTGTTTGTTTGTTTTGTTTTGTTTTACTTTCTTTTGTTTTCCAAACTGACCAAGAAGAAAAAAGCAATAAGCTTTACCTAGTTCACCTAGTAACTACTTCTTCAGCATTGACTCCTTCTGACATCCAGAGAAATCTTAGGACATGTATTCTCTCTGTTCCGGGAAGCTGTTAAAATAAATCAATAATACTCTCTGGCTCCTTTAAATTCAGGTCCCCTAACAAGAAACGGAGCTCAGGTAGATATAGAAGTTTTAAATCTTTCTACCCTTTCAAGTATTTCCCAATCACCCCCACCCCGCCAATGATGAGCTCATGCAACAGAACATAATGGTTAGCAATTCTATTGATCATCTGCTTTGTCATATTTTGGCAGGTTAGGGAGCAAAGTAACCATTATGAAAATATTATAAAAGTGTGATAATCATTCCCTCCCCCCAAGGAAAGAGGGACAAAGAGGGTGCAGGCAAATGAAGCTCACCAACCTGTGTCCTGTTTGGACAGATTTTAGTAGCTCACATTCTGCCCAAATGTACTTACGCTATCCACACTGCCCTGGTTCAGGACTCCCAGGGCCAGTGACCTCTTAATACACTTTTCAAAGGGACAACCCCTTAAATGTCTACCTCTCCAGCATATTCTGTTCCTCCTGCTACTTGCTCACATAGGTTTAAAGGTAGAGGGAATCAGCGTGGGCATCAAGGTTGGTCTACTCCATCAGGGGCAAGGGTGCATTTTCCCAAGGCTTAGGAATCATTTTCTCAGTAAAGTCAGTTTCCATCTTCCTGGTATCAATCAGTTGCTCTTGTAAATGAATCAAAAGTTATCATACTTTTATATGTTTAACAAAGGGGCTAAAACCCACTGAAACTCTTTTTTTTGAGATTTTTAAAGAAGATTTTAAGTTTTCTAAATGGACAAATTGGAGAGTTTTATTGTGGCAGTGATGGTGGCGGTGGTGGTTTGAGACTGGGACTCCCTAATACCCCACTTCCCTAATTTCCAAGGCTCACCATATTGGTGTCAATGTTTGGCTTAGCCCATTGCAGCTTAGAAACTCCTGAGCTCAAGGGATCTCCCTGCCTTGGTGCCTGGGTTAGAATTGTAGGAGCATGCTATTGTGCCCAGCAAAAGACGTTTTTATTTCTTTCTTTGTTTGTCTTTACAAGTAAAATACTTATGTTCTTTTGGGCAGCTAGGTGGCGCAGTGAGTAGAGTGTCGGCCCTGGAGTCAGAAGGACCTGAGTTCAGATCCAACCTCAGACACTTTACGCACACACAAACAAAAACCTAGCCGTGTGACCTTGGGCAAGTTACTTAACCCCAATTGCCCTCCAAAAAGCAAAAAAAAAAAAATACTTATGTTCTTTTGTCAACATTAATGGTCATGGCTTCCTACTTTCATTAGCTAATATTTCAAGGCACAATAATCACTTAAGGATATTTCATCCTTAATAATAAAGGATGTAATTCCATATTTCAAATACAATTTCTGATAATTTTATTTTTTCACTAACTTCTTGTGAGTTGTATTACATCGCCTTTGCTTTTACCTCTGTGTGGCTAAGGGACAGTCCCTGCTAGGAGTGGGACGTGTGTTGGCCCTGTCATTTATCTTATTCTTTGCTTGTTCTCACATTGTTAATGTTATCTTTAATCTATGGTTTCCTTGCAGTCATTTCTAGAAGTCACTTGTCCATTTTGTAAGGTTTACTTTAGTTAAAACTAGAAAATAGTATAAATACATAGATATATTTTACCAGGCACAGGTAAATTGCAAAATGTAGAAATTGACTGAAAGTGAAAGAATGAATGAGGGCTCCATCTCAATCCCTCAATCCCTGTACATTGAGCTTTTCCCACAAGTCATTATTTTCCCATGTTTTCTCACCTCCACCCCCTTCCTCCCCTGGTGCTTTTTCCAATAGGTGCTATTATCCTCATTTTATAAATGAGGAAACTGAGTCAGACAGAGGCAAAGAACAGAAAAAAAGAATCAGGAAAAGTTAGAAAATGTCTTCCTATCTTACAGTAGCCTCTGCTCCAGAATAATGGGTTCTCTCTGGATGGCCAAGATGAAGTTGTCACCTGAAAAACTGAGAATCTTCCGTCACTGTCCTCGAGATCAAGGCTTTTCCTTTGGGCTGCTGTGCTGCTATTGTATTCAAATGTATACCTGATGCTTTATCTAAAGACATAGAGATTAGTTCCTGGCATCTCTGCGTTGAGAGAGGTAAGATAGATACTTTTCCTCTTCAATGTTTTAACTGAGAAATAACATGGTGAAATGGCTAGAGAGCTAACTTTGAAGCCAGAAAGGGTCACATCTGCTATACTGGCTATTTATTTGATCCTCAGCAAGACACTTAATTTCTCAGCATTCTAGGCAACCCTCTAAGACTATATGTTACCATTGAAGGTGGCAATCTAGATTGGTAGAGGAATTTTCTCACGTGGGAATTCCTTATATCAGTCTAGTCATTATTCTCAGCTAGATAAAGATTTTTTTGTACTCTATTATATTACTTCCTGAAGACTCCCAAGGGAATGATTAGACCTTCCAGAAAAGCTAGTATAAAGGATCTGGAGGTGGCAGAGATTGAAGAAGGCATCACTTTATGTCTGCCTACAGCTACTTAGGAGTGAGTGTGGCCTAATGGAGGAAGTTCTGCCCTTGGAGCTGGAGAGACCTTGCTTTGAATCCTGCCTTAGACACTTACTTTGTGACCCTGAAAAAGTCACTCCATCACTTGAAATTTCATTTTCCTCATCTATAAAATGTGATAAACAATACAAAATATAGGTATATGTGCATGCATACATATTTGTATGTAGACATACACACCACCAGTTATATACATATATGTATATATTGTGTGTATTTTATATATTTATATGCAAATACATATCCATCCATATATATATATATATATATATATATATATATATATATATATATTGTTCACTCATGTTTGGCTCTTCATGACCCCATGTACCACACTGTCCATGCGGTTTTCTTAGCAAAGATACTGGAATGGTTTGCCATTTCCTTCTCCAGTGGATTAAGGTAAACAGAGGTTAAGTGACTTGCCCAGGATCACACAGTTATTAAGTGTCTGAGGCTAGATTTGAACTCAGAGCTTTCTGATTCCAGATACAGCACTCTGTACACTGAGCTACTTGACTGTTGTGTGTATGTGTGTGTGTGCGCGCGCTCCTAATCTTGTTAAGAATTTGAGTTCCTCTTACCCCATTATTCCCACCTTCCCAAATTGCCCTTATTATACATATAACTCCAATAAAACTCATAATCAATAGGGACTAGGGAGTTTGCTGATAAATTTTTTAACAACTATCTCCCTAAAAATCATGGCACACTTTATTCTGCATTATTGACACTTTCTTGAGCCTAAACAATTAATAAAACAATAAATCGAGATGTGATTTGCAGTTTTGTGATAAATAGTAGTAAATGCTCACAGTGAAAATTTAACAATCAGCTCCCCTCAGAGGCCAGTGTTCTCCTGATTAGACTTGTCACTCCCATGCATCGTCAATGGGCCACAGGCCAGGTACATCAAAGTCAGGTTGTTGAGGGTGTTGTTTCCCAATCCCTTCTTTACTGAAGGATAATAAACAGTTATCACCACTTCTGCCTTTTTCTGTTGCCTTATTTAACATCGTACTGTCTAGGGCAAATTCAAGATGGACAAGCAATCTTCAAATATCTTCATATCTTCAAATAGCTTCTTCTCACTCAATGATTTTTCATCAAGATGCCAGTCATTAACCTCCTCCAACACTTCCCGTTCCCATTTATTTGCCAATTGGATGATGAATGAACTGGGAAGGTAGAGAGTAGCAAAGAAGATAAGAGAAACAGCTCTCAGGGGTTGGTTTCTCTGGTAATCAAGTCACACAACTGTCAGAGCAAGAGCAAACAGGCTGCCCCCCAAAAATTTCTATTGTCTTGATGACTGCCAATAGAATGAGATGGGAAAACAGTGGGTCCTCATGGGAAAGCAATGGCTCTGCCCAAACACAGCAAATTTTCTATTAAGATAGCTTTTTTCAGGATATTTCAGGCTTATTCAATATTGTGGTGCAGCTTAATCTATCATCAAACATTTGATTTGACAGAGACATCTCAGGTGGGCAAACACTCCGTTGGGACTGCGCCATGTTCTTCATCTGGAAACATTTGTCATCAGTTAGGTATATAAAGGGTCAATAGCAAAGTGAAAGAAGGTGCATGGGAGAGGCAGTTCCAACATTTATATGTCCCATGAAACCACATTGCCACTGTATAAGAAGTATATTAAATTTTTTTGTCTATGAGCTGGAAACATTCTAAGGCTCATGAATTCACAAATACCAAGCCCATACTTCTAAGTTTATTTGTTCTCAAGTTCATTTTTAAAAGTCTCTACATAACACAATACTAAGGAAATAAAATGCTGTTTACATTGCCAAAGGAACCACATGTTGGCAAGACATACCTTAATAATGAAAGATAATGGGCCAGATTCTCATAGCATAGCCATTAGCCCTGAGACCAAATTTGGATTTCTATTGCATGGGTCGATCAGGCTGATCAGGACTGAAATATTTGGACAACTTGAAATATCCTGGACCGCTTTCCTGGTTCTCGAGGGCCAGGGAGAACAGTGCCTGGGCCCTGCTGAGTGGTGCCTTGTTTCAGAGCAGTCACAGTAAATCAGCTATATTGAAACGGTATAATTCAGTCTATTTGCTGTAATGTATATATAGGAAGAGCTGAAGGTACATACTACAACCAGATGGACAATTTTTTCCATCCATTTACATTTGAGAGGCAATGTGACAGAGCAGAAAAACCACTGGACTGACAGGGATCCTAGGTTCTAGTTAGAGCCATAACTAAGCCCCAGAGATGCCAAAATTTAGGTATCTACAATTTTGCTTGACTTCCTTCAAGTATCATAGAGATGACTGAGCTAAGCATCTAGTTACCAAGAAACAATCACATAACAAGATGCCAGATGGGGTACTTTTTTCCAGTACCCTTACTAGAGATTATCTTTACCTTCACCTGGACCTACCCCTCTTTTTCTTTTGACAGTTATCTTACAATATCCTAAACTGTATATATGAATCTCTCTCCTTAGAGATCTTAGGTCTCTCTCCATTTACTCCCCCTTCTAAGTGATTTGAGGCCATTCTGCTTTATTCATTTGTTCTTTATATTAGTCACAGTATCACAAATTTTAAAACTTAGACTTGGATCAATTAAACCAATCCTTTCAGGTTACATTTGAAAAAAAAAATGAGTCACGGACAGGGGAAATGACTTGTCCAGGACCAATCACCTTGCAATTTAAGTGAAGTTTCAGTGAAGTAATAGATTTTAAGAAATGAGGTTTGAATGGATGATCTCAAAGGTACCCCATGGCTCTCCGATTTTATAAATCATTGAGGTATCTAAAAAGCACTGCATGCACGTTATGTTGTCCACCATGCACTGAATTCCATTAACCAAGAAATAAATTAATTTTGAGTGAAATGGACAAAGTAAAGGTCAGAATGCTATCATGGTAAAAGTACTGGGTTTTATAGGCAAAGGACCTGGGTTCAGCCTCTGCTACATGAGCTCAGGGGGTTCAAGTTTATCTTTTGTAAAAGAAAATGTATCCTGTGAACTGATGCATGTGTTTAAGAACTCACTTGACCATAGAGTAAATTAATCCTCACTTTAGGAAGAAGACAGTTGTGTTTATCCTTAGGATTTGTATTTATTGAGGATGACTAAGTTGATACAGACTTTAGTTTTGAATTAGGGATTTATTTTCCTTTGCTTAGTTAAGTTAGTGGTTTGGATATGTTGGAAATGTCATTTTTGACTAGATATGCATCTATACTCATTGATGTTTGGATGCCTTTAAAGGCTCCTGGAAGCTAAAATTCCTCCCACTGTTCTTGCATTGTGTCCATTGCCCCAGTGGATTAAAGATTCAGTCATCCCAACTTTTTGCTTTCCTTCTGATCTTGGCTACATTTGTTTTATTTGTACAAACACCTTTTAATTTAATGTAATCAAAATGACCTATTTTACACCTCACTCTGTTCTCTCTCTTGTTTGTTCATAAAATTTTTACCTATCTGTAAGTCTGACAGGTAATATGTTCCATGTTCTTCAAATTTCTTGTAATATCTCTCTTTTCATCTAGGTTATATATCCATTTTGACTTTATCTTGGTAAATAGTGTAAGATATTAGTCTATGCCTGATTTTTTTTTTTTTGCTTTTTGGAGGGCAATTGGGGTTAAGTAACTTGCCCAAAGTCACACGGCTAGGTTTTTGTTTGTGTGCGTTAAGTGTCTGAGGCCGGATCTGAACTCAGGTCCTTCTGACCCCAGGGCCGACGCTCTACTCACTGTGCCACCTAGCTGCCCCAGTCTATGCCTGATTTCTGCCATACTGCTTTCCAATTTTCCCAACAATTTTTTTTTTTAACAAATGCTTTATTAACTTCTGTTTTACATCATTCATTTCCGCCAGATTTTGAGTTACAATCATTTCCCCCCCCCATTATTCCCCTACCCAACCTCCCAGAATAGTAAGCCCACAAGATATCGCTTCCTCCAATCTGCTCTCTCCCATACCTTCTCCCATACCCCATCGACTTTTCCATTAGAGGAAGGTGAGTCTTTGTGTCCCAATGCCTGCACATCTTATCTCCCTATTACAAGCAAAAGAGTATTAATAATAGTATTTATATATATTTGAAACATTTAATGTTACAACCTCAAATTTCAGATCCATTTCCTTCCTCCCTTGTCACCCATTCCTTCTTGGGAGATAAGCAATTCAGTATATGTTGTACATGTCTAGCTATGCAAAACATTATCATAGTAGATATATTGTACAAAGCTGCTTATGATTCCCTCCCACTCATCCCACCCCCCACCTGGTCCATTCCCTACATGATCCTGTCCCTCTTCTATAGTGGGTGCTTCCAACCTCCCCTCACCCCAAGGATGCCCTCCCATCCATCATCCCTCCTCTCATCCCCCTTCCCCCTATCCTGCTGCAGGTTGAGATATCCCATTTAGTATGTATGTCATTTTCTCACTGAACCAAATTCAATGGGAATGTGGTTTTGTCTTTTTAGCCTTCCTTATTCTCCCCCTCCTTTGCAACCACTTCCCCTTGCTTCTTCTACATGGGATAGTTTACCCTATCCTGTCTCTCCCCATCTCCTCTTGCCACTTTCCTCTCTCACCTCATAATTTCATCTCTTGAGTATTCTCCCTTCCCAACAAATTCAACCTATGCCCTCTATCCATATATAACTGTAACCATATACACACACATTCACATATGTATTCATATGACCACACCCCCTTCTTCCATTATTTTCATAGTGAGAAAGATATCATCAGTCACAGTTATTGCTTTTCCATATAGGAATGTAAATAGTTCAACTTTGATAAGTTCCTTTTGATTTCTTTTCCTGATTACCTTCTCAGGCATCTCTTCCTTCTTGTGTCTGGATGTCAAATTTTCTATTCAATTCTGGTTTTTTCCTCAAGAATGCTTGAAAGTCCTCTATTCCACTGAATGACCATATTTTCCCATGAAACAAAATACTCAGTTTTGCTGGGTAGGTGACCCTTGGGTTCATTCCCAGTTCTTTTGCCCTCTGGAATATCATATTCCATGCCCTTCGATCCCTCAGTGTAGAAGCTGCCAGGTCTGGGCTATTCTGATTGTGTTTCCACAATATTGAAATTGTTTCTTCCTGGCTGCTTGTAGTATTTTCTCCTTGATCTGGGGATTCTGGAACCTGGCTATAATATTTCTGGGAGTTTTCTTTTTTATCTTTTTCAGGAGGTGATCGGTGGATTCTTTCAGCCTCTATTTTGCCCTCTGGATCTAAAACATCAGGGCAGTTTTCCTTGAGAATTTCTTGAAGGGTGATTTCTAGGTTCTTTCCTTGATCATGGCTTTCAGGTAGTCCAATAATTTTTAAATTGTCTCTCCTGGATCTATTCTCCAGGTCAGTGGTTTTTCCCATGAGATATTTCACATTGCCTTCTAATCTTTCGTTTGTTTGGATCTGCTTCACAGCATCTTGATTTCTCATAAAGTCACTAGCTTCCATTTGCTCCAGTCTAACTCTGAAGGAATGAATCTCCTCAGTGAACTTTTGAGATTCTTTTTCCATCTGGCAAATTCGACTTTTTAAGGCATTCTTCTCCTCATTGCCCTTTTGGGCCTCCTTTGCCATTTGAGTTAGTCTATTTTTTAAGGTGTTGTTTTCCTCAGTCAGGCTGTTGACCCTCATTTCATACTTTTCCTGCATCCTTCTCATTTCTCTTTCTAATTTTTCCTCCACTTCTCTTATTTGATTTTTAAAGTCCTTCTTAAGGTCCTCTATGGCCTGCAACCCACTCATGTTTTCCCCTGGGGCTTTTGGAGCAGGACTTCTGACCTCACAGTCCTTTTCCCGCTCTATGCCCCCAAAATAGGAGTCTAGGGTTGCATTTTTCTGTTTCCTTTGCCTTGGCATGTTGCCACTTAATTGCTTGACTTTTGGGCTTGTTGCCACACTATGGTTTTAAGGCCAGCTAGAGGAATTTTCGTCCCGAACGTGTGGGGGGCAACTTCCGTTTCTGGCAAGCTGTAAACCCACCCACAACTTCCACCCTAGATCACAATCCAGATCCAGGGAGGTTAAAGCAAGAGCGATTACCCCCCAAGACTGATCGCTGGATCTCCCCACGATTTGTAGGCTGGGAGCCGGAAATGCCTCTGAAAACTACAAAATGGCGTGTCTCCTCAGGGGCTTCTAGCCCCCAGGGGAGGGAGCTGACGCATTCCCCAAATACAGGTCCCAAAGTCCATAGGACACTAACCTCTTACTTTGTCCTAGGCAAGTCTATGTTGATAATTCTGGAATCGCCACAGCTCCTGGTGTTCTGGGGTTCCTCCAGCCGGCTGCTGGCCCTGCTGCCCTGGAGCTAAAACCTCGGCTCACGCGGACCTGGGCTGGGCTCGGCTCGGCTCCTGTGCTCTGCGCTCTGCGCGCTGCCGGCTCCCAGGCCGTTGTGCTGGTCCTTCCTGCAGGGCTGCTGGGCTGTCCTCAGCGGGAGGTTAGCTTCTCTGTGTCGTTCTGTGGGTGCTGGGGCTCCAGAAGTTGTTCACAGTCCTTTTTTACATAGTTTGTGGGGAATCTGGGGGCAGAGAGGCTTGGAAGAGCTGTTTCTACTCCGCCATCTTGGCTCCGCCTTCCCAACAACTTTTACCAAATAACAAATTATTATCACAAAATCTTAGGTCATAACACTTGTAAGACACAAGGTTACTATATTTATTTGATGCTATAAATTGTATGCCTGCTCTGTTTCATTGAGCTACCTATCTATTTCTTAGCCAGTACCAGATAGTTTTGATAATTACCACCTTATAATATAGTTTGAGATCTAGTACTACTAAATCTCATTCTTTTACACTTTTTTCCATTAATTCCATTAATATTCTTGACTTTTTGTTCTTTCAAATGAATTTTATTATTTTTTTCTAACTCAATAAAATAATTTTTTCATCCTCACATCCGGAGGGCTACGATGTCTATTTTCATTATAGAATCATAGAATCTCAGAATTACGGGGCGGCTAGGTGGCACAGTGAGTAAGAGCACCGGCCTCGGAGTTGGGATGACCTGGGATCGAAACTGGCCTCAGAAAATGAGCACCCACACATAAATAATGACTAGCCATGTAACCTTGAGCAAGTTACTTAACCCCAATTGCTTTAAAAATAAAAAAAAAAGAATCTCAGAATTACAAAGAACCTCAGAGTTCTATAGCCCAATCTACCACTGGAGAGAAATCTCTTATATAAACAATTCCCATAAGTACTCAACCATCCTTTATTTGAAAATTTCCAATGAGGGGGACCCAATGATTCTGAGGCAGTGTATTCTACTCTTGAATGACTTTTATAGTTGCAATTTTGTGTTTAAAATTGTTAAAATGTTAAAAAAATCTTTTCACAGTCAAAATCTGCCACCTTAAGCTCTAAACTATTGCTTCTATTTTTGCTCCCTGGGGCCAAAGGAAACAACTCATCCAAAGTCTCTCTTCAAAAATATTATATCTGTTTTAAACACCTGACTCCATTGCTCTGAACTCCATTAAGTATGACCAAACCTTTACAGCAAAAATTAGTTATTACTATATGTAAAGTTTTACAATGAGTTAAAAAAAAACTTTATAAGTACAAGTTGGGGGAACCTAGATAGAAGTTTACTTGAAAAAGATCTGGGGTTTTTAGAGGGCTTCAAGCTTAATATGAGGCATCAGCTAAATCTGGTCTCAGACACCTAATAGCTATATGACCCTGAGAAAGTTACTTAACTTGTTTTCCTCACTTTTTTCAGTTTCCCAATTACATGTAAAATTTTTCAATATTGATTTTTTTAATTTTGAATTTCAAATTCTCTACCTCCGTCCTCCTTGAGAAGGCAAGTAATTTGATATCAATTATAAATATGAAGTTATGCCGATCATATTTCAATATTACCCAAGTTGCAAAAGAAAACAAAGAAAAATAAAGAAAATGAATAAAAATAAAGAAAGCTTTAAAAACATGCTTCAATCTGCATCCAGAATTCATCAGTTCTTTCTCTAAAGGTGGATGACATTTTTCATCATGGGTCCTTAAGAGCTGTCTTGGATCAATATATCCAAGATCAGAGTATCTAAGTGTTTCACAGTTGTTCATTCTTACAATGCTCCTGTTACTATGTAAAATGTTCTCCTGGTTCTGTTTACTTCATTTTGCCTAAGTTCATTTAAGCGTTTCCATCTTTTTCTGAAATCATTCTGCTTGTCATGTCTTATAGCACAATAGTATTCCATCACAACCATATAGCATTTGTTTAGACAATCCCCAACTGATGATCACCCCTTCAATTTTCAATTATTTGCCACCACAAAGAGATGCTATAAATATTTTTATGCAAATAGGTAATTTTCCTTTTTCTTTGATTTTTTTGGGTTACAGATATAGTAGTGGTATTGCTAGGTCAAAGGATATGAATAGTTTTAGACTACTTTAACCGTAATTTCAAATTGTTTTCTGGAATGGTTGAACTACTTCACAACTCCACCAGCAGTGCACTAATGTATTAATTTTTCCCCATCCCCTCCAACATCTGTTATTTTCCTTTTCTGTAATGTAAGCCAATCTAATATGTGTGAGGTGGCACCTGAGAAGTTGTTTTAATTTATGTTTTCTAGTTAGTAGTAATTTAGAGCATGTTTTTCATGTGACTATATAACTTTGATTCCTTCTTCTGAAAATTGTCTGTTCATTCCCTTTAACAATTTAGAAACTGGGGAATGGTTTTTATTTTTGTAAATTTGGCTTTGTTCTTCATATTTTTGAGAAATCAGGCCTTTATCAGAGAAACTTGCTGTAAAAATGTATTTTTGAGTCTCCTATTTTCCTTCTAATATTGACTACATTAGTTTCTGCAAAAGTTTTTTTAATTTCATGCAATCAAAATTATACATTTAACTTGTTCCTCTCTATCTCTTTTCTGATCATAAACTCTTCCCTTATTCAAAGATCTTACATGTACATTTTTCATTCTCCCCTAATTTACTTATCTTATCCTTTATGTCTAAATCATTTATCTATTTTGATTTTATCTTGGTATCAGATGTTGGCTTATGCCTAGTTTCTTTCAACTGCTTTCCAGTTTTCCCAGAATTTTCTGTCAGGTGGTTAAGTTCTTATCCCAAAAACTTAGATTTTTGGGCTTATCAAACATTAGATTACTATGGTCATTTACTACTATGTATTATGTACCTGATCTATTTCACAGATGCATCACTCTATTTATTATCTAGTACCAGATTGTTTTGGTGATTTCCACTTTATAATATAGTTTGAAATCTGCTACTGCTAGGCTGCCATTCTTCATATTTTTTCCATTGATTCTCTTGATATTTTTGACCTTTTGTTTTTCCAGATGAATATTGTTACTTCTTTTTCTAGCTCTATAAAATAATTCCTTGACAATTTGATTGACACATTGAATAAATAATTCTACTTAAATAGAATTGTCATTGACATTTATTGACTCAGCTTACTTACGAGTAATTAATATTTCTCCAGTTGTTTAGATTTGTCTTTATTTGTGTAAAAAGTTTCGTAATTCTGTTTACAGGGTCCCTGAGTTTATCTTGGCATGTAGGCTCCCAAGTATTTTATGTTGTCTGCAGTCATTCTAAAAGGAATTTTTCTTTCTCTTGCTGCTGAGTTTTGTTGGTAGTATGTAGAAATGATGATGATTTTTGTGAGTTTATTTTTTATCCTGAAAGTTTGTTAAAGTTGTTGTTGCAACTAGTTCATCCTCTTTACAGTTAGTGCTTGCTCTTGGCTCCAAATAGATAATACCTAACACTTTAAGAAAGGCTCCATTTATTCTTGTGCTTTCTGTTATTTGTTTTTTTTTTTTTTTAACAGGAATGGGTGTTGTATTTTGTCAAACGTTTTTTTCTGCATCTTTTGAGATAATCATAATTTTTGTTGTGTTTATTATTTATATGGTCAATTTTGCCAATAATTTTCCTAATATTGAACCAGCTTTGAATCCCTAGTTTAAATCCCACCTGGTCATAGTGTATGTAGTATATCTTTCTGATATATTGCTATAATCACCTTGTCAGCATTTTATATAAAATTTTTTTCTGCACTGGTTTTCATTAAAAGAATTGGTCTATAGTTATCTTTCTCTGTTGTTGTTCTCCCTGGTTTAGCTATCAGCACCATCTTTGTGTCATAAAAAGAATTTGGTAGGACTCCTTCTTTGCCTATTTTTCAAAATGGTTTACATAGTAATTGGGAATAATTGCTCCTTAAGTATTTAGTGAAATTCGCTTGTAAGTCCATCTGGTCCTGGGGATTTTTTCTTAGGGAACTCATTGATGGTTTTTTCTATTTCTTTTTCAAAGATAGAGTTACTTAAGTATTCTCTTTCCTCTTCTGTTAATCTATTCAGTTTATATTTTTATAAACATTCATCCATTTCACTTAGTTTGTCAGTTTTATTGACACATAATTGGGTAAAATAACTCCTAATAATTGCTACAGTTTCATCTTCATTGATGGTACATTCATCCTATTCATTTTTGATAGTAGTAATTTAGTTTTCTTCTTACTTTTATAAATCCAATTAACCAATTGTTTATCTTTTTAAAATAAAACCAACTCCTAGCTTTATCTCTTAGTTCAATATTTTTTTTAATTTTAATTTTATTAATCTCTCCTCTGATTTTTAGGATTTTCATTTTGCTATTTAATTGGAAAATTTTAATTTGTTATTTTTCTAGTGTTTTTTCTGGTTCTATGTCCAATTCATCTATCTGCTCTTTCTCTCTTTTACTGATATTTATGTTCAGATATGTATGTGTGTATATATATCTATACATATGTATGTATAGATATATATATATATATACATACACATGTGCATGTGTGTGTGTGTGTGTGTGTGTGTGTGTGTGTGTGTATTCCCTTATGCATTGCTTTGACTGCTACCCACAAACTTTGGAACATTGTCTCATTGCTGTAATTCTCTTTAATGAAACTATTTGTTGTTTCTATGATTTGTTCTTTGACCTACTCATTCTTTTGGATTAGATTATTTAGTTTCCAATTAACTTTTAATCTATGTTTTACACAGCCCTTTATTTAAGGTAATTTTTATTGCATTATGATCTGAAAGGACACATTTAATATCTCTGCTTTTCTGCATTTGATTGTGAGGTTTTTATGCACTAATACATGCTCAGTGATTGTGGAGGTGACATGTACAGTTGATAAAAACCGATACTCTTTTTTATTCCCATTTGGCTTTCTCCAGAGGTCTATCATGTCTATTTTTTTCTAAGATTCTAATAATCTCCTTAACTTCTTTCTTATTTATTTGGTAGTTAGGTTTATCTAGCCTTCAGAGGAGAAAGTTAGCAGTCAAGTTTTACTTCTGTTTCCTCCCGGAATTAAATCAACTTTTCCTTTAAGAATTTGTATGCTATGCCATCTAATGGATGTGTGCTTAGTATTGATATTACTTCATTGTTTATGGTGACTTTCAGCAATATATAGTTTCTCTACTTATCCCTTTTAAGTAGGTCTATTTTTGATGCTCTGAGTCAGCCTTCACCCTTAGGACATAGATCTCTTTCTGACTTCTTAAGTTGTCTTAGGCTGGAAATATGTCTAACTTTTGACCTTTTGTTGGCTCTGCCACTCCAGAATTTGATTTGAGGAGCCATTTTAAAGTTTTATGGAGAGCTGAGTGCTTACTCTACTTCACCATCTTGGCTCTGTACTAGGAAGTCAAGTCAAGATTAATCCTTCATCTCAGACACGTTCACTCAGCACTCCTCCCAAACCATCCCCCACGCTCTGCCATGCCAGCATGACCTGGCCCATTAACTTGTGCTCTACTCTCAGCTCAGAAATTTCTTTGCTACTGTTATAGTCTCTACTGACATACTTTGCCCCTTTCTGTCCATATTATTAAGTTCCTATTATATGCCAGGCATCGTGCTAAGTGCTATACTTCACCATTCTGTTGCATCAAGCAGAGAAATGCAACTCTTTCCACACCCTCTCCTTAACCTCTTGTGTGGAGGAAGTAGTGGTAGAGGAGACTCAATGCTTGTTTAGCCTGGAATGGCAGCATCAGAAGCTACAACAGCTGTCAGTCAGAGAACCAAAGAAAAGAGGGAAGGGAGGAGAACAGCAATGGTTGAGAGGTATGCACCAGGTGTTAAATAAAGAGGACTGGCATCAATCTAGGGCAAGATCTGATCACATGCACACACACACACACACACACACACACACACACACACGTGCACTCACCCTTCCAGAAGTCACCTGGGACAGGAACTAAATCCAGTGAAAAATAAATTCCTAAAAATTTTGGAGACTCAGACAGCTTTGAGGTTTAGCTCTGAGAGATCCATAATTAAAGAGGAAAGGAGTCAGGAAGTGAGTGATAGGAGAATATAAGGGAGAAAAGACTGAAATTATCCAAGATCTTGGGAGCAAGCAAACTCAGTTAAAAACCTTAAGCCCAAGCAGATAAATCAAGAGGAAAGCTAGTAAAAGAGAAGGGATATTGCCTCTAAGATATTTAAATGAGTCCAAACAACTCTGCATAAATGTTGTTAGAAAAAAAAATACTGGTTGAGAATGGAAGATCTTGTGGATTTCCAACAGATCATGGAATAACAAAAGGATATCCCCAAATATTTCAAGAGAAGTAAGAATTGTGGAAACGGAATGTATGTCTGATGAAACAAAAACAATTGGCAGAATAGAAAAACTTGAATTTGTGATGGTTTTTCCAAATATACAGAAGACAAACGACTGATTGTGAATACAAATGTGCAGAAGAAAAAGACAATCTAGAATGGGAGAAGCAAAAAGCAATAATATTAAAAGAGCACATGTTCTCTATGTAAACAAAGATAGTGTCTCACGACACAGAGACAACTTAATGATCATAAGTCTCCATGAAGAATACAAGTCAAAAAACTTGTACATAGTAATGCAAGCAACAATATGATAAAATTGTCCAGAACTCCAAAACTTCTGAAAGCATAAAACAATGTGCAGAAATTCTATAGAATGCTTCCAGAAAAACAAACAAAACACCATATTGAAAACTACAGAGAGGCTGGAACAAGGTGTGCAGAGGCTGAGAAGAGGCCTGGTCAACATGGCGGCAAGCTGATCCACCAACTGCAAGGGCCATTGCCAGGTCTATCACTGCAGGGATGGGATCTGATGGAGCTGGGTAAGAGACAAATGCAGGGCCCAGGGCAGTGACAGCAGCTACTCCTGGGACTACCAACCCACAGCCTGGAAATTTAAAAAGCCCCTATCTGAACTTCCAGGGACCAAGATGGCAGAGTGAACTCAGGCTGCTCCAATTCCCCGCTCTGACCATGAAAACAGAGTAATTACAGCCCCAGAGCAAAATTTTAAACAGTAAAGGTTTGGGAATCCCGGAGGAAGGGCATGGCTAAGGCCCTGCCTCAAAATGGGTGAAAAATAGACTGCTAAGACAAAGACTCTAGAACGGTAATATTGTGAAAGGGAGGAACCAAATTCAGAAGGAGACAGTATTGACTCTACACCCACAGCTGAAGCCTCAACAGGGAATGTGAACAGGCACAGAAAGTTTTCTTAGATGAGCTCAAAAAGAACTTTGAAAACCAAATTAGAGAGGTAGAAGATAAAATCAATAATTCTTTTAAAATCAAAATTGTGAAATTAGAAGTAACATTACAAAGAAGAAAACTGCTCCTTAAAAAGAAAAAATATGTGAAATAGAAAATGAGCTTCAAAAACTAACTGAGAAAAATAATTCACTAAAAGTTAAAATCAACCAAATTGAAGCTAATAACTCTATGAGGCACCAAGAATCAGTCAAACAAAACATCAAGAATTAAAAGTTAGAAAAAGATGTAAAATATCTCAATGGGAAAATAACTGACCTGGAAAACAGATCCAGGAGAGATACTCTGAGAATTATGATCCCTCAGAAAATACTCAGAAAATCATGATGGAAAAATGAGCCTGGAAAACATCTTCCAAGAGCACATCAAGGAAAACTGCCCTGAGATCACAGAACCAGAGGGTAAAATAGAAATCGAGAGAATTCACTGGTCACCTCCTGAAAGAGATCCCAAATTGAAATGTCTGTGAAATGTTGTGGTCAAACTCCAGAACTATCAGGTAAAGGAGAAAACACTACAAGCAGCCAGAAAGAAACAATTCAAATATCTCAGAACCACAATGAGGATCTCACAGGATCTGGCAGCTTCTACACTGAAAGATCAGAGGAACTGGAATATGATTTTTTGCAAGGCAAAAGAGCTCAAGTTACAACCATGAATCACATACCCAGCAAAACTGAGCATAATCTTCCAGGCAAGGAGATGGTGATTCAATGATATAATGGACTCCCAAAACTTCCTGATAAAAAAGCCAGAGCTCAGTGGAAAATGTAACCTCTAATCACAAGACTCAAGAGAGACATAGAAAGGTAAATAGGAAATACACACACACACACACACATGCACGCATGCGTGCGCGCCATAACCTGTTATTTAATAAGAGCAAACTGTTTACATCCCTATATGGGAAGCTGATACATGTTAATATCAAGAACTCTATACTAATGGCAACATCTAAAAGAGATATAGATAAATAGAGGGTGGGGTATGAATTACACAAAATTATGATTAAAAAAACCTTATTAAAGGCTGCAAAGGGACTGCAATGGAAGAAGAGGAAAGAATGAAGCAGCAAAGGGTAAATTATATCACACGAAGAGGCATAAAAACATTATAGTAGAGGGAAAGAAGGGAGGGAGGCAAGCATTATATGAGCTTTTGCCCCATTGATTCTGGGGCAAGGAGGGAATAACATAATCAGTTAAGTATAGGACTCTGTGGAGAAGAGACATAAAACTTATCATAACAGAGGCAAAGAAGGGAGGGAGAGGAGCATTGCATGAGAACTATTCTCGTCAATCTTGGTTCAAGGAAGAAATAACATACTATGTTAAGTATAAAATTCTATCATACCCTACAGACAGTAGGAGGGGTAAGAGGCAGATAAGAAGGGGGGTGCAGTTAGAAGGGAGGGAAGAAATAGTAAGGAGGAAGGGCAGGAAAAGGGAGGGGGGCTGATGAGGGAATACTGAGGGAAGTGGCAGTCAAAAGGAAAACTCTTTTTTTTTTTTTAAACAAATGCATTATTAACTTCTGTTTTACATCAGTTCATTTCCGCCAGATTTTGAGTTGCAATCATTTTGCCCCCATTATTCCCCTACCCAACCTCCCAGAATAGCAGTCCCAGAATATATCGCTTCCTCCAAACTGCTCTCTCCCATACCTTCTCCCATACCCCCATCGACTTTTCCATTAGAGGAAGGTGAATCTTTGTGTCCCAATGCCTGCACATCTTATCTCCCTATTACAAGCAAAAGAGTATTAATATTAGTATTTATATATATATTTGAAACATTTAATGTTAAGACCTCGAATTTCAGATCCATTTCCTTCCTCCCTTGTCACCCATTCCCTCTTGGGAGATAAGTAATTCAGTACATGTTGTACATGTCTGGCTATGCAAAACATTATCATAGTAGATATATTGTACAAGGCTGCTTATAATTCCCTCCCACTCATCCCACCCCCCACCTGGTCCATTCCCTACATGATCCTGTCCTCTTCTATAGTGGGTACTTCCAACCTCCCCTCCCCACAAGGATGCCCTCCCATCCATCATCCCTCCTCTCATCCCCCTTCCCCCTATCCTGCTGCAGGTTGAGATATCCCATTTAGTATGTATGTCATTCTCTCCCTGAACCAAATTCAATGTGAATGTGGTTTTGCCATTTGAGCCTTCCTATTCTCGCCCTCCTTTGCAACCACTTCCCCTTGCTTCTTCTACTTGGGATAGTTTACCCTACCCTGTCTCTCCCCATATCCTCTTGCCACTTTCCTCTCTCACCTCATAATATCATCCCTTGAGTATTCTCCCTTCCCAACAAATTCGACCTATGCCCTCTATCCATATATAACTGTAACCATATACACACACATTCACATATGTATTCATATGACCACACACCCTTCTTCCATTATTTTCATAGTGAGAAAGATATCATCAGTCACAGTTATTGCTTTTCCATATAGGAATGTAAATAGTTCAACTTTGATAAGTTCCTTTTGGTTTCTTTTCCCTGATTACCTTCTCAGGCATCTCTTCCTTCTTGTGTCTGGATGTCAAATTTTCTATTCAATTCTGGTTTTTTCCTCAAGAATGCTTGAAAGTCCTCTATTCCACTGAATGACCATATTTTCCCCTGAAACAAAATACTCAGTTTTGCTGGGTAGGTGACCCTTGGGTTCATTCCCAGCTCTTTTGCCCTCTGGAATATCATATTCCATGCCCTTCGATCCCTCAGTGTAGAAGCTGCCAGGTCCTGGGCTATTCTGATTGTGTTTCCACAATATTGAAATTGTTTCTTCATGGCTGCTTGGAGTATTTTCTCCTTGATCTGGGGATTCTGGAACCTGGCTATAATATTCCTGGGAGTTTTCTTTTTGGGATCTTTTTCAGGAGGTGATCTGTGGATTCTTTCAACCTCTATTTTGCCCTCTGGATCTAAAACATCAGGGCAGTTTTCCTTGAGAATTTCTTGAAGGGTGATTTCTAGGTTCTTTCTTTGATCATGGCTTTCAGGTAGTCCAATAATTTTTAAATTGTCTCTCCTGGATCTATTTTCCAGGTCAGTGGTTTTTCCCATGAGATATTTCACATTGCCTTCTACTCTTTCGTTTGTTTGGATCTGCTTAACAGCATCTTGATTTCTCATAAAGTCATTAGCTTCCATTTGCTCCAGTCTAACTCTGAAGGAATGAATCTCCTCAGTGAACTTTTGAGATTCTTTTTCCATCTGGCAAATTCGACTTTTTAAGGCATTCTTCTCCTCATTGCCCTTTTGGGCCTCCTTTGCCATTTGAGCTAGTCTATTTTTTAAGGTGTTGTTTTCCTCAGTCAGGCTGTTGACCCTCATTTCATACTTTTCCTGCATCCTTCTCATTTCTCTTTCCAATTTTTCCTCCACTTCTCTTATTTGATTTTTAAAGTCCTTCTTAAGGTCCTCTATGGCCTGCAACCCACTCATGTTTTCCCCTGGGGCTTTTGGAGCAGGACTTCTGACCTCACAGTCCTTTTCCCGCTCTATGCCTCCAAAATAGGAGTCTAGGGTTGCATTTTTCTGTTTCCTTTGCCTTGGCATGTTGCCACTTAATTGCTTGACTTTTGGGCTTGTTGCCACACTATGGCTTTAAGGCCAGCTAGAGGAATTTTCGTCCCGAACGTTTGGGGGGGCAACTTCCGTTTCTGGCAAGCTGTAAACCCACCCACAACTTCCATCCTAGATCACAATCCAGATCCAGGGAGGTTAAAGCAAGAGCGATTACCCCCCAAGACTGATCGCTGGATCTCCCTACAGTTAGCATGCAGGCTGGGAGCTGGAGCTGCCTCTGAAAACTACAAAATGGGGTGTCTCTTCAGTGGTTTCTAGCCCCCAGGGGAGGAAGCTGACGCATTCCCCAAATACAGGTCCCAAAGTCCATAGGACACTAACCTCTTACTTTGTCCTAGGCATGTCTATGTTGATAATTCTGGAGTCGCCACAGCTCCTGGTGTTCTGGGGTTCCTCCAGCCGGCTGCTGGCCCTGCTGCCCTGGGGCTAAAACCTCGGCTCATGCGGACCTGGGCTGGGCTCGGCTCCTGTGCTCTGCGCCCTGTGTGCTGCCAGGTCCCAGACCACTGCGCTGGTCCTTCCTGCAGGGCTGCTGGGCTGTTCTCAGCGGGAGGTTAGCTTTTCTGTGTCGTTCTGTGGGTGCTGGGGCTCCAGAAGTTGTTCAGAGTCCCCTTTTACATAGTTTGGGGGGAATCTGGGGGCATAGTGGCTTGGAAGAGCTGTTTCTACTCCGCCATCTTGGCTCTGCCCCCAAAAGGAAAACTCTTAAAGAGGGAAAGGGAGAAGGGAGAAAAATAAAAGCATAAACACAGGAGGAAATAGGATGGAGGGAAAGATACAGATAGTAATCATAACTGTGAATGTGAATGGGATGAAATCTCCCATAAAACGGAGGTGGATAGCAGAATGGATTAAAAACCATAATCCTACAATATGCTATTTACAAGAAATGCATCTGAAACAGGGGGATACACACAGGGTAAAGGTAAAAAGCTGGAGTAGAATATATCATGCCTCAGCTAAAGCAAAAAAAACATGAATAGCAATCCCTATCTCAGACAAAGCAAAAGAAAAAATAAATCTAATTAAAAGAGAAAAGGAAGGAAACTATATCCTGCTAAAAGGCACCATAGAAAATGAAGCAATATCATGATTAAACATTCATGCACCAAGAGGTACAACACCCAAATTCCTAAAGGAGAAGTTAAGGATGTTAGAGAAAGAAATAGATAGCAAAACTATACTAGTGGGGGACTTAATTCTCCCCCTCTCTGAGCTTGATAAATCTAACCTCAAAATAAACAAGAAAGAAGTTAAGGAGGTAAATAGAATCTTAGAGAAGACAGATATGGTAGATCTCTGGAGAAAACTGAATGGGGATAAAAAGGAATATACCTTCTTCTCAGCAGTATATGGCACATATACAAAAATTGACTATGTTCTAGGGCATAAAAACCTCACAATTCAGTGCAGAAAGGCAAAAATATTAAATGCATCCTTCTCAGATCATGATGCAATAAAAATTATATGTAATAAAGGACCATGGAAGGATAGACTAAAAACTAATTGGAAACTAAATAACTTAATCCTAAAAAATGATTGAGTCAAACAAGAAATTATAGAAACAATAAACAACTTCTTTCAAGAGAATGACAATAATGAGACAACATACCAAAACTTGTGGGATACAGCAAAAGCAGTCCTTAGGGGAAGTTTTATATCCTTGAATGCATACATAAATTACATAGAGAAAATGGAGGTCAATAAATTGGGCATACAACTGAAAAAGCTAGAAAAAGAACAAATTGGAAATCCCAAATTAAATACTAAATTAGAAATAATGAAAACCAAAGGAGAGAGTAATAAAATTGAATTTAAGAAAATTATTGAATTAATAAATAAAAGAGCCGGTATTATGAAAAAACCAACAAAATTGATAGACCTTTAGTCAACATGATAAAAAAAAGAAGAAAACCAAATTATGAGTATCAAAAATGAAAAGGGTGAAATGAAGAGGAAATTAAAACAATAATTAGGAATTATTTTGCCCAATTGTATGCACATAAGTTTGATACTTAGTGAAATGGATGAATATTTACAAAAATATAAGTTGCCCAGATTAAGTGAAGAGGAAGTAAACTACTTAACCTCATCTCAGAAAAAGAAATTGAACAAACCATCAATGAGCTCCCTAGAAAAAAAATTTCCAGGGTCAGATGGCTTCACTAATGAATTTTACCAAACATTTAAGGAACAATTGACTCCAATATTTTACAAACTATTTGGAAAAATTGGAGAAGAAGGTGTCCTACCAAATTCTTTTTATGACACAAACATGGTACTGATACCTAAATCTGGAAGAGACAAAACAGAGAAAGAAAATTATAGACCAATTTCCTTTCTGAATATAGATGCAAAAATACTAAATAAAATATTAGCCAAAAGACTGCAGCAACTCATCATGAGAATAATACACTTTCATCAGGTAGGATTTATTCCACGAATGCAAGGGTGGTTCAATATCAGGAAAACTATCAGTATAATTGACCACATCGATATCAAAACTAGCAGAAATCGACCCAGCAGTTAATGAATATAGTAATCTATTGTTCCATAAACCCAAAGACCCCAGTTTTGGGGATAAGAATGTACTATTTGACAAAAACTGCTGGGAAAACTGGAATACAGTATGGCAGAAACTGGGCATAGATCATTATCTAACACCATATACCAAAATCAAGTCTAAATGGGTGCATGATCTAGGTATAAAGGATGATACTGTAAGCAGTCTGGGAAAGCAAGGAATAGTTTACCTGACAGATTTGTGGAGAGGGGAAGACTTCATGATGAAACCAGAGTTAGAGAGCATTATAAAATGCAAAATGGATAATTCAGATTACATTAAATTGAAAAGCTTCTGTACGAATAAAGCTAATTTCATCAAGATTAAGAGGGAAGTGGTAAATTGGGAAAGAATTTTTACAACCAGTTTCTCTGATAAAGGCCTCATTTCTAAAATATAGAAAGAGCTGAATCAAATTTATAAGAATACAAGCCACTCCCCAATTAATAAATGGTCAAAGGATATGAACAGGCAACTCTCAGAGAATGAAATTAAAGATATCTATAGGCATATAAAAATGTTCTAAATCACTAGTGATTAGAGAAATGCAAATCAAAACAACTTTGAGGTACACATCTCATTGGCCAGATTGGCTAAGATGACAAAACAGGAAAATGACAAATGCTGGAGAGGATGTGGAAAAATTGGAACACTTATGCATTGTTGGTGGAGTTGTGAACTGATCTAACCATTGTGGAGAGCAATCTGGAACTATGCCCAAAGGGCTATAAATAAGTGCATGCGCTTTGACCCAGCAATACCATTTCTAGGGTTATATCCCAAAGAGATCAGAGAAGTGGGAGGAGGACCCATATATACAAAAATATTTATAGCAGCTTTTTTGTAGTGGCAAAGAATTGGAACTCAAGGGGATGCCCATCACTTGGGAAATGGCTGAACAAGTTGTGGTATATGAATGTAATTTAATATTACTGTGACATAAGAAATGAGGAACGGACAGACTCCATAACAACCTGGAGAGACTTATATAAATTGATGCTGAGTGAGAAGAGCAGAACCAGGAGAAATCTATACACAATCACAGACACAACATATGTGTGACAACTAACCTAAATCTACTGGAACCCTCTCAGCAATGTAAGGTTATAAGACAACTCCAAAAGACTCATGATCGAAAGAGATATCCACATCCTGAGAAAGAGATGCTGAGTCTGAATGCAGATGGAAACCAACTACTTGCTGTGTTTCTTTTTCTTGTTTTGTTTTGTTTCCTCTTTCCCACTGATCATTCAAGCAGTTATAATCCTTCTCTACAACCTAATGATTAATGTGAAGATATTTGTAGATCCTATATTCTAGTGCATGCTGCCATGGCAGGGGCTGGGGGTAGAGGAGAGGGAGGGAGAGAAATTTGAAACTCAAGGGACTGTGGAACTGAATGATGTAAACTAAAAGCAAATAAACAAACCAATTTAATTAAAAAAAAAAAGAAAACTACATGACACATAGTGGTTGGAGTTAGTATTTTCTTTTTTGTATTTATTTATTTTAAACAAATGCTTTATTAACTTCAGTTTTACATCATTCATTTCCGCCAGATTTTGAGTTACAATTTTTCCCCCTGTTTTTTCCCCTACCCACCATCCCAGAATAGCAGTCCCACAAGATATCACTTCCTCAAATCTGCTGTCTCCCATATCTTCTCCCATACCCCCTTTGACTTTTCCATTAGAGCAAGGTGAATCTCTGTGCCCCAATGCCTGCACACCTTATATCCCAATTACATGCAAAAGAGTATTAATAATAGTATTTATATATATTTGAAACATTTAATTTTAAGACCTCGAATTTCAGATCCATTCCCTTCCTCCCTTGTCACCCATTCCCTCTGGGAAGATAAGTAATTCAGTATATGTTGTATATCTCTAGCTATGCAGAACATTAAAATGGTAGATATATTGTACAAGGCGGCTTATAATTCCCTCCCTCCCATCCCACCCCCCACCTGGTCCATTCCCTACTTGATCCTGTCCCTCTTCTATAGTGGGTACTTCCAACCTCCCCTCCCCCCAAGGATGCTCTCCCATCCATCATCCCTCCTCTCATCCCCCTTCCCCCTATTCTGCTGCAGGTTGAGATATCCCATTTAGTATGTATGTCATTCTCTCCCTGAACCAAATTCAATGAGAATGTGGTTTTGCCTTTTGCCTTCCTATTCTCCCCCTCCCTTGCAACCACTTCCCCTTGCTTCTTCTACATGAGATAGTTTACCCTACCCTGTCTCTCCCCATCTCCTCTTGCCACTTTCCTCTCTCACCTCATAATTTCATCCCTTGAGTATTCTCCCTTCCCAACAAATTTAACCTATGCCCTCTATCCATATATAACTGTAACCATATACACACACATTCACATATGTATTCATATGACCATACACCCTTCTTCCATTATTTTCATAGTGAGAAAGATTTCATCAGTCACAGTTATTGTTTTTCCATATAGGAATGTAAATAGTTCAACTTTGATAAGTTCCTTTTGATTTCTTTTCCCTGATTACCTTCTCAGGCATCTCTTGCTTCTTGTGTCTGGATGTCAAATTTTCTATTCAATTCTGGTTTTTTCCTCAAGAATGCTTGAAAGTCCTCTATTCCACTGAATGACCATATTTTCCCCTGAAACAAAAGACTCAGTTTTGCTGGGTAGGTGACCCTTGGGTTCAGTCCCAGCTCTTTTGCCCTCTGGAATATCATATTCCATGCCCTTTGATCCCTCAGTGTAGAAGCTGCCAGGTCCTGGGCTATTCTGATTGTGTTTCCACAGTATTGAAATTGTTTCTTCATGGCTGCTTGTAATATTCTCTCCTTGATCTGGGAATTCTGAAACCTGGACACAATATTCCTGGGAGTTTTCTTTTGGGGATCTTTTTCAGGAGGTGATCTTTGGATTCTTTCAACCTCTATTTGCCCTCTGGGTCTAAAACATCAGGGCAATTTCCCTTGAGAATTTCTTGAAGGGTGATTTCTAGGTTCTTTCTTTGATCATGGCTTTCAGGTAGTCCAATAATTTTTAAATTGTCTCTCCTGGATCTATTTTCCAGGTAAGTGGTTTTTTTCCCATGAGATATTTCACGTTGCCTTCTATTCTTTCATTTGTTTGGATCTGCTTAACAGCATCTTGATTTCTCATAAAGTCATTAGCTTCCATTTGTCCAGTCTAACTCTGAAGGAATGAATCTCCTCAGTGAGCTTTTGAGAATTTTTTTCCATCAGGAAAATTCGACATTTTAAGGCATTCTTCTCCTCATTGCCCTTTTGGGCCTCCTTTGCCATTTGAGTCAGTCTATTTTTTAAGGTGTTGTTTTCCTCAGTCACTCTGTTGACCCTCATTTCATACTTTTCCTGCATCCTTCCCATTCCTCTTCCCAATTTTTCCTCCACTTCTCTTATTTGATTTTTAAAGTCCTTCTTAAGGTCCTCTATGGCCTGTAACCCGCTCATATTTTCCTTTGGGGCTTTTGGAGCAGGAGTTCTGACCTCACAGTTCTCTTCCTGTTCTGTGCTTTGATCCTCTTTCCCCCCAAAATAGGAGTCTAATGTTTCATTTTTCTGTTTATTTTGTTTCCTTTGCCTTGGCATGTTGCCACTTAATTACTTGACTTTTGGGCTTGTTGCCACAGTAGGACTCTGCCACCAGACAGGGGAGCTTCCATCCCGAACGTGTGTGGCCTTCACAACTTCCGGTTCTGGCAAGCTGGATACCCACCCCACGACCTCCACGCCAGACCACATTCCAGATCCAGGGAGGTTAAAGCAAGAGAGAATATCCCCCAAGACTGATCGCTGGATCTCTCTACAGTTTACACGCCAGGAGCTGGAGCTGCCACTGAAAACTGCAAAATGGTGTGTCTCCTCAGCGGCTTCTAGCCCCTAGGGGAGGAAGCTGACGCATTCCCCAAAGACCATAGGGCACTAACCTCTCACTTTGTCCTAGGCATGTCTCTGTTGATAATTCTGGAATCGCCACAGCTGCTGGTGTTCTGGGGTCCCTCCAGCCAGCTGCTGGCCCAGCTGCCCTAAAACCTTGGCTCACACAAGGACCTGGGCTCGGCTCACCACACTTCGCACTGTGCTGCTGGCTCCCAGAGCACTGCACTGGTCCTTCCTACAGGGCTCCTGGGCTGTCCTCAGCGGGAGGTTAGCTTCTCTGTGTCGTTCTGTGGGTGCTGGGGCTCCAGAAGTTGTTCAGAGTCCCCTTTTACATAGTTTGGAGGTGATCTGGGGGGAGAGTGCCTTCGAAGTGCTGTTTCTACTCCCCCATCTTCGGAGTTAGTATTTTCAATGACAAACAAGTCAAGTACCAAGGTGAAATACCTTCAAATATAATTGAAAGGAAATTTGAATAATACAAAACTAATTTGCACTTACAAGAAACTTATAATGTATTCTGAAGATCAAAGAAGTCCAAGATGCAACCCAAGGTGAGCCTAATTATGACAAAGATGGATGTTCAATAAAAGAAAATAATTTAAAACATTCCTGTCAAGAAAAAAAAATATATGAGATTATTTGCTTTGTAAGCACATCAGAAAATAAACACCAAAGAAAGCTCTCTGCTTCTCTCTCTACATCTCTCTGTCCCCATCTCTTTCTATTTCTCTCTCTTTCCTCTCTTCTTCCTCAGCCCCTCTCTCATTTTTCTCTCTCTCTTTCCTCTCATTCTCTGTTTCTCCTGCCACCCTACTCTGTCTCTCTGTCTCTCTCCTCATCCTCTCCTTGTCCTCTCCTCATTTTCCTCCTCCTCCTCCTCCTTCTTCTCCTTCTTCACTTTCCTCCTCCTCCTCCTCCTCCTCCTCCTCCTCCTCCTCCTCCTCTTCTTCTTCTTCTTCTTCTTCTTCTTCTTCTTCTTCTTCTTCTTCTTCTTCTTCTTCTTCTTCTTCTCCTTCTTCTCCTTCTTCTCCTTCTTCTCCTTTTCCTCTTCCTTCCCCACCTCCCTCTCTCTTCCTCTTCCTGTAACAGCAACCACATCTGACAGCATGTACATTTCATATCTATACTCAGTCTGCCACTTCTTCAAATAAGGAAAAGTTATGCATCTCCTCATCTCTCCTCTTTGGTCTATAATCTCTTGGTTTATTCCCCTCTCACTCCACTCCTGACTCTCTAGGTCTTCTTCCTCCCCTCCATTTCTCAATTCCTTTTATTGTGTTATCTTACTCATTAGAATGGAAGATCATTGAGGGCACAGAATATCTTTCTTTCTGCCTGTATTTTAATTCCATGGACTTGGCACAATGCCTAACACATAGAAACTACTTAATAAGTGTTTGTTGACTTGTTGACTTGACTTGTTCCTTAATTTATTGCTTTCTCCTTCCCCTAATGAACTATTTTGCACAAATATATCCAAGGATGTGGTGGGAAGGGAAGGAGGGTCTAGAAATTACAAGACATTTAGAGTCAGCTGGGATTTAAGAATTTACCTTAGTAGGCATAGATTTTGGGCAAACAGACCCTTGTATAGCTAGCTAGGTACCATATCAGAAAATTTTAAGCAAAGTTTCAATAGACCCACTAGAACAGATGAAAAAAATACTTTAAGGGGGAGCTAAAATTGCTCCTTGTAAATATCCAGCATGATACAGAATCAGGTAAACACATTTTTATTCTGACAACTAAAAATCTTTCTTGATCTGTGTCTCAGTCTAGTACTTAGTCCCAAAGCAATCATTCGAAGGGAGATCATGAACTTCTAAAAACTCAGGTTTCGGGTGGGAGTTCTTTCTCTGCCCAAGCAGAGCATCGTTGCTTTTTATACTTGAACATAAGGCAAGTTGAGAAGCCAGAGGCCCTAGTGTGTTTTATAGACTCCCCTTCCTCTTCAAATTGGCATCATGCATAGAGTTTTCTAGCCCCCAAATGCCTTTATTGACCACAATTCCCCAGCAACTCTGCAGGACATCTGCTTAGCCCCATATCATGTGTCAAATTTCATGAAGTTTCATTCAGCCTGCTCCATGCAGCATTCCAAGCCTCCCCAGTGAAAGTGGCAAACCAGCAGTCCTATCCCATCAGCCTTGGGCGTCCATTATCCTGAAGCCCTTGCTAGTGATCCCTCCCTCAAATATGTTCTTTGTCTTGAACTTGGCTCCTGGGATTCTTTCTTGGTAATAGACTTAAAGGACTGATTGACTAAAGAATCAGGCTTCTCTCCCACCCTCGCTGGTGGCTCCAGTAAAGCTCTGAGCTGGGTTAAGTCATGGGATTTTGTTTTTTATGAAGTGTGGTTATTTTCAGTAAGCTTTTCAATCATGCCTCTGTAATTTGAAAGCACTTTTGTTCAGGATATGTGGCCTGTTTTATGTAGCCTTATTTGTGGTTGGACTGTTTGCTTTTATATATAATTATAAGGCTAATACCACAAGGAAACGAAAATCTAACCCAAGTTTTGTTTTCCTTGCTAAATTAAAAATGAAATCAAATCTATTTAGCTGTTGCTTAAACAAGGCGGAAAAGCTTGTTGAGGGGAACGGGGAGGCTAACATCCCCAGAGCCTGATCAAATTCTCTGTGTCTACAAAATCAACCCAGAGAGGCATTAGAAGCCCCAGGCACATATAGCTGCTCCTTACTAAAGGGCCTCAAGTATAACCTATGTGGTATAGTGACTAGAGAGCCTAATTTGGCATTAGGAAGACCTGAGTTTGAATCTTACGACAGAAATTTATTAGCAATGTGACCCTAGTTGAGTTATCTAAATCTTTTCAGCCTCAGTTCCTTCATCTGTAAAAAGGAGATAATAGCATGTATCTCAAAGGATTATTGTGAGATTCAAAAGGGATAAAATATGTAATGTGCTTTGTAAACCTTCGAGCTCTCAATAAATGTTAGTCATAGGTGCTTCTGCTATGAAAATGAAGCACTCCTGATTTCCTCCTAAGTCTCCTACCTGGGACAGAACTGGAGCCAGGAGATTTTCTATCCTGCACAAAAGCCACATCTTACTTCTTCCCACTCCCTCTACCTTTGGGAATCATTAACAAGAGTATACATGAATTCCCTACATTCAAAAGTTGAAAGTACAGTATTTTTGTGTCTGTATCTATGTTTAATCAATCAATCAATTATCAATCAATATTTATTAAATGTCTACTAGGTGTCAGGGACCATGCTAAGTGCTGGGGCTATAGAAAGAGGCAAATAACCTAAGAGGAGAGATGAGATGCAAACAAATTGTACAAAATAAGCTATACAAAACAGGCTAAATAGGAAACAATTAATAGAGGGAAAGTCGGAGGTGTTGGGAAAGGCTTCCTGTAAAAGGTGAGATTTTAGTTGGGATTTGAAGGAAGTCAGAGAGGTCAGTATTTGGAGAGGTGGAGGAATAGTGTTCTAGGTATGGTGAACAGCCAGAAAATACCTAGAGTAGAGAAGTAGAGTGTCTTTTTGATGGAACAGCCAGAAAGTCAATGTCACTAGGTCAAAGACTACAACCAAGCCATAAGAAGGCTGGGAAAGTAGGAAGGGACTAGGTTATGATGGGCTTTGAATGCCAAACAAAACATTTTATATTTGAGCCTGGAGGCAATGAGAAGGTACAGAAGTTTATTGAGTAGGAGGTCAACATAATCAGACTTTCATTTTAGAGAAATCACTTTGGTGACTGAATGGAGACTAGATTGGAGTGGGGAGAGACTTCAGGCAGGTAGACCCACCAGCAACTATTGCAATAATCAAGTCATGAGGTGATTAGGATCTGAACCAGAGGCAGTAGTGTCAAAAGGGTAGGGGGCATGTTTAAGAGATGTTGCTTTTCAGTCATTTTTTAGCCACATCCAACTCTTTGTGACCCCATTTAGGATTTTCTAGGCAGAGATACTGTAGTGATTTGCCATTTCCTTCTCCAGTTCATTTTACAAATGAGGAACTGAGGCATAGTTAAATGACTTGCCCACAGTCACATAGCTAGTAAGTAAAGGTGGCAGAAGCCAGATTGAACTCAGAAACTCTGTACTGTACCACCACATCTCTTGCAAGAGATGTTGCAAAGGTGAAACCAATGGGCCTTGGCAACATCTTGGATGGAGGTGGGGGTGGGGAGGGCATGAAAGATAGTGTGGAATCCAGGATGACTTCTAGGTTGGGAGCCTTAGGGCCTGGGAGGAGGGTGTTGTCCTCTTCAGTAACTAGGAAGATGGGGAGGAGGGCAGTTAAGGATTTATATTGACAGCTCTGATTTCTTTTGGTCTTGTTTTTCCTTTCTATTAACATGGTTATTGTGTAAATTAGGAGTTTAGCATAAAGGAGAGTAACCTTCAGAGCCAAGAAGTTCTGGGTTCAAGACCCAAATCTGAGAAGTACAAGTTGTATGGGCCTGTGAAGTCACTTAGCTTTTCAGTGTTTTGGGCCATACTTCAGAATTGGAAGTTGTAGAGAAGGTCCAATTTGCAAAGAACTGATGCCAGTGCAGTTCAGAAGGCGCTGACCTACATCGGTGACAGGAATTTCCTCATATGGGAGTTCCTAAAGTTTCTATACTAATGAAATCACAGGTCTCCTCTCCCTCCACATTGTATAAATCATTCTCTTGATTCTGCTGACTTTTTCCTTAATCTTACAAGACTTCCCAAAGTCCTCTGAATTCTTCACATTCAGTTTTTGTTTGTTTCTTTTTGCTCTGGAACAATGTTTCCAGATGTAGGCAACTCCTCAGAAGGAAACTCCCACTACCGATGAAAAGCTTCCATTAAATTCAGACACCTCATTTTGTTCAATTATTCTCCAAATGATGGACATCTGCTTTGTTTCCACAAAATATGCTGCTATATTTTGTATACATATGGTATCTTTCCCTCTATCTTAAAATTTATTGGGGCATACTTGTAGAGTAGTGACACTCCTGATATAATTCCAAATTGTTTTCCAGAGCAATTGAACCAAATTACAGCTTTCCCCATCTCCACATAACTCCTCCAACATAGACCATTTTGGTCTTTTGTCAGGTTTTCAAACCATGGTTCCAGGCTGATATTATCCAAGGTCCTCCTGCACCTTTTCTATGTTCTCTAAAGTGAGCTTTTCTTCGATATTACAGGGGGCTCCTTAAGGAAAAATCAAGTCCTCTTTTCTTTTCCTTTATCAGCATTCCTTGTCATGGCTTCTTCTACCATTTCCGTAGCACTTTACCCCCAACACAGAAGTCACTATTCAATGAAAATGTTTTGGGTGCCACTTTGATGGGAGATATACTGTCTCCTGCCATACAGTCATCAACAAAGTAGCCTTGAGAGATTATATCCATCTTTCTTGGATCCAGTGACTCCTTCCATCTTGGTCCTTTGCCCTATGTCTACCCTACTGGCAACATCCTTCACTATGTGGTTAGCTGATTATAGCCCTCAATAACGGGAACATAAGCAGGCTGTTTCTCCTGAACCCATGAATCTTGCCAGTTTGGAGGACAAGCTCTTTCTTCCTTCTTGAGTTTACTTCCTAAGTTACTTTCTTGTCATTAAGGGATAGGATTTTTGAGGGAGATTCCATCTCCAAATTTCTTCCTACTTTTCTACCTGATTCCATTTTTCTGCTTCATGTACTTTCCTTTTTCCTACCATACACTGTTCTTCACACTCCTTTGTCTCTTTAGTTAAATTTACTCCCAGATGTCTTTAGATAGGTTTTAGGAAAGTATATTTCATATAAATCTTCATGTATGGGGCTGGAGGGGATTCTCATTTCCTGACCGCCCTCCCCTCCCTGCTTCCTGTCCTTATTCAAAGGGATTTGTGAGCCCTTACTCTATACCTGCACTGGCTGTTTCACTAATAGGGAATGGTCTGGAGCCAAGTATTTTAAAACTCCTCCTTAGGTTTTGATACTCCCTCTAGCTCCCTGGATTGTTTCTCCATCAATGGGATCCTTGATCTTTTGGACATAAAGGACATTCTTGTATTCTTATAGATTTGACAAAGTTCTTTATACATTTAAGATATAAGACTGTTATCTGAGAAACTACAAAATTATTCCTCAGTTTCTGCTTTCCTTCTAATCTTGAATACATCTGTTTTATTTGTACAAAACCCTTTTTAATTTAACGTAATCAAAATAATATACTTTATACCTCACACTCCTCTTATCTCTTGTTTATTCATAAATTGCTTGCCTATCTGTAAGTCTAACAGCTAATATATTTCATGTTCTTCAAATTTTCTTATAATATTTCTTTACATGTAGGTCATATATCAATATTTTATAATCACATAAAATACTCTAAATCATTATGGATTAGAAAAATGCAAGTTGAACCAATTTTAAGAGATTATTTCATGTCTATCAGATTGGTTAAAGTGATTGAAGGAGAAAGCAACAAGTATTGGAGGGGATGTGGAAAAAATGGGACACTAATTCACTGTTGGTAGAACTGTGAGCTAATTCAACCGTTCTGGAGATCAATATGGAATTATACCCAAAAAGTTATTAAGCTGCCTTTTGACCAGCAATGTCACTACCAGGTCTGTTCCTAAAGACGATTAGAGAAAAAGGAAAAGAATCTTTATTTCTCAAAATATTTATAGCAATTCTGTTCGTGGTGACAAAGAACTGGGAACTGTAGGGGTATTAGTCAACTCGAGAATGACCTAACAAGTTGTGGCATATGAGTGTGATGGGAATACTTCTGTTCTGTAAGAAATGATGAGCCTGTTGATTTAAAAAAAAACATGGATAGACTTGTACAAAATGATAGATAGTGAAAAGAGAAGAACCAAGAGAACATTATATATAGTAATAACAATATTGTTTCAAAGACAACATTGAGACACTAAGTAGTTTTAAATATTGTAAATACCCAAATTAACTACAAAGGACATATGAAGGAAGATGCTATCTCCATCCAAAGAAAAAACTGATAAATATAAGTATGTATAGAATGATTTTACATATACACATACATACACATATTTGCGTCTAAGAGTAGCCATCTCTAGGGTGGGAGGGGAGGGGAGAAAAAAAAAGAAAGCTACATGATAACTTCATCATATATTTAAAAGGAGCAATAAATTGTACATAATAGATTTGTAGTTTCATGTGCAATCACCTTTTTTATTCTATGTAATAGAAAATGGTTCACTTTGACTAGCACATAGGATGTATTTAGGAAACTTGTAGAAGACAAAATCGAACATGAAGTTCAGGGTCAGATTGTAGCAGTCACTGAATACCAAGCTATGACATTTCATATCTACTCTCAGGCTGCTGAAACCTACCACAGAGCCTGGGCAGGCAGGCACTAGTAATGTACAAACTCATATGCTGGAAGATTTTTGACCATCAGGGAAGATAATGACCACACAGAGATAGAAGGCATTTTACTCTGTGACTGATTACTAAACAGCACTTGTCTCAATGTCTCTTTAATGCCTATATAGTTTGAAACCTGAACTAATTGTTTGTTTGTTTGTTTTTTCTTGCATGAAAAAAGACAGTGATCATTGACAGACAGCCTTGCAGCCTGCTCTGCTTTTCCTGTGTTGGCACAGTGGGACCAATTGTTCCTTTTCCTATGGTTATCTGGGTCTCGTGACCTGAAGTCAAATCCTTCTATGTGATACCCCAAAGTGCCTCCAGAGCAAGCTATGTTAATACTTTTGCCCTCATAAGAGGAAAATAAAAAGGGATGCTTCTGCTCTTTCAAATGGTTCTCTTATACTTGATTGTAGCTTGCTTTATTCCCTCATATGGAAAATTCAAGAATATACATTAGCTAACAAGCTTGATCTACTACATGTTAAGTCAAAGGGTTTGTACCCAGTCTGGGTTCACTGACCTCCAACAAAACAAAGTAAGGTTCATCAAAAGTCCATTTCTCTCAATGACTTTTCCCCCTCTTAATTATTAAATTCCTTTTCATGTCAAAGAAATGCAATCCTTATGTATCTGATTCATTTACTCTTCAGTCACTGAAGTTATTTTGCAAGAGTCATTTCATGTCTTCTCTCTTAGGAAAAGGAAGTTACGTTGTGCATAGATTGAGAAATGGGCAAGCCCTGACATTTGGGAATGGTTCAAAGCCCCAAACCAATCAGGCCTCAATGGGTACAAAGCTCCATGAAGTAAGACTCTGTTAATAGTAACTGTTCATTCTTTTAAGATCCCATGATCCTTTGAAGGAGTGATTCAGCAAGAGTAATTGCATTGGCTTTTTCGAAAAAGTCATCTTCAAAGCGGATTTACCAGCACAATTAAACTGAGGTGCACAAGCATTCTGGTAATGAAATATGAGACCAAGCAAAATTTCCTTGGCTCTAAGCTTTCTTACAGATTCAGAATTGGACTCTGACTAGAGCGGGGAGGGTGGACGTCTCTGTCCACAGTTCCTGAGGTTTGTCAGTGTTTCAATATGGCTCAGTTTGTTTTTAGTCCCACTCAAGAGAACCAGATAGATTCAAGTGCCTTTCTTAGGAACTTGGGCTGAAATGGGTTTGGGATAAGCACCCTAAATCTCAGACATTTCAGTTTGAGACTTTCCCCCTTTGTTTTCGAAGACAATCTATTTCAGATTTAGTTCTGGTATATGTCTTGTAAGTTGATTTCTTTCTTCCCTCAAAAAGTATTGCCTGTGAGGACTAAACTAAATGTCTCCACCCACTCTACCCTTCCACTCCCATTTCAATCACCCAGGTATCCATCCACCTCCTCACATTTAATTTCTTTGTGGACAAGAATCCCAAGCTTGGCAAAATGAGAGGCCAGGACTAGATGACCTCTAAGATCCGTACCAACTCTACATCTCTGGAAAACAGCACCATATTGTTATGGGACAAGTCACCAATGAATGCTATAGATATTTGGATTAGAAGATTGGCTCACTAGGGCAACTTTGGTGCCTTTCAAAGAACAAAGTGAGTACTCTAGTAGAATGGATGACTGAGAGACTATTCATTAACTACATCATGATGGGGTAAGAAAATAATGACTGATGGGGTAAAAAGGTCTTACTGGTGAACCTTAAGCTATCAAGTTTATTTTCCCCATGCCAATTCTACTTGTCATTGCAATGGAACAAGTTTGGAGAATTTTAAGTTGCTGATGGTACATTTGTGTTGAGCATATTTACCTAGTAATGGCCAAAGGAAAAAAAGTGACAAGTAGCAGTGGTTGGTGACTCTCCATTGAGGGGGACTGAAAAGACAGAGGCAGTTATTTGTCAAACTAATAACAACATATAGAGGTTTGTTGTATTACAAGGGGATTATATCCGTGTTCTGACAACAACCTTGTAAAGGCTTCAGAAAAGAAAGACATACTTGGGAAATGAACAATTTATTAAGAAGATGTTGCCTGAGAATGGGATTTTAATTTTAGGACCACTGTTTAAAATTCAGAAATGACAGACTCCTATGAGACCAAGGACAGAACATATATAATGAGGACTGGTATGAATATATTTGCCTGGGATCTTGCAAAACTAATGAAAACAGCTTTAAGCTGAAAAGAAATAGTGACAAAGAAAATTGCCTATGTAATTTACCAAGTTAAATATCAAAAAGAGCATCTATAATTAAAGAAGGGAGAATAATAGTAGAGACAACCCACAGGAGATGAAATCTAAGAAAGAAGTTTGTAATAAAATTCATGACTTCTGATGTTTATAAACATGTGTACAAACTATGGATAATAAGAAAGATGAACCAGAGATCCCAAAAGAGCAGTAATAGAGGAAACCCATTGTTAGGGGACATGCACCATGCGAAGTGGAGCAGAGAATAGTCCAATCATGAGTACAGTTGTGCAGGGAGAGGTAGAGGACCGACACTCATCCATGTGGGTAGTAGGAAAGGCAGACCCAAGAAGAGACACTAACATGCACTGACCTAGGAGATATGAGGTCCAGTGACTGTATAGTCAACTACTGGGAAGAAATAAGCATTCCTAGATAGGAATTTAGTCTCCACCCAAGGTAGGTACTCTGGGGACAAAGCCTGGTTGATCCATACTGATTATAACTGTTACTGAAGTGTGATGGGATAAGAGCCATGATACAGTCATGGGCTGTATTTTATTCAAAAGTTAAAGACGGGTTAAAAGAAAGGAGTAGCAGTGGTACAGAGTGGCATTGGATAACAAGAAATTGTAATCACATGAGAAAACCTAAGAACCTGAGTAGAGAAGCATGACTGAGGGGACTTGGGTCCAGAGCAATGGAGGCAGCAATAGATGTGATATTGTCACCACAGTATACTAAAGAATATGTGGAAAATAAGAGGAAATAGAGTGGATTTCAGGAAACTTCCTACCAACCTAGCTGAGAGGTATGATATGATAATAGAAAAGAATGTCAATCATATGGTCATCTGCTGGAGTTCTCCAACTAATAGAAGCAGAGAAAATAATAACTTACGAAAATTTCATCCTTCAAAAGAGAGAACTAACAAGGGGCAGTTCCATTCTAGATCCAATTTTCACTTACCAAGAGGAACTGGTTGCTGTGTGGAAGTAATAAAGAATCTCTTGCTGGTGGAGAGAGAGAAAGGGAATCAGTGTGTCTTAGAATTCATTCTAGATGAATAGAAAAATGTCAGAAATAATCTAAAATGTACCTTAGATTCCAATAGAGCAGATTCCAAAATGTTTAGAGGAAGAATGGATACAGTAGGATCCCATGGGCTAAAATTCTAAAGAGGAAGTCAAGGAGGGACCCTTGCCTACTGTATGGAAACTCTTATGACTAGACATTATGAAGAAACAATGAGAGACCATTACACAGAAGAAAAAAAGGGAGGGCAGATAGATTCCCAAATGAACCAATGTCAAAGGAGAAGAAATTTATGAATCAACTTAGATTTTTTTAAGTTGTGTACAGAAAATAGAAACAACAGCAGTCAATAGAGACTGAACACAAAAACATGACAGAGTCCTCCAAGAACAGTGTTAGCAGTATTCAAGATCTGAGTAAACAGTATCTGACAAGGAAAGTGAAGACTGATAAAAAAAAAAAAATCAAGTCTTTTTTTTTTCTGGTCCTGAAGAATGATCTTGTAAAAATGACTAAAAAGGAATTGCTACCAAAAAGTGTGGAAAAATAAGAAATAATATAGATACCCTTCATGAATTCATGTCACTAGACACACATGAATTACATCTATGGGTACTAAAAGGTGTTGGTGACTGTGATTATTGACCCACTATTGGGGATCTTGGAAATTATTATAGAGAACAGAAGCGTAACACATTAATTGAAAAACGTAATCATTATACTTAATTCCAAAAAATGGAAAGAGGATTAAGCTTTAATGCTAGAGTCCTGCAAACTTGACTTATATTTCTGGGAAAATATGGCAAAATATTATTAAAGGTATAGTTAGTGAAATTTAGAAATCAAAGATCACAAAGCACAGGTAGAGCTCATGGCTTTAGCAATAGCAGGTCATACTATATAAATAGTTTCCTTTTTTGATAGGCATACCATATTAGTATATGATGGGAATTTTGTTGATATAGTTTATAAATGATATTGTCTCGTTAATGTACTGTCCTTTCATATGGACAGTTTAGTGCTGGAAAGGAAAGAAAATGTGCTAAAATAAATTAGAACTAAAAATCAAAACCAAATTTCATGACATCTTTTAAATGGGACTGCTAAAATATACATATTTCTCAGCATTACATGGATTTGAAGAAAAATTGACTACATATGACAGTGCCAAGATATTGCAATTAAATATAATAAGGCAGAAACAATAAACACAAATCCCTTACTGACTAAAATATAAAATAGAAATAAGTTCAGGGAACACAAACAAAAGACACAGACCCAAGTGTGCACTTAACAATAAATTCTGAATAATAAATGGATCAAAGAACAATTCAGAGAAACAATAATTATTTGAAAAATGATTATGATGAAACAACATATCAAAATTTATGGGATGCTGCTTAAAGCAATCTTCATTATTTCTTCATAATGCTAAAGCATTCACTCACTGATATAGCTTTAAAAAAACATGCATTCACAAAATAAAAAGGAACAATTCATAGAAACAATAATTAATGTGACCTTTCCCTGCTCTACCAGACTCCCTGATATTGATTTATGGGCAGCAAAGTATGGGGCTCTCCCTGAACAGACATCTGTATCTTATATCTTTATTTTGCAGAGGGAGGCAAAGGTTTTTTAGCCTGCACCAAGGCCAAAGAGCCAAGTGGAAAATTTGACTTCCCAAACCTGATGCCAATCAGCTTGTGCCCTGAAGTATGAGCTTTGCTTGGCCATAAGAGCTAAAGACATAGAAAAGAGCCAAGGATCTGAACAACTGACCCCTTTCATGTAAAGCTCTTGACCCATATTCCTCAGGGCTGGCAGTCGGATTTATTGAGTGCTGACAGGGTGCTCTGCATCGTACAGAATTCAGGCAAAGATAGAAGTCCTACTCAGGAGGCCAGGGCATGAAAACATTAAAAACAAATTTGCTTTGCTGTGCTTGCTTCATGTGTCAAGTTTCTACTGCATCTACGTGACAAGAGACAGATGTGTGGATGATTCCCAAAGGTACTTTTAAAAGAACCTGAAATGTCACTGTCTAATGAAGCATTCAATAAATCTGTCCTAGAGAAGTCATTGTAATGAGCTGTAGTCGCCATGGCATAGTGGGCTCAGAATCAGGAAGACCCAGTCACTCAGTTAGCATTTATTAAATTTCTACTGTGTGCTAGGCAATGGCCTGGAAATACACTAAAAAGAAAAAAAAAAACAGTACCTGCTCTCAAGGAGCTCACAGTCTAATGGGAGAGACACCATGTAAACCACTAGGTATAAACAAACTATAGATGGGATAAATTGGGGATAGTCTCAATATGAAGGCTCTAAGATTAGAGAGGGCCACAGAAGGCTTCTTACAGAAAGTGATGTTTTAGCTGACACTTAAAAGAATCCAGGGAAGCTAGGAGACAGAGACAAGAAAGAGCAGAGTTCCAAGACACATTTGGGAGATGGAGTATCATGTAGAAGAGGCTGGTTTCACTAGAGTGCCTCTGGAGTACCCCTGGAGTATGTGGAGAGGGGTAAAATGTAAGCAGACTGGAAGGATAGGAGAGACCCAAGTCATAAAGGCCTTTAAAAGCTAAAAATAATTTTATATTAGATCCTAGATGTGATAAAGGAGCCACTGGAGTTTATTGAACTGGGGAGAAGGGAGGTGTTAAAATGACCAGACATATTTTAGGAAAATAAATTTGTTTGTTTTTGAAGATGTTATTTATTTATTTATTTATTTAAACTTTTTTTTTTAAGTATTTTGAGTTTCAAAATTACTCCTTCACTTCAGTCCCTTCTCCACCCACTGAGAAGACAAACTGTATTATATCAATGATACGTATGAAATCATGCAAAACATATTTCCCTATTAGTCATGTTGCAAAAAAGCCCAAACAAAACGAAGTGAAAAAAATTGTACTTCAGTTTTAATTCAGATTTTATTAGTTCTTTCTCTGGAGGTGGGTAGCAATTTTTATCATAAGTTTTTCAGAATTATTTCAGATCATTGCCTTCCTCAGAGTAAATAAGTCTTTCACAGTTGATCATTGTTGTAATATTGCTGTTACTGTATATAGTGTTCTGCTGCTTATGTTCACTTTATTTTGCATCAGTTTATATATCTTCTCAGGATTTTCTGAAATCATCCTCCTCGTTTCTTATAATACAATGGTACTACATCATAATCATATATCATAACTTGTTCAACCATCTCTCAACTAATGGGAATCCCCTCAATTTCTAACTCTTTGCCACCATAAGAAGAGCTATTATAAATATTTTTGTACATATAGTGCTTTTTCCTTCTTCTTTGATCTCTTCGAGATACAAATCTAGTAGTGGTATTGCTGGGACAAAGGGTATACACAGTTTTATAGACTTTTGGACATATTTCCAAATTGTTCTCCAGAATGGTTGGACAAGTTCACCAACTCTACCAACAGTGCATTAGTACTCCTATTTTTCTACATCCTCTCCAGTATTTGTTCTTTTTCTTTTCTATCTTGTTGGCAATTCTGATAGGTGTGAGGTGGTACCTCAGAGTTGTTTTAATTTGTATTTCTCTAATCAACAATGATTTAGAACATTTTCACATGAGTATTAACAATTTTGATTTCTTCTTCTGAAAACTCCCCATTCATATGCTTTGACCATTTATCAACTGAGGAGCAGGACTTATTTTTATAAATTTAACTCAGTCTCCTATATATTTGGGTAATAGGTCTTTATCAAAGAAACTTGATATATAAAAAAAAAATTCCCCAGTTTTCTGATTTCCTTCTAACTTTGGCTGCATTGGTTTTGTTTGTGCAAAACCCTTTTAATTTCCTATAATCAAAATTATCTATTTTATTTAGGAAGATCAATTTAACAACTGAGTGGAAGATGCATTGCATACAAACTCTTCATCTAGCATGGTTTGATGATTCCAGCTAGAAATGGGGAAATTCCCATGGCTATTGTTCCTGTAGTAATATGATGGTTGATAACTGATCTACAAGAAAGACCTCAAGGAAGTTTCCTCTTTGTTATTCCTAGGGCTGATCTTAAGGCTTGAGGTATCTTGGTCAACTTCTTCAGGAGTTGATTATGTCTTGGAAAACTAGATCCAGCCATCTAAATTCACAGAATCACACTTTTGAATTTGAAAAAGATCTCAGCCATCATCAGGTCCAATTCACACCCAAAAGATTTCTCCCTATATTATTCCCAACAACTTGTCATTTAGCCTTTTCTTTTTTTTTCTTTTTTTTTAAGCAATTGGGGTAACTTGCTCAAAGTTACATGGCAAGTTATTTATGTGTTTGTGCTAAGTACGGAGGCCAAAACAGATCCTAGGTCACCCCGACTCCAGGCCGGCACTCTTACTCACTGCGCCACCTAGACACCCCCATCTAGCCTTTTCTTAACGACTTCCACTTTCAAATATACAAAGACAGTTATCATTAGATTCTTTCTTTAGTTTGTAAATTCCTTGAAGGCAGAGGGTGGTTTATTTTTTTCCTCCTCTTTATGCATCCCCACAACTTAGGTTTTTGTATCCATTGGCACAGAGTAGTTGCTTCATAAAGATTTATTTTGATTGATTGACTGATTGAACTTCCCTGACTCTTCTGTAGGATCCTTCAACTGTTTGCCATATGTCAAAAGTTTGAGATCCTTCACCATCCTGGCTGCCTCCAGTCTATATTATCCAACTTTTTGATATACTTCCAAAAATGGCATGCCTAAAACTGGATGCAGGGCTCTAGACATTTTTCTTAACAGGGCATAATAAATTGAGTATCACTTCCTCATTCCTGGAGGCAATGTCCTTCTTAAAATGGCTCCAGATCACATTTACTCATATGAGACCAATTTGTACTTTAATCATTTACAAGAGCCATAACTGCCAAAGTGGTAGGTTAGCTTTTTTCCATTCCCAGGAATAGTAATTCACATTTACAGAGTTCTTTAAAGCTTGACTAAAATTTTCCTCCAGACAATTCAGGTTTTATTCTAATTTTACAGGTAAAGAAACTCAGGCTTAGAGAGATTAAATGACTTTTTCATGGTCACAAAGCTGAAAAGAGATTCAAACTGCTGTCACTTGTACTCTCAACTAGGTGGCACAGTAGAGAGTGCTGGGCCTGAATGGGCAAGGTTCATCTTGATGAGTTCAAATTCAACTTCAGACATTTACTAGCTGTGTGAACCTTGGTAAGTCACTTAAATCTGTTGACCTCAGTTTCCTCATCTGTAAAATGAGCTAGAGAAGGAAATGGCAAACCGCTCCAGTATCTCTGCTGAGAAAACCCCAAATGGGGTCACAGAGTCAGATGCAACTGAAAATGACTGAACAACAATAACCTATTAGTAGGAAAGTCTATATGGGAAACCTGTTCAGATCAGAAGGCTGTTTGGGGACCTTGGGATGCCTGAGGCGGGAAGGTACATAGAACATGCTTCATAAATAACTGTATGTAAAGATGGGAGTGGGAGGAAGAGATCAGACAATGGAGAACCTCATGAACACAGCATGAACACTCAGCTAAGACGCAGCTGTAGGTTTGGAGAAGATATTAATCGGCGGTTGATCCTCTGTCTCCAGACTGATCTTCTAATGCCTCATCAAGTGGAGGGGGGATTCCTAGAGACTCGTGCTGCTGAGGAGGGGATCAAACAGTACTTTGCCCATACCATGTGCTTGTTGATATAGGGGCCTTCTGCATTAGTAAACGGCTTCCATTGTGATTAGAGTTTTAGCTTCAATTCAACTCATTTAAAACTCTTTGCAATCTGAATTGACATACTGCCTTGCCTGCTTTATTAGGCCTTAACCCTCTTGATACACTGTATGGTTCAATCCAGCTGGTTTTCTATCTGTCTCTCACACATGATGGTCCATATTCTGTTTCCGTGCTTTTAGATAGACTGCCCCATGCCTGGAATGCTCTTCTTCCTCACCTCTATCCCTTATGATCCTTGGTTTCCTTCAACTTCAACTTTTAGGTATTTTTGTTCTTAAGTCATTTTCAATCATGTCTGACTCTTCATGACCCCATTTGGGGTTTTCTTGGCAAAGATACTGGAATGTTTTGTCATTTCCTTCTCCAGCTCATTTTATAAATGAGGAAACTGAGATAAACAGGGTTAAGTGACTTGCCCAGGGTCACACAGCTAGTTAAGTGTCTGAGGCCAGATTTGAGGTGATGAAGACAAGTTTTCCTCACTCTATTCACTGGGCTACCTATCTGCCCATCTTGTATACATATAAAATAAATACTTGTATATATAAAAGGTACCCCCCTGTCCACTACAGAATACATAATTCTGGGAACCCAGAACTATTTCATTTTTTGTCTTTGTATCCCTGATGCCCAGAGCAAGGCTTGGTATATAGAATAATAATGTAATAAAGGCTTATTGATGAACTGATTCATTACAGTTCTCCATCTTGGTTGCATGAGAAACAGCATAGTATGGTAGAAAAGGCTCTATACTGAGATGTGGGTTCTAATCCTGGCCCTGCTATTAACTTACTGTATGACCTCACATAAATCACTTCCCCTTGCTGGGTTACAGTTTCTTTGTCTGAAAAGGAAATTGGACTGAACTCTGAGGCCCCTCTCAATTCTTATCTTCTGTAGGTCATTTAACTTACCTGGTCAGGACAATTCAGTTGATGGTCTGATGGCTATCTATAGCTTGTTATTGGCCAAACTGTGGCTAACTAGAGGTTTACTTTTAATTATTCATGGAGAAATATTACATGCATCTTTTTAAATTTTATTTTTAATTTATGGAATAAAAGAAGCATTTCTATAACATAGTAAAATAAAAAGATGATTGTGCATGAGACTACAAATCTACTACATTCAACTTGCTATTCCTTTCAAATGTTCAACGAAATTATCATGTAAATTTCTATTTTTTTCTTCCCTCTCTCCTGCCCTAGAGATGACTTAGATTCATCTTGAATGAATCTTGCTTTGAAGTTTAATAGTATCACAAGGCTTAGTAACTTGCTTTCTTGACATGACATCCCTTTTATACTTTCTAGTCAGCTTACTAGATCTCTCAGGAAGAAAACCTTGGAACCATAAAGGACAGGATGCTCCCAAAAGCCCTAGAAGAGTTTTCATCTTGAACAATTTTAAGCTGCAGTAAGACTTTTGGGACACCGCATACTCTTGTCCCAGGAAAGATTTGAGAAAGACAAGCTCTGCTTAGGTAGGTGTTTTGCATCAATCTGAAAAAATGAGCTGCCTATTCCTAGCATGGACTACCTTGATTAAATGCTTGACAAGTATTAGTGAAATTTAATTGACTACAGGGCAGGGGTGAACAAGGGTCAGAACTGGGCTAGTCTTCCCTCCCCCCCCCACTTCAGTTTGTCTTCAGACAGGTCTTCAGAGCATGGCTTCATTCTTTGGTTTGACATGAATTCCCAGAATATCACTCACACCCATTTTCTACCATAATTGCAAAATCTTACCTCAAAGCCAAACGTAAATGATTTTGTGTTATTTACGATTTGGGGTTATCCCAAGCTCTGCTCTAATCTATTATTTCAGACTGATGACTAACTTTACTTGGAAATATAAGTGGTATGACATAAGTCAGGGTAAACCTGAAAAAGGGGGGCTATAGCCTCACTGCACACATCCTGGCAGGTTCTATTAACCCTCCCCCCCTTCCCCTGTGCTCAACTTTGACAAGTTCAGGGTCTTGGTGTTACTGCTGTCTGATTGTACTAGCCTTGAGAATATATTATCGTGGAATTTCAAAATTGGAAGTAAACTCTAAGCTTGGCTTAAAAGAGCTTAGAAATTAGATTCAGAACGGGAAGAGATCTCAGCACAGCTAAGCTAATCCCTTTGTTTCACAGAAGAAGAGACCAGGACCTCTTCAGGTTGAGTGTGGAGATCTGAGACTAGAATGTAAGTCTCACAGCTTGCAAGGCCTACTGAGCCACACCAGCTCTCAGGTGGATTGAGTGGAGGTAGATTTTTGTTTTGTTTTATTTTAGGACCAGAACTGTGATTTCAATAGTGTAAGGAAAACTCAGTGAAAAATGATCATCTCTGTAATTTATTGATTTAGATGAAAGGTTCTTCTTTAGACCCCTTTGACAGTCTGATAAAGCCTATGGACCCCTCCTCAGAATGATGTTTTTAAATCCATAACATAAAATATAAAAGATTACAAAGGAAATCAAAGATTGGTAAAAAAAAAAAGAGTAGAGATATGATTTTTCCCATCCAAATTCAAAAACCCTCTATAATTTATCCAAAGACCTCCACAGATAAGATCTTATAGTGTGTCCCAAAAGTCATAGTGCCATTTTAAGTTATTAAAAGTTAAAACTTCAGGGGCAGCTAGGTGGCGCCATGAGTAGAGCGTTGGCCCTGGAGTCAGAAGGACCTGAGTTCGGATCCAACCTCAGAGATTTCCTTTAGACTGCAGAGCAAAAGAAAAATAAATGGTAGGTTGTCAAGAAAACGACTAAGAACACTACACTTTGAGTGCTGTGTGAGACAGTGAGAGATTAAGTAATTTGTGCAGAGACCCAGGAGTCTGTCTGAGGTAGGACCTGATCACAGCTCTTCCTGCCTCCAAAGCCAGCTCTCTATGCTGTCTCCAGGGTGAATGACATGTAGTCATTTCAGTAGCATCTGGAAGCCCCCCTTCCCTCACTCCACAGGTGTTTCTGTCCACTCCCTAAAGCTGTAAATTTAATACTTTGGATCTTGGAAGATCTCAAGGCATTTCAGTCTTCAAGAGTTCTTAAGAAAATACTGAAAGATGTGAGCCTTAGCTTCCCATCTTGCTATAGCACAACAAGGACCAACAAATGGGGATGGCAAGAGAAGAAGGTTTAGGTTCTGTATAAATTAAATGGAATTGAATAAACATTAACTTTAGAAAATAGTGTAGAAAATTTTCCTAACAATCCTATGGCATAGGGACTGGACCTGTGATTTTATTAGTACAGGGAACCCTCAGGAAGGGAAATTTCCTCTACCAATTCAAGTTGGCAATTTGTAGTCTGCAAATTATAGTCTTAGGAAGTTGCCTAGAAGAAGGAGAGGTTATGTGATCTGCTCAGGGTAACAAAACCTGTATTTTTCATAAGAGGGACATGAACCCTGATCTTCCTGACTTTGAAATCTGCTTCCCACTCACTCCACCCAGCTGCCTCTTTCCTAACAATCATGTTTGTGCCAACATAGATCGGAATGTTTGGAGACATGGTGGAGTTCCCCTTGCTGAGGGTATTTAGGCAAAAGCTGAATGGCCTCTTGTTGAGAAGGTGGTAGAGGGATTCCTGAATAGATTGGGCTCAATGATAATTGAGGGCAGGCAGGGCAATAAGTATTTATTAAGGTCCTACCTAAGGCAAGGTGCAGAGGGCTTGGATGTGAAGGAAAGCAAAAAAAAAAAAAAATTATCACTGGAGAGAATGGTCCTCAGGATGTATGAAGTGGTAAGAATTTCCCAGGGTCTCCTGAGTTTGGGCAGGACAAGTCTCATCACAAGAACAGTCCCAACATATGACAACAGTGAAAGTGGATACAATTTCAAAGACAAGATATCATATATCCCTCTTCTTACAAACTCCTGTGATTTGTGCCAAGAGAGTTGGAGGGCACACAGCAACAAAAGATAGTGGTCCAGCAACAAAAGATAGTGGTGGTCCAGATAGACCTGTGATGCAAAGGAGAGTGGTCCTGTCTGGCTACCCCCAGGATGAATTTGGTTCCTTATGCCATAGGCCAAATAAAGGTAAACCACATAGAAACATTCATTTAGTATATGGCAGTATTAAGTTAGAAGAACACACCCACCCACACTTTCACAAGGGCCTAAGTACTCTCTTCTTTGAAGCCAGGTTTATAGTTTGTCCAAAGTTCATGGCTAGTCTTCTAAAGTTGGGTTGAGGCTCTAAGGACAAGCTGGCATAGAATTTAGCCCTTTCAGAAAGCAGAATAGATCTTCTCTTTCTATGATCCCTAGTTAGTACCCAAAGATGAAAAGCCACATTGAGCACATTTAGAACTCTGGAACCCTACCAGGTTTGTGTACTTTGAATTTAAACTGAAATGGAGGTGGTGGCCAGTTAAATTTGGGGAGAGTTAACAATAGACAATTTCCTGTACTTTAAAAAAATGTTTCTAAAAGGGGTCACAGGGGGTTTTGGACATTAAATCCCTCTTACAAAACAGTGTTTTGACAAATCAAGCACAAATGAATCAGAAACATACGGCTTACATTTCCCTTAAAATAGACCAGGATTTAAAAATTAAGGAGGGAAAGGGCTTAGCCAAACACATTTCAGATTTGCCAGACCCAAAATATTTGAAAAATAGCTAAATCTATTTGTGGAACCCAGAGCTTGCAGGGTTCATCCACTAACTGGGCTTGAGTGAACCCGTTTCCTGTAACTCTCCCTCTACCAACGACCCCTATCACCCAATAATCACAATGGAAAGATCCACTATCGTCAGCAAAATGTTCTGTTGCATGAGACACATCTATGCCAAAATCTGAAGGTTTTCAGCCAAACCCAGAGATTTGGTTGGCTGGACATGTCATGGAATCACCATGTCAGTACACAGAGCTATTCATTGGATGTAGATAGAGCTTTAGCTAGAGAGACTCAAAGCTTTCATTCTAAGCCCCCAAAGACTTTGGGGTTCAGAGGTAGGATGGAAGCCTTTCCAGGATCATGGAATCTGTTGTGTCATTTTAGAGGAGCTGTGGGGAAACATTGCTGGGCCCATGGGCCCATGCTTGCAAAGTCCTGTGGATGAGTTACTTTTGACTCGGCAGTTAACTCTCAACCCATACAGATGTTTAGTGAGTTGTGTGACAGTGACATAAAGTGAAAGTGAAATGTGGTCTAAGAGAATTACATTCAGTAACAGTGTAACACAACTCCAGAACAGCATGCACCGTGGAGTGAGCGCTAACTGGAAGGACCGCTGTTCTCGCCAGGGGGATGTGATGCTATTTAGTTTGCAGGAATCAAAGACGAGCTTCACGCACACATTCAGCCTGATTTTTTTTCTCCCTGGCTCCTCAGCATTTCCTATATACTTTCTTTCAAGTAAAGGCAATATAGTACAATGGAAAGATCACCGGACTTGGGAAGAGAAGCAAATTGAACCAAATCCCAGTTCTGCTACCTGCTGTATGACCTTAAGCAAATGATTTCACCTCTTTAGCCTCAGTTTCCCCATTTGTAAAACAAGGATGTCAGACTAGATGGCATCTGAGGTCTCCTCCATCTTTGAATCTATGATCATAGGAAACCACTCTTGGACAAAGATGAGGGTTTCTGCAGGGGTTGGTGTGCCTTGTTCTTTGCTTATGATTCTTCCCTTCTACATGGGGTTATTGAGTGCCTGCCCTGGGCAGGGGACAGAGAAGAATTAGACACAGCTCTTGACTCTGGGTAAGTGATGCTAATAAAATTAAAGGAATGGACACCACTACTTCTTGGTCTGGGCCTGAGATTTCACTTGCCCAAGGAAGCCTGGTGAAAAAAATCCCCTCCTCCAATGCAGGTTGGTGACTTTTCTGCAACTTATGGTCTTGGAGAGTTGCCTATGGTGCTGAGAGGTTAATTGAATTGCCCCAGATCACATAGTCAGTCTGTGTCAGAAGAATAACTTAAGCTAAGATGTTCTTGATTCAAGGTTGTCTCTCGATCCATTTCTCTAGGCTGTTTTCCACTTTTCCACCCCCACTTTTATAAGGGCTCAATTACTCTTTTCTATGAAACCCTCTTTTTGTTTATTTGTTTCTTTTCCCCAACTGGCCCAAGGTTTTAGGCAAACTTCTAATGTTTGGCCATGATCATTGGGGCAAATTTTGATAAGAGGCGTCCAACTATTCTCAGTAGATGTGAGAAGGAATAAATCTAAAGGGAAATAGAGTCATGATTTTGTTATGGAGCATTGCTTTAAGCTAACACTAGTAAGCCTCAGGCCTTTGTGATCGATAGACTTAATCTCTATAATCAAACTACATCTCGTACCCGGGATTCTTGCTGCTACCTTTTAGAAAACTTAGCTTTTTTTTCAAAGTTGAACTAAAATACTACCTCACACATGAAAAATGATAACTAACATGTTATATAGTGTGTACTATGTGTCAGGTCCTGTGCTAAGTGCTTTATAATTATTATCTCATTTGATTGTCATGACAACCCTGGGAGTCAGGTACTATATTATCTCCATTTTATAGATGAGAAAACTAAGGCAAACAAAGTTTAAGTGACTTGCCCAGGGTTACACAACCAGTCTGACTTCAGATTTGAACTGGGGTCTTTTTGACTCCAGGCCTCGCACTCTATCCATTGTACCACCTAGCTGCCCATGAGTTCTCTCCTTATTCCCCTAGAGATTAATGCCATCATCTGAAGTACTTCCTGTTCATTTTGTACATGCTGCTTTCCCCCAATAGAATGGAAACTCCTTGAAGACAGGGTCTTTTTTTGTTCTGGTCTATGTAATCTCAGAATCTTGTAGTGCTTGGAGCGTTGTATGAGGTTGCTGAATGAGTCAGTGGAATCCACCCAGTGAACTAGTGCCAGATTTATCTAGACTGGGTGGACATGGTGCTAAAAATGGATACAAAATGAAAAAAAATCCATAAACTTGATGGTCCTAATTTTCCTAAGAGCACATTCACTTTGGTTGTGAACTATAACTGTGCCTTGCTTCAATCTAGAGAATATAGTGAAGAAAAACAACTACCAGAATTTCTGATGAGGGATAGATGGATGAATTTTCCCTTCCTTCAACTCACCAAAATATTTCAAGCTACTTTTCCAAAACTTGCAGTTTGGCAAAATGCAAATTACATTTATTTATTCTTTTTTGCCAAGTAATTTTCCCTTTCAATTTAAAATTGATGTTTGTTTCCAGGAAATGTTGTCCATATGCTTGATTCATGGACATTGAAACTCATCAGAAAGCCATTTTTGCCAGAATAAGTTGGTATCCAAATATGACTTATTTTTTTAAAGCTAAACTTTTCTACTTTAAACCAGAAAATCAACTTTTGCCAGCATGAAAGAGGAAACCAAACCAGAGAAGTTGACATTCTGTTCTGAATTTCAGAATAGTACAGGAGTTGGAATTTAGATTAAGTTTGCCTTATTCTACCATTAAGCAACCACCACCATTACATATAAAACTGATAATGATTCTTATTCAATTGCTTTCAGTCCCTTTTTAATCTAAAGATTGCTCAAGAGCCAAGCATACTTATATGAGCAAAGTTCATCTTCCAGTCAACAGATTTTCCCAGCAAGAATATTCAGAGGAGAAGATAGTAAATCAGGCCTTGCATGTTGGCTGAGTTTATAACTTTTAATTATTTTAATTCATGGCTACGTGACCATAGCTCACAAGTGAAATACAAGTGCTCGTCCCAAAGAATTGGTGCAAATCCATGTGTGAGATGAGCCAAGCAGATTGAAGCCAAGGAATAAACACTTGTGTGGGTGTCCTCATCCCCATGCACAAACTGCTCACATTGCTAAGAAATTGGTAGCCCCACCTCCTTTGAATGCTTGGGCTCCAACCAACCCTGAGAAGATGATCCTTTCTGCTTCCAAAAAGTCTCTCAAACCCTAATCCAATATTTGAAATTTATTTTCAAGGAAATTCATTTGTCAATCTATCATAAGTGTTAGAACGATGAGAATTCTGCACAACTAGATTCCTGGCCATGTGTCAGGCACCTGCAGATACATTTCTGCCCCACAATGAGAAAGGAACAATCCATATTTACCAGCTTTTAGCCACCAAAATAGGCAGGTGCTTACAACAACGGAAACGACAATACAATGGAGCTGTGAGAGCAGGAAGGTAGTAGCTGTTACCAGGAGTATTAAAAGGATGTGAGCCTCTCCCTCAGCTCAGGTTCCCCATGGGTAGTATATAAAAAACAGAAACTGCCCAGGCTTCTGCTCTGGTGTTCCCTGAACTGACACATAATGTGACTGTAGAGTTGATTTTGTTGAAAAGAGAATAAGAAAACCACCTAAAACTTCTATGTGGCAGAGTACTGTGGTTATCCAGATAACTTTCCTTTTATGTTTTCGAAATCTAATGCCCTGGGCTGTGCTTTAAATGGCTTGAGGTCTTAGACACAGAGGAGGCCAAAGAACTAGCTAGTGGTAACTCTGTGATGCAAGGTCAATGAAAGTGGCTTTAGTAACAATTAATGACATCTTTTCAATACTTATATGATTAAGAATATGAACAGGCAGTTTTCAAAAAGAAGAAATCCAAGCTATCAACAAGTGTGCGAAAAGTGTTCCAAAAATTAATAATTGGAGAAATGCAAATTAAAACAACTCTGATGTTTTCATTTCACACCCATTTGATTGTCAAAGATTTTTTTAAAAAGGAAAATGACAAGAATTAAAGGGGACACAGGGGGAAAGGCATACAAATGGACTGTTGATCCAACCATCCTGGAAAGAAATTTTGAGCTATGTCCAAAAATGCCACTAAGCTATGCATATATCATTTTACCTAACTAGCTACACCACTATTAGGCATATAACCCAAAGAGGTCAAAGCAATAGGAAAAGGATTTGTATGTATAAAAATACTTATGACAACTCTTTTTATAATAACAAAGAACTGAAAACTAAGGGGGTGCCCATCTATTGGAGAATGACTAAAGCCATTATGTTATGTAAATATTAGGGAATATTATTGTGCCATAAAAATGGTGACATAGAGAGTTTCCGTGAAATCTTAGTAGACCTTTATAAAGTGATCAGGAGTGAAGTGGCAATTAGAAGAATTTATACAATAACGACATAATAAAGAAAAGAAAAAAACTTCAAAAGACGAGAACTCAGATCAACACGTAATGGCTTAGCATGATTCCAGAGGACAGGTGATGCAGCTTGCTCTCTGCTACTTGACAGAGAGGCGATGAACTCAATAAGTAGAATAAGGCATTCATTTCTGAACATAACCTGTGTGAGAGTTTGTTTTGTTTTACTAGGTATATTTCTTAAAGGGGTCTTCTTTTCTTTTTCCCAATGGAGATTTGGGAATTAGAGCTCAAAGGGGAGATAGGAATGGCGTAGGAAAAAATAATGGAAAGAAGATAATTACTGCATCTTGTTAAAGAAGGCCAGGTAGAGAGGACAGGTTTGAAAACTAGTTATATACATAAAATGAAAATGGAAATGCTTATTTCATCTATCTAAAAGTTCTTATTTCATAGGAAAACATGACTGTGCTAAAATGATGTCACTTTATGATTACATTTAGTCTTCAAAGAGGGCAGGTTCAGAAGGTTACCTGGGACAAGGACTGAATGCGCCCCTCCTCCTGTCAGCATCCTAATGTGCTTGGGTCCCAGAAATCCTTCAGCTGCTAGGGCTCAAGGATAGCATTTTTTTTTTTTTTACGACCAAGGCCAAGCTATTTGCACACTAGAAACAAAAGAAAACCAAGATAAGATAAAGTAGGCAGATGAATGTGAACATGCACATCTGTCCTCTGAGTGTGCACACTACACAATCTGTCCTCTGTGTGTGCACACTACACACAGATACCCACAGCTCACACTCTGGAGCCTGAGAAGGACTGTTGGTGCTCCTCCCTCTCCCCTTTCTATGACCCTGAAATCCCCACTTCAAAAGATAGGACATCCCTCTTTTCCTCCATATCCTACAGTCATATACACCTGAGACTTCCACTGCTGCCACTTTCAACAGTACTCCTGGGAGGTGGGGTGGGGGATGGGAGCTGGTTGCCCTGGGTGTGCTTGGAAGGAGAGGAGGAGAAAACCAGCACAAGGACCAGAACTAGGCTAGAGAATGGTATTTACAGGAGTTTGCACTAACCTTGGTCTTAAGGCACTTAAGCCACCTTAAATCATTTAAAGGTTTCTAATGAGAAAAAGGGCTTAGCCTTATTCTACTGGGTCCTTAGAAAGCCAACCTAGAAACAAGGGGAAGAAGCCACAGAAGCAGACTTGGGCTTGACGTAATGGGAAAAGAACCTAAGAAAGGAGAAAACATTAGCAACTGAGTTTGAGGGGGTGGAGGTGAGTGAGAGGGGAGGAAAGAGACAGGAAAGACCTCCCTCAGAAGATGTTGCCATTTGAGCTAAATCTTAAAGGAAGTCAGGCATTACAAGAGGCAGAAATGAGAAAGGAGAGCACAGGCGGAGGGCACAGCCAGCACAAAGGCTTGGAGATGGGACAATGGAGCATCATGTGTAAAGAACAGCAAGAAGACCTGGACCTCAGAGTACAGAAGATGAATTATATGTAAGAAAACTAAAGTGATAGGAAGATGACACCTTGCAAAGAGTTTTATGCATCAAACAGAGAAATAATTTAATATTTCCTCCTAGAAGTCATAGGGAGCCTATGGAGATTTTTAGGAAATAGGTGCTTCCCACCCCCCGCCCACCCACACACCCAATATATTCACTTACCTGTGTGACTACAAACTATAAGGACAGATCCTAGGACTTTTAGTTCTAGATCTCCCATAGCTAGCCCTTTTTCCCATTTCATATACATTTTTTTTATTGTATTGCTTTATTTTTCTAAGCAACTTGATGCAATGTATTTATCCAATGTCAATTAGATATAAACACATTAAAATGTCTATGTCATTGGGAAGGTTCCCGGAGTAGGGTAACTCATTATGTCATTATTAACCATTAACACCTGAACTCAATTTGTCAGTCCTTAATTCAGAGTACTCTGTCTGCTCCTGCCCACCCAGCTAGTGTCCACCTTCCCTGATGGGAGTCCTGCCCATACTTTAGGGCTTATCTCAAGGACTACTTACTTTAGGTAGCCTTCTTCCCCTACCATGCCCCCCACCTTATAATTTTTTTTCCTTCCCTGAATTTTCATAGCATTTTGTATCTCTCTTATATCACTTATAGCTTATATATGTGTGTATATATACATATATATATATATAGATGTATAGATAGATAGATACATAGATACATAGATAATCTTTTTTTTAGACTTCAAGATCTTTTCAGTCAAGGACCATGTCTTACTCATCTCTGTATTCCCTGAAAGATCAACAATGCTGTGCACATAGTAGATATTCAATAAACAAATGAACAAATATGCATACTGAGTTTCTTTGTATAAAATGTGGACATTGTTTAAATTATTACAATGGGGGTAGGAGATTGGGATTGGATTTGTGATTTCATTTCTATAGGGAACTCTTGGGTAAGGAGATTCCCTTTGCCAATGAAGGCTGGCACTTGCTCTGTCACTTGTAGTTTAAGAATGTTGCTCAGAGCACTTGCCCAAAGTCACACAGCCAGAGACAGAATTTGAACACACATCTTCTTGGCTCTGAGAGCAGCTCTTTTAACTGTTATGATTCTCATAATAACTCAAGGATCTTCATTTTCATGAGTGTTGGTAGTAAACAGATAACATGGTTAATGATCTTTGCAGTGCAGATGAATATGTTGTTGCCTTGAATCCCAAGGGTGTTCTAGTAAATGTTTAACTACCCAGTCTGGGGTGGGGAGTGGATAATGGATGTAGACACAGTATTAAGCTTCATCTGCATCATTAACATTTTCTGCATTATTTTCTTAGGTCCACAAATTAACAAAACAATAAATCAAGCCCTACTCACACTGAAAATCTAACAATGAGCTCTCTGAGGTGGTTTTAGAATACCATTTCCTACAACCCACCTGGTGATGACTCCTCTCTCCCCTTCCCTCTTCTTTGACCACAGATGTAAATTCAAGCTTAACATGGAGCCAGCATTCAAAGTGTTAACAGCTAGATTAGGCCCTGGCCTAACATGTATGTGTGATGCTGGTATAACCTCTGAGTTACCTTCCCAGGGGCTCTTCCATGTTATGATAAGTCAATCATACAGGGACTTTATTAGAGAACTATTAGAAATTCTTTCTTAAAATTAAATGATGGAAGTGTACTAGCCTATGCATATTTATTTTAAAAATTTCTATTCTTCCGCCATTGGGAGAGAGGCAGGAGGAAGAAGAGAAAAAATAGCAGTTATATATAATTTTTAAATGATGTAGTCTCTAAAAAACAGCTTTCTCTATAGCCCAAGAATTTTCTGAGATTTAGAGAAGGCACTGGGGGCGGCTAGGTGGTGCAGTGAGTAGAGCAATGGCCCTGGAGTCAGAAGGACCTGAGTACAAATCTGACCTCAGACACTTAACATGTACTAGCTGTGTGACCTTGGGCAAGTCACTTAACCCCAATTGCCCTCCAAAAAAAAGCAAAAAACGAAACAAAAAAAAAAAGAGAAGGCACTGGAGGCTATGTGGCTTTTAAGGACCACTTTAGCCAAAATTCCTTTGTTCAGGGAACTGCATCAGAAGCATTGAGGCATGATGTCTCAGTCAAGAAAGCAGCCCTAAAGGAGGTTTTACAATTGAGTGGAAAGTGAAGTACCCAGCAGATGGAGGGTTGGGGGAAATATTACTGCTTGTTTTGTTTAATCATTTCTTATATCTTCTGAATGATGAAATTCCAGGCAATCAACAAGCAATTATTGAGTACCAACTATATGATGGGTACTGTGTCAGCCCCTGGGATACAAACATGGTTTCTGCCCTCAAGGAGGTCATGTTCTAGTGGGGGGACAACACACAAACAGATACATATATGGAAGATGTATACAGTGTGGGTGGGAGGTAATCTCAGAAAACAAGCATCAGCAGTGGGAAGTATTGAGACAGGCTTGCTACAGAAGGTAGCATTTAAGCAGAGCCTTGAAGGAAACCAGGAGACAGATGCAAAGAGGGAGAGCAAAAGAGGACCAAACATCTATGTATTTTAAATGCATATGTAAACAGGGAGTATAGACACTTACCCGTGCCCAGCATCTACCTTCCTATGTGAATATAGTGGTTTTTGGAAACAGTGTTGGAGAAGGGCATGATTCATTTGAACATTTCTAACTGAAAAAATAATCCAGCCTGTCCTTCAGAGAGAAAGCTCTGTGGTTGTGATGTGGTTTTTTCCTAGGCTCTTACTCCTGAGTAGGGATTAACGTGGCTTCAGGACTTGAAGATTTCTCAGGATTTCCCACGCAGATTTCAGATTGTGGGTTTAGTCAAAGAGTTGATGCAGTCTGAGCTTGGAATAAGCTTGGCATCTGCTGCTGTAAAGGGGGGCTCTGAACTGACATGAGCCAGTTGTGAAAAAGTGAGACAGATGCAAGGCAGACCCTGGGCAAAATTGGAAGGAAGTGAAGGATGCTGTCTACATCTTCCCCATATGTTCCATACATTTTCCCAGACTACCAGGTGCATACCTCAGTCATCCTATCTTTGAAACCTCTCCTGCCTTAACGGACACCCTCATGGAAAGCCTTCTAAGTACCCATGACACCATCTTGGCTTGCCCACCTTGGACTCATGATCCATTTTCCCACATTTCTTGTCTTTTTAGCAAGGGCATGTTACTGCTATGCCCTGCTTCTTACCCCACTCCACAACTCATTCTTAAAATAGAAGTTAGTCCTCTGCCTTCCAAAAGTGATAATCAAATTGATTCATGCTAATTTACTAAGAGAGAAAGCTAGAGCAGACCTTCCCTTCACAAGTAGATACCATGGGCATTTCAACAGTGGCTTTCTGGAGACAATATCCTAACTTGGTGATCGTACCAAAATTAGTAAATTAGAGTCATAGAATGTTAGAATTAGAAGGAACTTGAAGACTAATCCCTTTGTATTACAGATAAGTAAACTGATGCCAAGAGAATGAAGTAATTTGCCTTTGGTTAATTATCAGCAGACTTGAGAATGGAACCCAGATTTCCTGACTCCCAATTCAATACTCTTTTCATTATATATTATATTAATTAGAAGGTAAGAATTTCAGGCAAGGCAAAAAGACAGTGTTGATACTTTGGAGAAAATGAGTTTTATGAATCACACCTCCTATGATATTCTAAGCAGCCATGGGCTCCTTTCATTCATAAGGACGGACTAAACCAAGGGTCCTTAACCAGGAGTCCATACACTTGGATAGAATATCTTAGCATGTTTGTTTTCACTAGCCTTTGGCTTCCTTTGTATTCCTGTGTATTTTATTTAATACATTTAAAAACGTTACTCTGAGAAGGGATCCATTGCTTTCATCAGACAAGCAAAGGGAGCCATGGCATAAAAAAATTAAATAAAATAACCCAGAAATTCGTCTGGTGTTGACTTAGGGAGGTGGGATGCCAGAGTTTTGCTTTGTTGTTATTAGATTTTCAAAGCTACCCAAGCCTTAGTTTGTTTTTTTTTTCTTCCTTCTAATTTTCTTCTCTGCATGTCAGGTTTTCTGAGTCCTTATGATACCTAGTAGAAAGAATGTTGGACTTGGAGTGAGGAGAGTTCTGTTCGAGGCCTTGAGCAAATGGTTGTTGAGATGCTTTTAGTACTGAAATTTCCCATCATTATATTTTAACTATATGGAAGAAATGAGAAATAATAATAATTTATTCCCTTCTCAGCTACCTGCTAACATCAGATCCAATCAAAATAATACATTTTGGAAAAGGGAGGACACTGATAGGCTGTATAACAGAATGAAGGAGGCGATTTATTTATTTATTTATTTTTTAAAAGCAATTGGGGTTAAGTAACTTGCTCAATTACACGGCTAGTCATTATTTATGCGTGGGTGCTCATTTTCTGAGGCCGGATCTGATCTCGGGTCATCCAAACTCCGAGGCCGGCGCTCTTACTCACTGCTCCACCTAGTCGCCCCTTTTAGGGCAATTGGGGTTAAGTAACTTGCCCAAGGTTACACGGCTAGGTTTTTGTTTGTGTGGATTAAGTGTCGGAGGCCGGCTCCGAACTCAGGTCCTTCTGATTCCAGGGCCGGCGCTCTATTCACTGCGCCACCTAGCCGCCCCAAGGCGATTTATTTTTAACAGGTTCATGATTTAAAACTGTCCTTTTGCTTAAAGGGGCAGAATATACCAAGTGGTCTTCACATATGAGACAAATCTGGAAATGCTAAAGGTGTAGCTTTTCCCTCAGCTCTTAAGGCAAACTGATGAGCAGAATATAGTAACATTAGGAAGAGAAAAAAAATTGGGGCAGCTAGGTGGTGCAGTGAATAGAGCACTGGCCCTGGAGTCAGGAGGACCTGAGTTCAAATGTGACCTCAGACACTTAACTAGCCATGTAACCTTGGGCAAGTCACTTAACCCCAATTATCCTCTAAAAAATGGAAGAGAGAAAAATAAATGCACATGACTGAAGTATCTAATGAAAGTAGTAGGAAAGAGACACAGGGGACTTCTGCTTTTTTTTTAATCAAAGACTATATCACCCTATTATCATTAGGTCCCTAAAATATCTGGAACCTCACCCCTTCCTCTATTGCTCTCAGTGCTGAAAAGGGATCTTCTGTAGCTCTTTCCTCCTCTCCAAACCTTGGATAGCTGCCACCATCCAATGTTATATGTAACAGCTTCACTCCTCTTTACTACCTGCTACTAAATGAAATCGGAATGAAAACCATGATGACCTCGTTATCTCAACTGGGTCCTCACTGCATCAAGGCAATCTTTTTATACCTCTCTAGTCAATTTGCCCTCTTATCACAGCAGCAGTTCAAAACCTTTTCATCCCTCCTTGGCCTCCCAATACACGTCCTCCCCTCAGCCTCTCAGTTAACGACCTCACTTCATACTTTACCAAAATAAGCTCATATCACTCACACGGCTTCTACCATTATCTCCTGTGTTTTGTTGTTGTTATTTCAGTCATGTTCAACTCTTCATGACCTCACGTGGGGTATTCTTGGTAGAAATACTTGACTGGTTTGCCATTTCCTTCTCCAGTTCATCCTCCAGATGAGGAAACTGAGACAAACAGGATTAAGTGACTTGTTCAATATCACACAGCTATTAAGTAGCTGAGGTCAGATTTGAACTCAGGGAGATGAGTCTTCCTGATTCCAGGTCCAGCTCTATTCAGCTGCCCTTAACCCCTGTACCACACAGTAGAAAAACCCTTCCTTCCAAAGTAAATCCCTCTATTTGTACTTTACCCCATTCCCTACCAGCTTCTTTAGTAGAAACTGATGAAATCGCCAAGGGAGACTTGTTCTATCATTCAGTCAAGCCTGACTCTTAGTGATCCCATTTGAGGTTTTCTTGGTAAAGATACTGGAGTGGTTTACCATGTTCTTCTCTAGCTCATTTTACAGATGAGGAAACTGAGGCAAACAGGATTAAGTGACTTGCCCAGGGTCACGCAGCTAGTAAGTGTCTGGGACTGGATTTGAACTCAGGTCTTCCTGACTCTAGGCCTAGTGTCACCATTAAGTCACCTAGCTGCTTCTTAAGCAAACAGAGGCAAAAAGATTTGGCTCAAATACAATTTTATGCAGCCCTTATGCGCATAGTTGTTTACATATTATCTCCCTTGTTCTGTTGTGAGCTCCATGTTTCTTGCCTTTTTTTACAGCCTAAGAGCACAGCCCAATGGTTGGTCCATACATAGAAAGCACATGATAAATGTTTATTGACCAACTAACTCTTCTTTAGGATTCCTTTCCTCCCCCTCCTTCCATACTTTCCCCTTTCCCTTTTTTCTCCCTTGCTTTCTCTTCTGCTTGGTTTGAGGCACTGATCTGGGAGGCCTCATGTTATGTGAGATGGACCCAAAGACTACAGGCATAGTATGTACTTGTAATCTAATTCCATCCGGCGTGAATGAGTATTTGCATGTGCATATTTTCTGAGTCATTGTTAAAAACCGTTCGTTTAGTTTACGTGACTACACTTTAACTAGAATTTTCTTCAACAGTCTATGTGCTTTAAAAGACCTTATTAAATACACCTTCCCCTACCCTTTAAAAATCCCTATCTTTTCTTAATTGAGAGCCAGCCTACCGTAACATTCCATAGGTTAAAGGATCCATAGCACTCATGCTTACTGAAAAGTAGAGTCAATTGATTGCTGAAATTTCTTCTTGGAGCAATGTCCATAAACATTTCCTTCTCTCATTGATAATAGATGGTGGGGAATAGAAATAGTGCATTCCATAGAGGTCTCAATGTCCTCATCAGCAAAGTGGGTATAATAACATTTGTATCTCATCTAGTTATCAGATCAGACACTGTGTGCAAAGAAACATTTAGCCTTAATCAGAATTAAGATCTGGGCCTAGGATTTCATTGGTCTGAAAGCTCCTGGTGAGGATCTCTCTCTCTCTCTCTCTCTCTCTCTCTCTCTCTCTCTCTCTCTGTCTCTCTCTCTGTCTCTCTGTCTCTCTCTCTGTCTCTCTCTCTCTCTGTCTCTCTCTGTCTCTCTCTGTCTCTCTCTCTCTCTGTCTCTCTCTCTCTCTGTCTCTCTCTCTCTGTCTCTCTGTCTCTCTGTCTCTCTCTCTCTCTCTCTCTCTCTCTCTCTCTCTCTCTCTCTCCTGTCTTTCTGTCTCTGTCTCTCTCCTTTGCAGAGGCAGAAGGTTGGCACCTTCTCTGAAACCTACAGTCTTAGGGAGTCTTCTAGAAATGCTTCTGATGAGGAAACATCTTTTTTTTTTCAATGCAGATTAGCAACTGTTTTGTGTCTTAGACTTCTCTGGGGGAATTGAGAGGTTAAGTAAATTTGCCCAGAGTCACAGAGCCAGTATGTTAGAATCAGTACTAGGACCCAAGTCTCCCTTGTTCCAAGGTGTGCCCTCTCTCTACTCTTCCAACCGCCTGTCCCATGAAGCCCCATAAAAGACTAAATAAATTTTCAGAGGAGCCATGGCTGTTTCTAAGGAAAGTCCAATGCTACTACATCTCATTCTTTGAGATTTCACAGTTTGCATTTTGAAGGAACAGGAGGGAACTAGCAGCAAAAAAGAGATGGGATTCATCCTGGACTTGTTTGGTTTTCCTCAGAGCCTAATCGTCCAACCCAGTAGGGCCTCCCATATCTCGATATCTCTCATCAAGAATGTTTGGCTTGGGTTCTGCAGACCTAAGCAAAGCGGCTTCATTCTGCTTTGGTAGCAATGTCCTGGGAGTGAAACTGCAGAAACTCTTGGGCCCTTCAGGCAAAAAGCAGAGCATAGCCAAGCTAGCTGGCTGTGGCTTTGAGTGTGATGCCCAGGAGATAACTGGCTTGCTGAGTCACTACTATTACACGGACCCCTTGCTTACTCTCTTTGCTCAGGATTCTGACACATCCATGCATCTGCTAGCTCCCTGCCTTGGCTGCCACCCTGCCAAGGGTTTGTGGCTACCTTCTGAGAACTGTAGCCTCACTTATCCATCCCTTTAGTAAACTGGTACAACAACAGCACACTCAGATCAGTAGATACCAATAGTTACTTTATTATGTCCAGTGAGGACAATATAGTACAAACTATTTAAAGGGGAAAAATAGCATAACATTGTAGAAAGAACACTGATATTGAAGTTCAGTGACCTGGGCTCAGTTCTTATCTGTTACACTTAATAGCTATGACTTAATGTAGGCAATTCACTCCATTGAACCTCAGTTTATCCATCCATGAAAAGGGAATAAAACTTCAATAGTTTTGCATTCTTATTGAGCTGGCTGTTCCCACCAACAAGACAGATCCCAGCCTATTCCTACTTGGTCATTCTGTGCCACTCTTATGTGTAACCTCCTATAAGTCTGCCCTGGAAGATTCAGCAGATGTGCTGGGAGCTTTCCTGGAATTCCCTTGATATTGTGAGGATGTTAGTGGAGCACAGAGGCTATCTGTTGGTTATCACTATACTTTCTGTGGGTCCGTCTTCTTAGTCATTCACCCATTTCAGTATAATCACAGCATTTACACCTTTCCCCTTGGGTAATTCCCTGCTTACTTGTTTGTCTGACTTCACGGCGTGGGGCGGGGGGGGGCGTTAGGTAAACGTTTTATGCAAGTGTATTTATACACATAGCTGCAGAAAGGGATTTCAGGGCTCAGGTAACACTCTTTCCCAGCCAGCAGCTGTAGGAATCTTTTAACAAATGGCTGATTAGAAATAATGGCTGGTTGACTCTCACTCATTATAAATGTGGATGTTTATTAAAGTCATCACAAGGGAAAAGAGCACTCATCAGGCCCAAGTTTTGGAAGCAGCTTTCAAAAAAAAAAAGCCTGGGGGGGCGGAGCCAAGATGGCGGAGTAGAAACAGCAAGTCCAAGCCTCTCTGCCCCCAGATTCTCCACAAACTATGTAAAAAAGGACTCTGAAAAACTTCTGGAGCCCCAGCACCCACAGAACGACACAGAGAAGCTAACCTCCCGCTGAGGACAGCCCAGCACCCTGCAGGAAGGACCAGCGCAGTGGTCTGGGAGCCGGCAGCGCGCAGAGCCCAGGTCCACTTGAGCTGAGGTTTTAGCCCCAGGGCGGCAGGGCCAGCAGCCAGCTGGAGGAACCCCAGAACACCAGGAACTGTGGAGATTCCAGAATTATCAACATAGACTTGCCTAGGACAAAGTAAGAGGTTAGTGTCCTATGGACTTTGGGACCTGTATTTGGGGAATGCGTCAGCTCCCTCCCCTGGGGGCTAGAAGCCGCTGAGGAGACAAGCCATTTTGTAGTTTTCAGAGGCATTTCCGGCTCCCAGCCTACAAATCGTGGGGAGATCCAGCGATCAGTCTTGGGGGGTAATCGCTCTTGCTTTAACCTCCCTGGATCTGGATTGTGATCTAGGGTGGAAGTTGTGGGTGGGTTTACAGCTTGCCAGAAACGGAAGTTGCCCCCCACACGTTCGGGACGAAAATTCCTCTATCTGGCCTTAAAGCCATAGTGTGGCAACAAGCCCAAAAGTCAAGTAATTAAGTGGCAACATGCCAAGGCAAAGGAAACAGAAAAATGCAACCCTAGGCTCCTATTTTGGGGGCATAGAGCGGGAAAAGGACTGTGAGGTCAGAAGTCCTGCTCCAAAAGCCCCAGGGGAAAACATGAGTGGGTTGCAGGCCATAGAGGACCTTAAGAAGGACTTTAAAAATCAAATAAGAGAAGTGGAGGAAAAATTGGAAAGAGAAATGAGAAGGATGCAGGAAAAGTATGAAATGAGGGTCAACAGCCTGACTGAGGAAAACAACACCTTAAAAAATAGACTAGCTCAAATGGCAAAGGAGGCCCAAAAGGGCACTGAGGAGAAGAATGCCTTAAAAAGTCGAATTTGCCAGATGGAAAAAGAATCTCAAAAGTTCACTGAGGAGATTCATTCCTTCAGAGTTAGACTGGAGCAAATGGAAGCTAGTGACTTTATGAGAAATCAAGATGCTGTTAAGCAGATCCAAACAAACGAAAGATTAGAAGGCAATGTGAAATATCTCATGGGAAAAACCACTGACCTGGAGAATAGATCCAGGAGAGACAATTTAAAAATTATTGGACTACCTGAAAGCCATGATCAAAGAAAGAACCTAGAAATCACCCTTCAAGAAATTCTCAAGGAAAACTGCCCTGATGTTTTAGATCCAGAGGGCAAAATAGAGGTTGAAAGAATCCACCAATCACCTCCTGAAAAAGATCCCAAAAAGAAAACTCCCAGGAATATTATAGCCAGGTTCCAGAATCCCCAGATCAAGGAGAAAATACTACAAGCAGCCAGGAAGAAACAATTTCAATATTGTGGAAACACAATCAGAATAGCCCAGGACCTGGCAGCTTCTACACTGAGGGATCGAAGGGCATGGAATATGATATTCCAGAGGGCAAAAGAACTGGGAATGAACCCAAGGGTCACCTACCCAGCAAAACTGAGTATTTTGTTTCATGGGAAAATATGGTCATTCAGTGGAATAGAGGACTTTCAAGCATTCTTGAGGAAAAAACCAGAATTGAATAGAAAATTTGACATCCAGACACAAGAAGTAAGAGATGCCTGAGAAGGTAATCAGGGAAAAGAAATCAAAAGGAACTTATCAAAGTTGAACTATTTACATTCCTATATGGAAAAGCAATATCTGTGACTGATGATATCTTTCCCACTATGAAAATAATGGAAGAAGGGGGTGTGGTCATACGAATACATATGTGAATGTGTGTGTATATGGTTACAGTTATATATGGATAGAGGGCATAGGTTGATTTTGTTGGGAAGGGAGAGTACTCAAGGGATGAAATTATGAGGTGAGAGAGGAAAGTGGCAAGAGGAGATGGGGAGAGACATGGTAGGGTAAACTATCTCATGTAGGGGAAGTGGTTGCAAAGGAGGGGGAGAATAAGGAAGGCTAAAAAGGCAAAACCACATTCACATTGAATTTGGTTCAGGGAGAAAATGACATACATACTAAATGGGATATCTCAACCTGCAGCAGGATAGGGGGAAGGGGGATGAGAGGAGGGATGATGGATGGGAGGGCATCCTTGGGGTGAGGGGAGGCTGGAAGTACCCACTATAGAAGAGGGACAGGATCATGTAGGGAATGGACCAGGTGGGGGGTGGGATGAGTGGGAGGGAATTATAAGCAGCCTTGTACAATATATCTACTATGATAATGTTTTGCATAGCTAGACATGTACAACATATACTGAATTACTTATATCCCAAGAAGGAATGGGTGACAAGGGAGGAAGGAAATGGATCTGAAATTCAAGGTCGTAACATTAAAGGTTTCAAATATATATATAAATACTATTATTAATACTCTTTTGCCTATAAATGGGAGATAAGATGTGCAGGCATTGGGACACAAAGATTCATCTTCCTCTAATGGAAAAGTCGATGGGGGTATGGGAGAAGGTATGGGAGAGAGCAGATTGGAGGAAGCGATATCTTGTGGGACTGCGATTCTGGGAGGTTGGGTAGGGGAATAATGGGGGGAAAATGATTGTAACTCAAAATCTGGCGGAAATGAATGATGTAAAACAGAAGTTAATAAAGTATTTGTTTTTAAAAAAAAAAAAGAAAAAAAAAAAGCCTGGATACCCTAGATCAACCCTCCTGATTCTATTTCTTTCCCAGGGTTGCCTGGAGATTCCTTCCCTGGAAACACCAGTTTAGGAAAGACTTCTAGTGATGCTTCTCTTTGCTCAGACCTGGACTCTCTCAATTACTCCTTATTCTCCTTGCTTCTCATATTATCCCATTCCACTGTTTACCAACTCCTTTATACATGGTGCTGTCTGTCCCCGTTAGAATGTACCTTCCTTGAGGGTAGAGAATGCTTTGATTGCTAATATTTGTAACCCCAGCACTTAGGTTAGTACATGACCCCTAGTGAATGTGAAATAAATTCTGGCTGTCTCGATCTCTTTCTCTCCATACCTTTTTGTGTCTCTGTTTCTGTGTGTGTGTTTCTGTGTGTGTGTGTGTGTGTGTGTGTGTGTGTGTGTGTGTTTCTCTGTCTCTGTCTCTTCTACCCTCTCTCTCTGTGTTTCTGTGTCTCTGTCTCTCCCTCTCTGTCCCTCTCTCTGTCTCTGTCTCTGTCTCACATTGTCTCTGTCTCTCTCTGTTTCCCTCTGTCTGTGTCTCTCTGTTTCTGTCTTTCTCTGCTTCTGTCTCTCTGTCTGTCTCTCCCTTCTCCCTCCCTCCCCCCCTCTCTTTCTGTCTGGTGGACTAAAAGGCAGAGTTAGTGTTCTGAGGAGAGTAGGGGGATTGTCAATTTCCAGGGTTCTTGGGTTCAGTGTTCTGGGTCTAAAGGGAGGTTTTCATGGTGGTAGGGGCAGTGATGGTGGCTTGATTGCTTGGCACATGTTGCCTGTCCTTTCTCTCCATCAAAGTCAATTGTTGATTCAGCAAAGCTGGCTTGCCTAACAAAGTTATCTTACATCCATCCTAAAGTTTTACAGGATTTTAAGTGAATAAATTGGGATCACTGCAAAGCATGTATGACTTTCCAAATAAGATATAGCCAAATCTCCATTTCAGTTCTGAGCAGGAAAAAATAGTTGAAAAGAAAACGAACCTTCAGATAGCTTGGCATGATACCCCAGTACACTAAAATTATCCTGAGAGTGTTTTTATGAGAAACTGATGGGAAACACCTTGTTTGAAGGAAGCATGTTAGTGGTTGGAATTTGTCTTGCTGACCAAATAACATTTTGGAAATAAACAATCACTAAAAGCATCAGGATCTTCAGTTCTTTCTCTCTCTCAGTTGTGTGTCTGCAAATGTTGTCTGATGTAAAAAGGCATTATGAAAGCCTGCCAATTAGTCAATAAACATTTATTAATCACTTACTATATGCCAGGCTCTGTGCTGAGCACTATAGATCCAAAGAAAGGCAAAAAACTGAGCCAAGATGGTGGAGTAGAAACAGTGCATCCAAGGCACTCTCCCCCCAGACCACCTCCAAATTATGTAAAAAGGGACTCTGAACAACTTCTGGAGTCCCAGCACCCACAGAACGACACTGAGAAGCTAACCTCCCACTAAGGACAGCCCAGCAGCCCTGCAGGAAGAACAAACTCAGCGCTCTGGGAGCCTGCAGCGCGCAGCTGGCGGAGAGCCGATCCCAGGTCCCCTTGAGCCATGGTTTTAGCCCCAGGGTGGCCGGGCCAGCAGCCGGCTGGAGAGACCCCAGAACACCAGCAGGTGTGGCAATTCCAGAATTATCAACTCAGATATGCCTAGGACAAAGTGAGGGGTTAGTGCCCTATGGACTTTGGGACCAGTATTTGGGGAACGTGTCAGCTTCCTCCCCTGGGGGCTAGAAGCCACTGAGGAGACAAGCCATTTTGTAGTTTTCAGTGGCAGCTCCAGCTCCTGGCCTGCGAACTGTAGGGAGATCCAGTGATCAGTCTTGGGGATTAATCGCTCTCGCTTTAACCTCCCTGGATCTGGATTGTGATCTGGCAGGGAGGTCTGGGGTGGGTATCCAGCTTGCCAGAAAGCTGTAAAGACCCCAACATTTGGGCCGAAAGGTCTCCTGTCTGGTGGCAGAGTCCTACTATGACAACAAGCCCAAAAGTCAAGTAATTAAGTGGCAACGTGTCAAGGCAAAGGAAACAAAATAAACAGAAAAATGCAACCATAGACTCCTATTTTGGGGGCAAAGAGGATCGAAGCATAGAACAGGAAGAGGACTGTGAGGTCATAAATCCTCTTCCAAAAGCCCCAAAGGAAAATATGAGTGGGTTGCAGGCCATAGAGGACCTTAAGAAGGACTTAAAAATCAAATAAGAAAAGTGGAGGAAAAATCGGGAAGAGAAATGAGAAGAATGCAGGAAAAGTATGAAATGAGGGTCAACAGCCTGACTGAGGAAAACAACACCTTAAAAAATAAACTAACTCAAATGGCAAAGGAGGCCCAAAAGGGCAATGTGGAGAAGAATGCCTTATAAAGCCGAATTTGCAAGATGGAAAAAGAATCTCAAAAGTTCACTGAGGAGATTCATTCCTTCAGAGTTAGACTGGAGCAAATGGAAGCTAATGACTTTATGAGAAATCAAGATGCTGTTAAGCAGATCCAAACAAATGAAAGATTAGAAGGCAATGTGAAATATCTCATGGGAAAAACCACTGACCTGGAAAATAGATCCAGGTGAGACAATTAAAAATTATTGGACTACCTGAAAGGCATGACCAAAGAAAGAACCTAGAAATCACCCTTCAAGAAATTCTTAAGGAAAATTGCCCTGATGTTTTAGACCCAGAGGGCAAAATAGAGGTTGAAAGAATCCACCCATCACCTCCTGAAAAAGATCCTAAAAAGAAAACTCCCAGGAATATTATAGCCAGTTTCCAGAATCCCCAGATCAAGGAGAAAATACAACAAGCAGCCAGGAAGAAAAAATTTCAATATGGTGGAAACACAATCAGAATAGCCCAGGACCTGGCAGCTTCTACACTGAGGGATCAAAGGGCATGGAATATGATATTCCAGAGGGCAAAAGAGCTAGGACTGCACCCAAGGGTCACCTACCCAGCAAAACTGAGTCTTTTGTTTCAGGGGAAAATATGGTCATTCAGTTGAATAGAGGACTTTCAAGCATTCTTCAGGAAAAAACCAGAATTGAATAGAACATTTGACATCCAGACAAAAGAAGGAAGAGATGCCTGAGAAGGCAATCAGGGAAAAGAAATCAAAAGGAACTTATCAAAGTTGAACTATTTACATTCCTATATGGAAAAGCAATAACTGTGACTGATGATATCTTTCTCAGTATGAAAATAATGGAAGAAGGGTGTGTGGTCATATGAATACATATGTGAATGTGTGTATATATGGTTACAGTTATATATGGATAGAGGGCATAGGTTGAATTTGTTGGGAAGGGAGAATACTCAAGGGATGAAATTATGAAGTGAGAGAGGAAAGTGGCAAGAGGAGATGGGGAGAGACAGGGTAGGGTAAACTATCCCATGTAGAAGAAGCAAGGGGAAGTGGTTGCAAGGGAGGGGGAGAATAGGAAGGCTAAAAAGGCAAAACTACATTCATATTGAATTTGGTTCAGGGAGAGAATGACATACATACTAAATGGGATATCTTAACCTGCAGCAGGATAGGGGGAAGGGGGATGAGAGGAGGGATGATGGATGGGAGGGCATCCTTTGGGGGGAGGGGAGGTTGGAAGTACCCACTATAGAAGAGGGACAGGATCATGTAGGGAATGGACCAGGTGGGGGGTGGGATGAGTGGGAGGAAATTATAAGCAGCCTTGTACAATATATCTACTATGATAATGTTTTGCATAGCTAGACATGTACAACATATACTGAATTACTTATCTCCCAAGAGGGAATGGGTGACAAGGGAGGAAGGAATTGGATCTGAAATTCGAGGTCGTAACATTAAATGTTTCAAATATATATAAATACTATTATTAATACTCTTTTGCTTGTAATAGGGAGATAAGATGTGCAGGCATTTGGACACAAAGATTCACCCTCCTCTAATGGAAAAGTCGATGGGGGTATGGGAGAAGATATGGGAGAGAGCAGACTGGAGGAAGCAATATCTTGTGGGACTGCTATTCTGGGAGGTTGGGTAGGGGAATAATGGGGGGGGAAATGATTGTAACTCAAAATCTGGCAGAAATGAATGATGTAAAACAGAAGTTAATAAAGCATTTGTTTAAAAAAATAAAAACAATAAAATAGAAAAAAATAAAATAAAAGAAAAAAAAGAAAAAAAAAGAAAAAAAATTAGATTGGAGCAAATGGAAGCTAATGACTTCACTATAAAACAGATCCAAATAAATGAAAAAAAAAATAGAGGGCAATATGAAATATCTCATTGGAAAAACCACTGAGCTGGAAAATAGATCCAGGAGAGAGAATTTTAAAATTATTGGACTACCTGAAAGCCATAATCTAAAAAAGAGCCTAGAAATCATCCTTCAATAAATTCTCGAGGGGCAGAATCAAGATGGTGGAGTAGAAATAAGACTTCTCTGGGAGCTCTGGTTTCCAAGTCCCCCAATTCATGTATAAGGTGATGCTGAAGAAACCTTGGAGCTACAGAACCCACAAAATGACACAGAGAAGCTAACCTCCCACTAAAGACAGCCTGGCAGGCTGGCAGCAAGCAGCCACTGTGGTCCTCTGGGAGCCAAGCCTAGCCCCAGGTGAGCCAGAGTTTTTAGCCCCAGGGTGGGCCTAACCAACCACTGCCTAGAGGGACTTCAGACCACCAGCAGCTGTGGCAGTTTCCAGAATTATCAACATATAGATGCTAAGGACAAAGTGAGAGGTCAGTGCAATGTGGACTTTGGGATCCAGTAGTCGGGAGTGTGTCAGCTTTTATCCCTGGGGTGAGAAGTGGCTGAGGTGCCAGGGCCCTGCAGCCACAGCCAGGTGGCAGCTTAAACTCCTGGCCTGAAGATTGTAAGGGGACCAAGTGACCAGTCTGAGGGGTAATTGCTCTTGCTTTAACCTGCTTGGATCTGGATTGAGGTCTAGGGTGGACATTCTAGGGTGTGTGACCAGCTTGCCACAGCATGTGGAGGCTTTATAGAGGGCACCGAACTAATACCTTCTGCAGCTGAGAAATCCCCAGCAACTTGGGACAAAGCTCCCCTGTCTGGTCACAGAGTACTACTGTGGCAAAAAGCCCAAAAGTCAAGTAATTGAATGAGAACATGACCAGGCAAAGGAAGCAAAACAAACAGAGCAGCCCAACTTTACACTCCTATTTTCGGGACAAAAAGGATCCAAGCATGGAACAGGAGGGAGACAGTGAAGTCAGAACTCCTGTACCAAAAGCTTCAAAGAAAAATACCATCTGGTTACAGGTCATAGAGAACTTAAGGATTTTGAAAAGCAAATAAGAGAAGTGGAGGAAAAATTGGGAAGGAAAATGAGGATGATGCAAGAAAATTATGAAATGAGAGTCAACAACCTGACTGAAGAAAATAACACCTTAAAAATAGACTAACTCAAATGGCAAAAGAGGCTTAAAAAGGCAGTGAGGAGAGGAATGCCTTAAAAAAGACGAATTTGTGAGACAGAAAAAGAATCTCAAAAGCTCACTGAAGAGAATCATTCCTTCAGAATTAGACTGGAGTGAATGGAAGCTAGTGACTTTATGAAAAATCAATATACTATTAAAAAGATCCAAACAAATGAAAAAAAAGGCAATGTGAAATATCTCATTGAAAAAAAAAACACTGACCTAGAAAATGGATCCAGGAGAGATAATTTTAAAAATATTGAACTACCTAAAAACAACGATCACAAAAAGAACCTAGAAATCATGCTTCAAGTAGTTCTCAAGGAAAACTGTCCTGATGTTTTAGAACCAGAGGGCAAAATAGAGGTTGAAAGAATCCACCAATCACCTCCTGAAAAATATCCCAAACAGAAAACTCCTAGGAATATTGTAGCCAAATTCCAGAGTTCCCATATCAAGGAGAGAATATTACAAGCAGCCAGGAAGAAACAATTTGAATATTGCAGAAACACAATCAGGATAACACAAGATCTGGCAGCTTCTACCCTGATGAACTGAAGAGCTTGGAAGATGATATTCCAGAGGTCAAAGGAGCTGGGATTAAAACCAAGAATCACCTACCCAGCAAAGCTGAGTATCATGTTTCAGGGGAAAATATGGTCATTTGGGGTAATAGAGAACTTTCAAGCATTCTTGAGGAAAAAACCAGAGTTGAATAAAAAATTTGATATTCAGATACAGGAAGCAAGAGAAGCATGAGAAGGTAAACAGGGAAAAGAAATCATAACGAACTTATCAAAGTTGAAGTATATACGTTCCTACTTGGAAAAACGATACTTATAACTGATGAAACTTTTCTCACTATAAAAATAGTTGAAGTTTATATGAGCATATTTATACATATGTGAATGTGTATATATATATATATATATATATATATATATATATATATATATATATATATATATATATGTTTTCAGGTATACATAGATAGAAGGCACAGGTCAAATTTAATAGGAAGGGATGATACTTAAAAGGTGAAATTAAGAGGTGAGAGAGGAATATAATGAGAGGAGATGGAGAGAGACAGAATAGGGTAATCTATCTCATATAGAAGATGCAAGAGAAAATGGTTATAATGGAGGGGAATAACAGGAAGGTAAAAGGGAATGGATCAACCTTATTCTCATTGAATTTGGCTTTAGGGAGGGAATAACATAGACACTAAGTAGGGTATCTCAACCAACAGGAGAGTAGCGGGGAAGGGGATGAGACAGGAGAGGATGGAAGGGAGGGAAGGCTGGGGCGAGGGAAGTCAGAAGTACCCACTTTTGAAAAGGGACAGGACCAAAGTGGAGAATAGAACAAGTGGGAGATGGGATAGGAGGGAGGAAAATAAAGTTAGTCTTTCCCAATATAACTACTATGGAAACATTTTGTGTAACTTCACATATACAATCTATATTGAATTGTATGTCCTCCCAGGGAGGGTGGGTGAGGAGGGAAGAAGGGAAAGAATCTAGAAATCAAAGTTTTAAAAACAAATGTTAAAAAATTGTTTTTCACATGCAACTGGGAAATGATATACAGGCACTGTGGTACAGAAATCCATCTTGCCTTGCTAAAAAGTTAGGTGGTAGTGGGGAAGGATATAAGAGAGAGCAGATTAGGGGAAGGGATATTCAGTAGGCTCTATCTTGGGGTAGGGGGTAGAGGAAAGATGGGGAGAAAATTTGTAACTCAAAATCTCGTAGAAATGAATGTTTAAAAGTAAAGATGAATATGTAAAAGATTAATTTAAAAGAATCTTTGTCTTAGTTTCTTCATATATAAAATGAGGGAATTGTACCAAACAAGCCATCTGTTTTATCTCTTCATCTATAACCCTTTGATTTTCCTACCTCTGCATTTGTTCCTTTTGTCTCCTTTACAATTTTGTCATTCTCTACCTTATCTCTTTGTGTTGCTTCCCTTGAGATTCTATTCTCTGTGCTCTGCCTTTCTCTATATATAGTCTTGCCCTCTTTCACCTTAACAACCTGGACTATACATTTGATATTCTATACACTTGACTCATAAATACACACACTTGCATATACATACAAACATTCATCTGTATGAATTGGACCCAAAATCTCATTGCTACAGGGAATTGCTGTATTAGGAAACCCTCTTTACCAATGTAGATTGACACTTTGTCTGCAACTTTTGCTTAGGGCAATGAATAGAAGATTATTTGCCCAGAGCCGTTTCAGTAAGTGTCAGAGGCAAGACTTGAATCCAGGTCTTCCTAGCTCTAAGGCTAGCTCTCTCTAAGCTGAACTGTGCTGCCTCTCATGTCTAAACATATTTACATCTATATCCATATCATCATATTATATCTGAGGCCATTTCTATTTCTTTGTCTATAACTTCTGACTTTATATCCACATCTACATCCACATGCATGTACACACAAACATATATATATATATATATGTGTGTGTGTGTGTGTGTGTGTGTGTATGTGTGTGTGTGTATCTATTCCTACATCTGTATCTCTATTTACAATTATAGCTTTATCTTTACCCATATATGTGAATATGTATACATATATATGTTTATTTTTGTGTCTATGTCTGTACCTATATCATCTATATTTATATCTATAGTTATGTCTTTGTCAATGACTTGCTAAATCTATATCTATTTCTACAACTTAATCTGTATTGAAGTCTGTTTCTATTACTATATCTTTATCTATAGCTTTATCTTTTTTAGAGGGAGGGAGGAAGGCAAGGCAATTGGGGTTACCTGACATGCCCAAGGTCACACAGCTAGTTAAGTGTTAAGTGTCTGAGGCCAAATTTGAACTCAGGTCCTCCTGACTTCTGGGTTTATACTCTATTCACTCTGCCACCTTGCTGCCCCTATAGTTTTATCTTAATCTAATCTATCTTAATGACTATATCCATCTACAGGGTTGATCTCATTTTGAAGAGAAGACCTAAACATACAGGTCATCTAAACTTGAATGGTTTTCTATCACCCATCAATCTTGACATGCCCCAAACCAACTTAATGTTTCCCTCTATACCTGTTACAACTTTTGATTTTACCATTTCTGTCTACAGTAATATTTACCTTGAATTCCACATTTGTTATCTCAAAATTATCTTTGACTATTTCCTCTCCTGCAGTTCTCATTGCCATTTACTAAGTCCAGTTAATTTTACTTTTGTAATATCTCTGCATAATCCAATCCTCTTTATTTCTACTTCTACCACCACCATAATGCATGGCTTTGATACCACTTGCCTACACCATCAAATCCTTCCAAATAGATTCCCACCTCCAGTCTATCTTCCTCTCTTTCTTCTAGTCCATCTTTCATACCTATTCATCCAAAATACACTTTATAGGGACAGATCTGCTCAAACTAGTCCCCTTTTCAAAAAAAATATCTTCAATGATTCCTATTACCTCTGAAGTAAAGCTCAGACTTCTATACCTGACAAGCAAGCCCTTCTCTCTTTAACACTAGTCTTCTCATATTATTTATCTCTATTTAGTCTGTGATTCTACCAAATTAGACTTTCTATTGCTTTATATGTTCACTTTAATCTCCTATTTTCTTGTTTTTGTTCATGTTGTGTCCTATGCCTAGAATATACTCCTTCCCCCTCTTACCTACTGGATTCCTAACCATTCTTTAAAGCCACCTCCTCCATGATGGCTTTTCTCATCTTCCTTCCCCTATCAGACTTCAATAGAATTTTTTCTATTTTCTAATCACTTAATATGTAATATCATGCATTATAATTGACATATATGTATTATGTCTTTATTAAATTATAAACTTTACAAAGTCAGTGACTATCTCATCTAAACTTTGTTTCTTCCCCATTTTCTAGAAGAGTGCTCTGCACACAATGTTTAATAAATATTCACTGTCTCAATGAAATGAGTGAATATATCCATGTAACCTAAAATAGTCATTAATTGGGCTGTAACTACCAGAGAATTGCTTAGGTACAAGGAGAATTGAGTTCAATCACTGTCACAAATATTTGCCATAGTACCTGACACAAGCCCTAAAGAAGCTTCTCTTGGAAAATTCTGAGAGCTTCTGGGTCCATGGAGAGTCTTAGAGACATGACATCAAAATGAAATCCACATGCTTTCATGGTCCCTGTGGGACAGGCCCTGAGCAGCTGGACTCACCAGGCCAGGGCTGCTCCCAAACTGACCACGTTGTCACAAATGTCACTGCTGTCATCTTCTTTAGCCTCCTGTGGATGATGAGTGAGCTTGCCTGATTTGGGGTTTAGGTTAGGTTTACAAACTCTTCCAGAAGTTTGGAGACAAGGTGATACATTGAATCTCTCTAGTTTCTGCAGTGGGATGAAGAAATCTCATAACACTACCCTTCTTTGCCAAGTCTGAAAGTCAGGAAGTTTGCCAAGGCATTCTAGAGAAGTGAAAGAATGGAGAAATGGAGGCCAGTGGTCCTTAAGATTATAGATACGGAGTTTGAAGGTATCTTAGAGGCCATATAGGTCAATATTACAGATGGAGAAAATGAGATTTACAGTGGCAAAGTGACTTGCCCCAAGGTCACACAGGTAAGTGGAAGAAAACAACACAGTTGGAAACTAAGTGTTAATTCTTCACACCTAGTCAATCACAATCAGGCAGTCAAATGGGAAGCTTGACTTTATCTTTCCCAAAATTTGAATCAGTTAGTTAGGGGCCATCCTGTAACCTGCATCCCATCAGTATTTCCAGGCAAGATGGTCATATGGCAAATAGACAAGACCATAGCTTCCTTCCTGAAGCAAGCAGGCAGCCACACATTAGCATACAGTGCCCTACTCCTGCCCCACAACTCCTCATTCTCTCTCACTATCTCATATCGAATCAGTTACTAAGTTCTGTTGTTTCTACCTTCACCATATGTCTCTTATATGCTACTTTGTCTACTCTGACACAGCAACCACTATGGCCCAGGCCCACCTCACTGAACACTTAAGACTATTGAAGCAGCCTGCTGACTGATCGCTGAGTCATAAATTTCTCTCACAAGTTCATACTACTTTTGAATACCTTCCTAAAGACTAAGTTTGCTAATGCCACACTCTCCACCATTCATTCAACCAACTCTAGAGGCTCCCTATTTACTCCAGGACCAAATATAAAATATTCTATTTGATTTTTAAAGTCCTCCATCACCTATTCCCTTCCTACCTTTACATTCTTCTTCTCTTTCTAGACCCTACACCCTCCTGTCCATAATCCTTCCCTCTATGGACTTTGCAGTCCAGTGATACTGACCTCTTTTCTGTTCCTTGAACTAGACACTCCATTTCCTGAATCTGGGCATTGTCTTCCATGATGGGAACTCTCTCCTCATCATCTCTGCCTTCTAACTTTCCTGGATTCCTTCAAGTCTCAGCTAAAATCCCACCTTCTCCAAGAGGATTTCACTGACCTGCCTTAACGTTAGCCTACCCTATGTTGATTATCTCCAATTTACCTGGCATGTATTTTGCTTTCATGTTGTCTCATGAATTAGAGTGTAAGCTCCTTGAGAACAAGGACCATCTTTTACCTCTTTTTATCATCAGCACTTAGCACAATGTCTGGAACACAGTAGTTGTTTAATAAATGCTTGTTGATCTCAGGGCTTCAGGAAATTGTTTTAATGGCTCTTGCCTAACAAAAAAAAAAATCTGTCCCAGACTCAACCTAGGGCCCCTGATTGCTCTTAAATAATGATCACATGATGCTGAGTCCCAAATGCCACTTCTTGTACCATGGTTCTCCCTTCTATTCTCCTCACGCTTTCTGTCCACTATGTCCTCCTCTTCACTTCTCTTCCAACCTCTCCTGATATACTTCCAAGTCAACTACTGTCTCTTTGGCAGCTAAGTAGAGGGGGCAGGAGGAAGTAGCAATATCCCAGGCTCCATCCCAGACTACTGAGTGTACCCTAGCAGTGGTAACAGTTGACTTAGGGGCAGGGAACTGGCAGCTATCTCAGAAGCAGGATCATGGTAAGAACGAAGTCAATCAGATCCACATCTATATTTCCTAAAGTTTCAGGACCTCTAAATAACCATTGTATTTTTGGCCTTATTGAGGTCCTGTTCTCTTGAAGGCAGTTATAATTGAGACTATGGCTCATATTTTTAAAGAAATAATACTCCTAGTCCAAAAATAACTTACCAAGTTTCACAAAAATATTTATTCTGTAATCAAAATTCAAATAACACAACAGCCTTCTCATTATCCCATACCACTGAAGTTTATAATAATAATAACTCGATTTTCTTTTTAAAAAATAATACTGTTAACATATTTCTCCAGTCCAAAAAAAGAAAACACAGCCTCATTAAAAAATAACAACATCAAAAATTTCAACCTTTTATCCAGAGCCAGAGAGAAAGTCAGAAGGTGATTTTTCTGCTGTGGTCAACACTATTTCTGTGGTCGTGGATTATGGGCTGTTCAAGGTCTTTCCAGCAACCAATGGACTTGTCTCTGTCACTGACTTTTTCAAATAAAAAAAGAAAATAGAAAGTCAGTGATAAATGTCAATTTGCAGCTCAGAACAGACTAAATATAAGAGTTGGAACTCATGAGTCCTATGTGCTGCTCTTGGCTTTGTTACTAATTTTACTATATAAAATGATCCTGGGCAAATCGCTTTACCTCCATACTTTTCAATTTCTTTATCTGTCAAATTAGTGGGGGTTTGACCATATGTTCAACAGCCTTCCAAACCTAGCAGTCTGAATTTATTTATCTTGTCTTTGTGATATTCCAGAGGAAAGGACTGTCAAGGAAACTTGTAGTTCCCAAAAAAGAAATATTGGATCTGGAATTGAAGGACTTGAATTCAAATTTCAGCTAGACTATTCCTATGTGACCTTGGGCAAAGAGCCTACCTGCTTTGGACTTCTGTGTCCTCATTATAAAATAATGGTGTTGAACCAGCTGACCTCCTAGGATCTTTCCAACTTTAAATCTGTGATCTTATGGCCCAAAGAGAATAGGATCCCATATTTAGAGCTGTGAGGGACTTTGGAGGTTCTCTAGTCCAACCATCTTATTTTATAGATGATGAAACTGCCAGAGTTGAAGTGACTTGCCCAAGGTCATACAGAAGAGGCACAATTTGAATCCAGGTCTTTTGATGAACTAAAGCACTGAATCTGGAGTCAGAAAGGCCTGAATTCAAATACTTCCTCAGACCCTTACTAGCTGTATGACCCTTAGGCAAGTCACAACCTCTCCTAGTCCGGTTACCTCAGCTATAAAATGAGCGTATTGAGCTCAGCCGGGGTCTTCATGGTCCCTTCTGTCCTTAATCCCATGACTCCATGAGTAGTGACTGTGTCTCCACGACAGTTCAAATTACTGAACCAGACACATTAGAGAAACAACAAAGGATTAGAAGAAGGCGCATATCTACCCTTTCGGAAACCCACAGTTTAACAGGGTGGAAAAAGCAAACAGGACGAAGCTGTAAGAATGTGTACAAACATGATGTATAAGTAGTAAGCGCCAAATATCTTTGCATTTGGAAAGTATCTTGATAAACATCTGACTTTTCAGTGTTTACCCAGCTGTTTAGCATCATGGAGACAGAGCCAGAAACAAGTACAAGTTGTAATTTGTGCAGATCTGCTTATCAATAACTCACCATCATATAGTCCTTGGAGGTATGACAACAGCCTGGAGAGGTAGGTAATGCCAAGGACTATTGTAACCCCCATTTTTCAGATAAAGAAACTGAAATTCAGAGAGTTGAGACAACTTTCCCTATTGGGATAGCAAATATCAGAGTGGTAATTCGAATACAGGTCTCTTTCTTCTCTTCAAGTCCAGTGCTCCCTCCTCCCCTGCTGGTTCTCAATAGATATGCTTGGTGATGCTCCTGGGAATGAAGCACTAGATTCCGCTTATCAATTAATTCGGAGTGGCTTCCCAGAGGAGGTGAGTTCTGAGCCAGGTTTTGAAGGGAGAGGGGACAAAAGATAAGGATGCTGCTCAGAGGAGGAGAGAAGATGGTCATTTCATGAAGAACGGCAAATGGGAAAGCTTGGAGGTGGGAGCAGACCATGAGTGGCCTTGATGCTCTTCAAATTCTGAAGCATTTCACAGCTATGATTCCTAATGGACATTGTCCAGATGGCAGGATGTGTTTGAAATACACATTACTCAAAAGTAATCCCAGAAGAATAATCAGATAATAAAACGGAAGTGAGGAGGAGGTAAATGCTGGAAGGGTTTGACCTCCTGGCAATCGCTCAAGAACCCATTTATGAATGAGGTCTTCTCTTCAAATCCTATTTGCGGATGATTCATTGCAGATTTTTCTGTCATATTAGTAGCCATAGCAACAATCTTAAGACATACCTTTTTTGAGAGTCTACTATAAGCTACAGCAGTGTAGTTCAGTAGAAAGAATGCCAGATAACAACAGCAGCAATAATAATAAATAACATTTTTTCCAGTATTTGTTATGTGTGGGACCCTATGTTAAGTTATTTACAATTACTATCTCATTGGTTTCTCACAACAACCCTGGGAGGCAAGTGCTGTTATTATCCCCATTTTACAATTGAGGAAACTGAGGCAAACAGAGGTTAATAAATTTGCCTAGGGACACAGAGACAATAAGCTCTTCTGACTTATTAGACTTGAACTCAGATCTTTCTAACTCCAGACCCAGTGCTCTATCCACCAAACCTCCCAGATGACCTGGATTTGAAATGAACTGTGTCATTCATAAGCCACGTGACTTTAGGCACACTTCTGAACCTCAGTTTTCTCATCTGTAAAATTGGTTTAATGACATCTGTGCTATCGACTTCATCTTATTCTGTCCATCACTCTCTTATGAATCATGCTAAATGTGCAGTATCCAGTATTCCCAGGCAACCTGCCACCCAAGTACCAAACAGACCCAATCCTGCTTAGGCAGACTAAGTCACACATTGTTGGTAATGTGATAGAAAAATAAAACACAGTGTGAGATCATGGATAGAGGTCACTATTTAGCAATAAGAAGACCCAGTTTCATGTTCTGCCTCTGACACATACCAGCTCTGTGATCACAGACAAGTCACTTACATTTCTGGGACCTCAGGTAAGCCTACACAACAAGTTGATGGTTTACATCATTTGAGGGTGTTTCTACACTAGGAATTCCCTTATACCTCTGAGATCTTAGGTATGGACCAGAAAAAAAAATTAACAGTTAAGGAAACTAATCTTGGTGAAACATAAGTCCCCAAGTACAAGAAAAATGTATGTCTCTCACAAACTTCTTACCATGACAGCAGGTATATTCATAGTTGTGGACCCTGGGGATGCTTTGTCCTTGCAAACATGATATCATACATGGGGGGCAGGAGGTTCTGAAATCAGAATCACAGATTCTTAAAGTTGGAAGAGACCTCAAAGACCAGGGAGTCCATCACTTACTTACAGAATAAGTCTAATCCCTCTTGCATGTGACAGCCCTTAAAATATGTGAGGACACTTAGCCTGTCTGCTCTTCCACTACTCACCCACATCTTCTCCAGGGTAAATATCTTCAATTCCTTCAAATGATTCTCATTTTGAATAGAGTTGAGATCCCTTACCATACTGCCTGTCCCCTCTGAATATTTTCAACTTATCCATGTTCTTACTAAAATGAGGTGCCGTGAACCAAACAGGAGACCACAGATGTGTTCTAACAAGGATAGAGGGGTCAAGAGAATTTTAGTAGCTACCAAGAGAGTTCTAGTGAGTACAAAAGTGAATTCTCCCCTATAATTCTTTCTAAAAAGTCCAAAGAGCCTGTTGGAACCTGTGAGGAAGACGGGGACCAGTTGGCTACCTTTAGGAGTCTCCTACCTAGACTTATAGGCAATGTAGTCATAAATGGGCACTTTCCAAGTGATCAAAGAAACAGTAAATTCTCTAATGGTTATCACTGGAATCTCATGGTGGTACCGGAATTTCTTGTAGTAACTCTAGGGTTAAAAGCAAGAAGTCCATTGAGAGGTAGGATCATGGGAATTAGAACTAGAAATAACCTTTGTAATTGGCTACTCTGACAACCCCATTTTTATAAATGAGGAAGTTCGGGCTTCAGGAGCTAAAATGACAAGTAGTAGTAAGTAACAAAGGTAAGATTAGAACCCAGGTCAGCTGGCTCTAAATTCAATCTTCTTTCCATTGCATGGTGTTTCCTCTCCATTCCTCCAGGGGAATTTCTACTCTAGGAAATGAATTATAGTGAGAATGTTATAAAGCGACTCCAAGGAGAGTTAAAGTCATCAGTACATGATATCAAACAGTAGTACATCTCTTGCTGATTGAAATGTTGGGGCTGAAACGTTGATTTTTGATCCACAGTCAGAGTTTTTTTTTTCCTTTAAAATAATGTCCTTCATTTAATTCTACTTAACTAGTGATAGTATTTTGAGCACATTACCATGTTTGCTTTTATCCCTTCCAGAAAAATAAATTAAAGAATAAGTAACATTTTATTGCAGAAAACAGCACATAATCATTAGTACAACTATCTTGGCCTCCAGTACAGACTAGTAATTCCCAGTGAAAGACCCACTTAGTGTCAATGTAAAGACAGGGACTGCTGGCCAACAAACTGATAAAAACATGTGTCTATGTCTATGTAGACATGCTCATGTAGGTGACAAGGTCCCAGCTGACTAATTGGATACCAAATGTTTTCAAGCTAATTGGAGTGGCAATAATGAGCCAAATCTGTGGAATAATGAATTGCTACCAATTGTAAGCACTTGAAATTGCTTTTCTGTGTTTCATATATACTTCTCATTCACCAATCTGTCCTCATGTTGAATTCTCAAGAAAAAAAATGTAATAGACATGGCATGATGGAAAGAGCACTAGATTTGGTGTCCAGTGACATGGGTATGAATTCTAGTTCTGCCAATGTGACATTGACAGGTCATTTTCTCTCTCCTACACTTAGTTTTCTCATATTTAAAATAGGAGAGGGCAGTTGTACTAGATGACCTTTTAGATTCCTTCTAGCTTTTCATCTACGATCCCTTGTCTTTGTTGTTCAGTAATACCCAACTCTTTGTGACTCTGTATAAGATTTTCTTGGCAAAGATACTGGGATGGTTTGCCATTTCTTTCTCTAGTGTATTAAGGCAGACACAGAGATTAAGTGACTTATCCAGAGTCACACAAATAGTGAGTGAGGATTTGTCAAATTTGAACTCAGGTCTTCATGAGTCCAGACCCTGTGCTCTATCCACTGAGACATCTTGCTGCCTCTTAGGTGATCCATTAGGGCAGGGATATTTCATTTTTGGCTTTGTAAACCCCTAGCCTGCCATAGAAGTGTCTGTCCAATGGTAGATACTTAACAAATGTTTGTTGATATTGAAAGTTACTGAAGTTCAGTTGCCTCACTATCAACATGTTGTTGCATGGCTTGGATAATAATAGGACTGGGTGGAAGGGACCTGACTTGAGAAGTCATCTTGTCCAACCTTTTATTTTATAAATGAGGAAACCAAGACCCCAGAGAAGCTGGGTGGCTTGCTCCAGATCACTCAGGTACTAGGTACCAGAACTAGAACGGGACATTTTCACTGCAGCACACTCTTCTGACATGCAATGGGATCTGGCACTTTGTAATATCTACTTAAGGTAATGGGGAATAGTGGTTTCTTTGTTCATAGATAGGCTCTTAAGATTTTAGAATTGAAAGAGACCCTTAGAATGCAATTGAACCCTTTCCTTTTATTAGACATGGAAACCACAGCCCAAAGAGGTTTCCCAGCCTCAGTAGCTTATCTATAAGGTTAACAAGCACTAAAAAGAATGTTTCTCATAGAGTTGCTCCTGCCTCCATTTATAATGAGTAGGATCAAAATCATTTATTATTAATAGGATTAAAACAAAAGACTGCTCTTCTCATCCTGTTATCACTCATTATGTAAACTTTGGGCTTTGGTAGCAACAGAGGATCCTTCCCTCCCTCCACTCCTACTCATCTTGTTTGATGCTTGGCCATACTTTTCGATAAATCCTGCACAGAAGACCACCTCTCTTAGAGACACCCAGCTTCAGGGGAATGTTTAGATTTATTCAAAGCTACAGCTGAAAACTGCACCCCACCCCCACCCAAATTACATATGATTTCAAAAGCAAATGACACTTAATTTAAATTGAATAGAAATGAAAATAACAGTAAATTAAAACTGGTAGCAACCATTCCTTGCACCCATATAAAAGTTACCCACATTTCTCACCCTTCTGGAGAATGCTAGTCAATTTCTCTGATTTTCTAAGAGCTGGGAGGGAAGTGGGGCGGCACTTCAAAATCACAGTCCTTTGTTAGAACCAGTCTGAAGGGAGAAGGATGTAATTTTTGAGCTGGATGGGACTTTATAGATTTTTTGTAGTGTATATCTAAACAACTTCTTAAATCCCAGAATGGCAAGCTAGAGAGGAATGAAACCCTTTGGCCTATGGGAGGTGACCATTGAAATCTCTCACAACAGCTCTTAGAGGCCTCAGCATGGAAGACAGGATATTTGAGTTCAGGATGCCAAGGTCAGTCTGTACTTTTGCAAATGGCTGCCTTTTCTTCTCATCCCTACTTTATACCAACCATATCTCTTTACACCAACCATCACTCCCCACACTCTTTCCATCAGCATCTCCATGTTCCACTCTAGAAATTCCTGTATGATTCCTGACTTATTTATGAACCTCCAGTCCCACAGAATCTGCTCAGTCAATCAAAGTATACATAGGGTGTCATCAGCACACGCAGACAACCTTCTGGGAAATGCAGTCTAGAGAATGTCTCCCAAGGAGGAAGGTTCTTTTAGTACCAACCATTTTGGAAACTGGAGTCCACGGAAACATCCTCCACACAATAAACACTTATCAAATGCCTATAGTGTGCATGGGGCTTTTTCAGTAATAACAAGGCAAAACTATAGAGTATTGATTGCTAGTTACAGTATTGGAGATTTTCCTCATATTTTTAGTATCTCAGGGATACTAGTGAACTACTAAGCCTAACCATTCTCTATACTTAATGGGTCCATTTTCTTGTCTGCTCAAACACTCCTTTAATAATGTTGGTTATGGCACCTCTCCACATGCAGTGGTGGGTAACCTGATTATGCCTGCCCACTAAGTTCTTCTCCCTTGCCTCATTTGTATTATCTGTCAGTTTAACTAATCTCAACATCATGGCCTTCAGTATTTGTAGCCATATATTGCCACTGGCAGGTGGGGGAATATTTATAGCAGAAACTACATTAAAGGACTTGCTTCCTTCTCCACAATGTGTTACCCTAATAGACATACCTTTTGGAAATCTAAGTGATGCCTGTCATTGAATTTACAGGAGGCTAGCTGCCCTGATTCTCCCATGAATCTCCTCTAGGCCAAATGAATGGTACAGAGAAGTTTCCAAGAGGGCTTTTCTCCTTTGCACTGAGATTGGCTTAGCGTCTTTCTGCCATTGCCTAGCTCACAGAGGTGGAAAAACAAAGCCAGGCAGCACAAAAGTTTTGTTTTGTTTTTTAATTACTACATGACATTTTAATGTTTGAGTTTAATTGTATTCCCTACCCCCTTGGTACAAAAACAACAATCACAACAGCAAAACCAGCCATGGAGACCTATAAATGATTTAAGGGGCCTTTTGTAAAATTCTTTGAAACAACTGTTGGTGTTTGAAATGTGTCACCTCCTTAAAACATGCAGATTAAACACTAGTCCATTTGGAATCAGCAAAGCCCCAGGGATTTTTAGGTCTGGGTTTAAGTGTGTGTGTGCGTGTGTGTGTGTGTGTGTGTGTGTGTGTGTGCAGACATGCATACGCACATATAGGCATGTCCTTTTGGATTCATAGAAGGATGGGATCTTTGAACTGGAGGGGGCCTTACAGACACATTCATAGTGCTTCTAAAGGCCAATCTGGAGCAGAAGCCCGTGCCATCACCTATTCTCCACACATCTAGATGGATCACTGCTCCTCCTTCCATTTATTTCTCAGTAGCTACTTTCTATATTGCAAAATGTTTATATTAAATAGAGATGGATTTCCTAATTGAAGAGTGTGGCTTGTCTTTGACTCAAAATTCAAAGAGATAAAGGATTCTCTTTCTCTGTGTCTCTGTCTCAGTTCATGGAGGAAAGTCCATGGAGCTGATGTTTCTCTGCATTACACTCTCTGTTGGTATCTTTCTGTGTCTTTGTCTGTCTGCCTCAGAGGCCCTGCAAGAGATCTAAGTGATGATCAATAGCAGGTACAAATGTGAAGCAGGAAGACTTGCTCCCGTCACTGTTCCCCTCACCTGTACAGCATACTTCTCATCCCGTCAATCCAGAGTTAGCTCATAGATAAGGTTTAGCATAGGCAGAGAGGCAAAGGAAATACAGAGGTGGCCTTTGAGTTAGGAAAACCTGCTATTATTTAATGAGTCTCTGTGACCCAGGCTGCGGAGACTGGAAGTTAGAGCTCAGATACCTATTGATGTCAGCAGCAAAAAGTTTCATCCTTGAAAGTTTCCTACACCAAAGGAATTATAGTTCTTGTCTAAAGGGGGCAAGGTGACTTGGGGTTTGCTTTTGGTAGGGAACTCTTAAATATTCAAAGGCATGAAGTTAAGCAACAGCAAGAGAGAATATCCCATCTGGAAGCGGCTTTGGAGATATTTCAGTACACACCCTTCTCTTTACTGATAGGGAAACTGAGCTTCAGGGAGGGGAATTTACCAAGGTTGCACCACACACACACACACAAACACACACACACACACACACACAATCAGTGATACAGATAGAATGTGAACACAGTTGGGGCTGATTCCAGGTCCTGTGAAACCTTCCCAGAGTCCCATATCACTCTTAAAAATCACTCTTCCATGATGCAGTTATTTGAAAAGTGGATACCATATATGGTCACTGGAGCAGTTTGGGGTGTTGGAATCAGAGGAAATAGCAAACTAGCTGAAAGGAAAAGGGTCCCCTACAGAGAGAGAAACTATCAAAAAGGGTTAAAAAAAGATCCCATTTGGTATTGATTGAGCTGTACTCAATAAAGTTGTGAAATGTTGATTAGAAATATCCAACAAGGTTTGAGTGCTAGTTTCTCAACTAATTGTAATAATTCTATGGTTCTTTATAGCTTAATACTGTTCCTTTCTCATGTGAAATTAAAACTGTCTGTCCCATACCAGATTCATGTTTGCACTGTGGGTATCATTCCTTCCCATCTGCTGAGGAGGATACCTTAAAAAGGAGACAAAGAGAGAATTATTCCTCTGGACTATGTGGACTTGGAGTCTCAAGTCCCTTTTGAAGAGACAGGAGCAATTAAAGGACAGGGATTGGCGAAGGTAACCAACCTTTGGCAATGCCAGTGGTCTTAGGCTATTAGAGCTTGGTTAGCCCTGATGCTTGGTCATAGCTTCATAGCTTCAGCTATGCCTCCTCTTTTAAAATTTTTTTTCTATTTTTTTTTGGAGGGGGGAAGGCAATTGGGTTTAAGTGACTTATCCAAGGTCACACAGCTACTTAAGTGTCAAGTGTGTGAGAATAGGTTTGAACTCAGGTCCTTCTGACTTCAGGGCCAGTGCTCTATTCCCTGTAGCACCTAGCTAGCCCGATACCTCTTCTTTCAGGAAACCTTCCCTGATCATCCCCACAAATTTCCTTCCCCTAGTTATGATTTCTTTTCTCTTCTAAACTCCCATCGCATTTTATTCATATTGTGGTCTCCCTTGTGTTATAGTTATTTGGATATTTGTATTAAATCTGCCTTGAGGCCAATGATTGTGTCTCAATATCCCAAACATTTCATGCTATACTTAGGGCATGGTCGCTTTTTACTGATGTTTACTGAATTGAATTGAATTGAATGGGGAGTCACATTTTCCTCTTCTCTATAGATCTTTTCAAGTTCATGCATTTCTTTGGGGGTCACTTGATTGGAATTGAGAAAGAACATGCCAGTATTCTCTGACTCCTGATACAATCTGAAACTGAATGCTTATAGGCCTAGAGAGATGACTTTTATCCCCATCCCATGAAACTATTTCTGGAAAGAAACATTTTATTTGGCCCTTTGGAATACATCAAATGGCACAAATTATCAAAATATTTCCCCAGGAGCAAAATACCCTAAGACTTCACTTTAAAGACCTTTATTCCCTCTAGGCTATCCACAAATTACTCAAATCCAGCTCTATAAATGGTGATTATTTAAATAGGTCTTGGTTCAAATTCCAGTGTTTGCCTTTGCCAATCTTCTTCAACACAATGGTGAATGCCTTGTTACTGGTCCTCCCCCCTATCCCCATATGCGTTGACATCCTGTCCATAAAAGGATGCTTTCCTGGAAGTAGGGAAACTGACAGATTTGAACACTCAGATGTGATCTTTTTCTTTTTTTTCCCATGCAATCCAAGCATCTGACTTCTATTCTTGACTCACAGCTGTGAGCAAGGGTGAGAAAACAAGCAGAAAATTGGAGAGGTTTTTTTTTCTTTTTCCTCTAAAGAAGGGTTTATTTTGGCACTCAATGACTATTAAAGCCATTTTGTTAAGAAGCTTCTGAATGTGTCATTCTTTTTTTTTTATTAAAAGTCTCTTTAAAGGACTGTCCCTTAAGTGAACAATATTCATCATTAACTGTATATATGATCTCCTTTCAACCAAGTAGGGAGTCTTTCTTAGAATAAATAAGCATGTTTTTATTATTTTATCATGTTAATTGAATCCAAACATTTGTCACCCACAAAAAGTTTGGGTTTTAGGGTTTTTGTAATGAATTCTTGGCTTTGTATTCACAACATCAAATTTATTCACACATGCACATAAAAACATGCATAGACATACATATGCAGATAAAATATATATGCATATGACATATATATATATATATGTGTGTGTGTGTATGTATTTTCATGTCTTCTTAAGGAACTAATAAGCAAGGGAAGAGAGTGTTTCTCTGAAGATAAAAATTTTATAACACACACATATAACATAGGTTTAAATAAATTTTAAAAAATGTAGCCAGTCATTCGGTTTGGTCTGTACCATGCCAAGCAGCCATTTGGACTGGATTTTGAATGATTTAAAAAAAATTAATTCCCTGAACTGAACAGATGTTTTGGCATCATATAGATACAATCAAAGGGTTGGCATCTCAAATTACAAAAGAGAAAAAAAGAGCTAGGTTTTATGTATTCATCTTCTTCAGATCTTGGGTTACATTCTTCTCTTTGTGCATGGGAAGCCACTAATAGAGCAAAGGAGAGGACACTCTATGGATGCCCCAGCAACTCAAAGATCCTCTGGGATATGGACACTAAGTGTTTGTGGTTACTGTTTCCTGGTGTTGAAAAAAAGCCTTCCTTACTTACAGATTATGTATTTTATTTTTTATAGATTATTTTTAATTTTTTTAGTTTACATCATTCTTTTCCACAAGATTTCGAGTTACAAACTTTCTCCCCATTATTCCCTATGCACCCACCCCCAAACAACGATCCCATTGAATATCCCTTCCCACAATCTGCTCTCTCCTATATCTTCCCCCATACCCATCTGATTTTCCAGTAGGGCATGGTGGATCTCTATGCCCCAGTACTTGTATATCTTATTTCCCAATTACACATAAAATAATAATGATGATGATGATGATGATGATGATGATGATGATATACATATATGCATATGCATATATATTTAAACATTTGATTTTAAATCTTTGAATTCCAGATCCCTTCCCTACCTCCCTCATCACCCAACCTTACTGGGAAGATAAGTAATTCAATATAGGTTGTACCTGTGTAGCTATGCAAAACATTTCCATAGTGGATATAGTTTGAAAGACTGACTATATTTCCCTCCATCCAATCCCACCCCCCCACTTGTTCTATTCTCTACTTTGATCCTCTCCCTTTTCAAAAGTGGGTGTTTCCTATTGCTGAGTAGAAACTGCAATTCCATGGAGCTCTCACCCATACCACTTCAAAATTATGTAAAAGGGGTCTCTGAATGACCTCTGGAGCTCCAGAACCCACAAAATGACACAGAGAAGCTAACCTCCCACTGAGGACAGTCCAGCAGCCCAGCAGGGCACAGCCAGCGCAGCACTCTGGGAGCTGAGCCCAGGTCCACTTGAGTTGGAGGTTTTAGCCCCAGGGTGCCTAGACCAGCAGCCAGCTGTAGGGAACCCAGAACACCAGCAGCGGTGGCGTTTCCAGAATTATCAACACATAGATGCCTAGGACAAAGAGAGAGGTCAGTGGCTTATGGACTTTGGGACTGTTTGGGAGAGCGTATGGCCTATTTCCCCTGGGGGCGAGAAGCTGCTGAGGAGCCAGTGCAGCCTGAGCCACATTAACACATTGTAGCTTCAGCTCCTGGCCTGTGAACTGTAGGTGGATCCACCAATCAGTCTGGGAGGTAATCGCTCTTGCTTTACCCTTCTTGGATCTGGATTGCAATCTGGGTGGAGGTCTTGGGGTATGTAACCAACTTGGCAGAGTGTGTAGAGGCTTCAGAGAGGCCACCCAAATAATACCTCCAGCAATTGGGAAAACCCCAGCATTTGGGAGGGAAGCTCCTCTGGCTGGTGGCAGAGTCCTACTGTGGCAAAAAGCCCAAAAGTCAAGTAATTAAGTGGCAACATGCCTAGGCAAAGGAAACAAAATAAACAGAAAAATGCAACATTAGACTCCTGTTTTGGGGGCAAAGAGAATCAAAAGCATGGAACAGGAGGAGGACTGTGAGATCAGAACTCCGGCACCAAAAGCCCAAAATGAAAATACGAGCTGGTTATAGGCCATAGAGGAACTTAAGGAGCAGATAAGAGAAGTGGGAGGAAAATTGGGTAGAGAAATGAGAAAGATGCAAGAAGCGTATGAAATGAGAGTCAACAGCCTGACTGAGGAAATAACACCTTAAAAATAGACTAACTCAAATGGCAAAAGAGGTTCAAAAAGGCAATGAGGAGAAGAATGCCTAAAAAAGTCGACTTTTCTAGATGGAAAACGAATTTCAAAAGCTCACTGAGGAGAGTCATTCCTTCAGAATTAGACTGGAGCAAATGGAAGCTAGTGACTTTATGAGAAATCAAGATGCTGTTAAGCAGATCCAAACAAATGAAAGAATAGAAGGCAATGTGAAATATCTCATGGGAAAAACCACTTACCTGGAAAATAGATCCAGGAGAGACAATCTAAAAATTATTGGACTACCAGAAAACCATGATCAAAGAAAGAATATAGAAATCATCCTTCAAGAAATTCTCAAGGAAAATTGCCCTGATGTTTTAGACCCAGAGGGCAAAATAGAAATTGAAAGAATCCAAAGATCACCTCCTGAAAAAGATCCCAAAAAGAAAACTCCCATGAATATTGTAGCCAGGTTTCAGAATTCCCAGATCAAGGAGAGAATATTACAAGCAGCCAGGAAGAAACAATTTCAATATTGTGGAAACGCAACAGGATAACACAGGACCTGGCAGCTTCTACACTGAGGGATTGAAGGGCTTGGAATATGATATTCCAGAGGGCAAAGGAGCTGGGATTAAAACCAAGAATCACCTACCCAGCAAAACTGAGTATCATGTTTCAGGGGAAAATATGGTCATTCAGTGGAGTAGAGCACTTTCAAGCATTCTTGATGAAAAAAACCAGAGTTGGATAGAAAATTTGACATTCAGATACAAGAACAAGATATGCTTGAGGAGGTAAACTGGGAAAAGAAAACATTATGAACTTATCAAAGTTGAAGTATTTACATTCCTACAGGGAAAAACGATAACTGTAACTGATGAAACTTTTGTCAGAATAAAAATAGTTGAAGAAAGATATATGGGCATATGAATACATATGTTAATGTGTGTATATATGTTTTTGGGTATAATATAGACGGCACAGGTCGAATTTAATAGGAAGGAATGAGACTTAAAAGGTGAAATTAAGAGGTGAGAGAGAAATATATTGAGAGGAGATGGGAGACAGGGAGAGACAGAATGGGGTGAACTATCTCATATGGAAAATGCAGGGGAAACTGGTTATAAGGGAGGGGAAGAACAGGAAGACAAAAAGGCAAAACCTTATCCCATTGAATTTGGATCAGGGAGAGAATGACATACATACTAAATAGGGTTTCTCACCCTACAGGAGATTAGGGGAGAAGGGGCTGAGGGGGGTGGGGTCAATGGAAGGGATGGCAGGCTGGGAGGGGGAAGTTGGAAGCACCCACTTTTGAAAAGGGACAGGATCAAAGTAGGGAGTAGACCAGGTGGGAGGTGGAATGGGAGGGAGGGAAATAGAATCAGTCTTACAATATATCTACTATGGTAATGTTTAGCATAGCTACACATGTACAGCATATACTGAGTTGCTTATCTTCCTTTTAAAACCAAATTTTAAAAAAATATATAAATACTATGATTAATACTATTGTGCATGTAATTGGGAGATAAGATGTGCAGGCATTGGGGCACAAGGATTCACGTTGCCATATTGGAAAAGTTGAAGGGGGTATGGGAGAAGAGGTGGGAGAGAGCAGATTGGATGAGCGGATATCCTGTGGGACTGCTATTCTGGGGTTCTGGGTAGGGGAAAAATTGTAACTCAAAATCTGGCAGAAATGAATGATGTAAACGAGAAGTTAATGAAGCATTTGGAAAAGAAAAAAAGTGGGTGCTTCCAACTTCCCTCCCCCTCAGCCTGCCCTCCCTTCCATCATACCCCCCTCATCCCATTCCCCCCTACTCTCCTGTATAGTGAGATACCCTATTTAGTGTGTATGTCATTCCCTCCCTAAGCCAAATTTAATGAGGATAAGGCTGACCCATTCCTGTTCTTCCCCTCCATTGTAACAGTTTTCCCTTGCCTCTTCTACATGAGATAATTTTCCCCATTCTATCTGTCCCCAGCTCCTCTCATTATATTCCTCTTACCTCTTAATTTCACCTTTTAAGTATCATCCCTTCCTCTTCAACTGGTCCTGTACCCTCTATCTATGTATACATGTACACATGTATACAGACATATATAGACATGTGTATATATATACACATATATATGTATATGTATATATGTATGTATATGTATATATATGTATGTATATATATATATATATACATACATACATACACACATTTCTATTCTCTTCAACTCTTCTCATACTGAGAAAAGTTTCATAAGTTACAATTACTGTTTTTCCATGTAGGGATGTAAGGAGTTCAACTTTGTTAAGTCCCTTATGATTTTTTTTTTACCTGTTTACCTTCTCATGCTTCTCTTGTTCTTATATCTGAATATCAAATTTTCTATTCAACTCTGATTTTTTCTTCAAGAATTCTTGAAAGTGGGGGTGGCTAGGTGGTGCAGTGAATAGAGTGCCAGCCCTGGAGTCAGAAGGACCTGAGTTTGGATCCAGCCTCAGACACTTAACACATACAAACAAAAACCTAGCTGTGTGACCTTGGGCAAGTTACTTAACCCCAATTGCTCTCCAAAAAGCAAAAAAAAAAAAAAGAATGCTTGAAAGTCCTCTATTACACTGAATGAGCATATCTTACCCTGAAACATGATACTCAGGTTTGCTGGATAGGTGATTCTTGATTTTAATCCCAGCTCCTTTGACCTCTGGAATATCATATTCTATGCCCTTCAATACCTCAGTGTAGAAGCTGCCAGATCCTGTGTTATCCTGATTGTGTTTCCACAATATTCAAATTGTTTCTTCCTGGCTGCTTTCTCCTTTATATGGGAACTCTGGAACTTGGCTATAATATTCCTAGGAGTATTCTTTTGGGGATCTTTTTCAGGAGGTGATCTTTGGATTCTTTCAACCTCTATTTTGCCCTCTGCTTCTAAAAGTCAGGGCATTTTTTCCTTGAGAATTTCTTGGAGGACAATTTCTAGGTTCTTTTTTTCATCATTGTTTTCAGGTAGTCCAATAATTTTTAAATTATCTCTCCTGGATCTATTTTCCAGGTAAGTGGTTTTTCCCATGAGATATTTCACATTGCCTTCTATTTTCTTCATTTGTTTGGATCTGTTTAATTGTATCTTGGTTTTTCATAAAGTCACTAGCTTCCATTTGCTCCAGTCTAACTCTGAAGGAATGATTCTCTTCAGTGAACTTTTGAGATTCTTTTTCCATCTGGAAAATTTGACTTTTTAAGGTATTCTTCTCCTCATTGCCTTTTTGAACCTCTTTTGCCATTTGAGTTAGTCTGTTTTTTAAGGTGGTATTTTCTTCAGTCAGGTTGTTGACTCTTATTACATAATTTTCTTGCATCATTTTCATTTCTCTTCCCAATTTTCCTCCACTTCTCTTATTTGGTTTTCAAAATTCTTTTTAAGCTCCTCTATGGCCTGTAACTAGCTCATATTTTTCTTGGAAGCTTTTGGTGCAGGAGTTCCAACTTTGCTGTCTTCTTCCTGTTCCATGCTTTGATCCTTTTTGTCCACAAAAAAAGGAATCCAGAGTTGGACCATGGTGCTTGCTTTGCTTCCTTTGCTTGCTCATGTTGCCACTCAATTACTTGACTTTTGGGCTTTTTGCCTCAGTAAAACTCTGCTACCAGAGGGGGGAGCTTTGTCCCAAATTGCTGGGGTTTTCTCAGCTGCTGGAGTTATTAGTTGGGTGCCTTCTCTGGAGCCTCCACACACTCTGGCAAACTGGTCACATGCCCCAGGACCTCCACCCTAGACTGCAGAACACATCTAAGCAGGTTAAAGCAAGAGTTATTACCCCTCAGACCAGCCGCATGGTCCCCCTACAATCTGAAGACCAGGAATTCTGCAGCAGCCATATGGCCATAGCCACATGGCCACAGCACCTCATCTGCTTCTCCCTCCAGTTGGTAAAGGCCTGAATGCACTCTTGAATTCCTGGTTCCCAACTTGCACACTGCACTGACCTCTCACTTTGTCCTTAGCACCTATGGGTTGATAATTCTGGAAACTGCTACAGCTGCTGGTGATCTGAAGTCCCTCCAGCCAGTGGCTGGTCAGGCCCTGAGCCTAAAACTGCTGGTTCAGGCAGGGCTGAGCTTGGCTCCCAGAGCTCTGTGCTTGCCACTTCCTGCCAGCTTACCAGGCTGTCCTCAGTGGGAAGTTAGCTTCTCTGGGTCATTTTGTGGGTTCTGTAGCTCCAAAGTTTGTTCAGAGTCACTTTTTACATGAATTGGAGGAGGTAGAAGTGGGAGTCCAGCAGAAGTCCTGTTTCTATTCCGCCATCTTGACTCTGCCCCTATATTATGTATTTTAATGTCAGCTCTTGGATAGCAAAATATGTGTAGTGTTAAACATGGAGACGCCAACCTCTACAAAGAAGACAAGCATATTTCATGATGTCAGTAGGTTGAGTTTATAAGGTTTGCTGTCTACTGGCCTTCTAGGAGAATGTCTGTGACTCTATATTCTGGCCCAAGACTATTCCTTCCCCCTATGCCTTCCCCCAACAATATTGCTTCCAGGAATCATATGGCTTGGGTAGCAAATAATGGGGCATGCATATGGGCAGAGTATAACTACTTTTCATATGTAGGGATCAGATTGACATCTTCCATAAGCTCATAAGCTTTCCCTCAAAATCAGCCTCCCTTCCTAATTGCTTTATTAGACTGAGGGTACAATCATATTCTCAGATAACCAGGTCCAAAAACCAAAGTATTATTGATTCTTCCCTCATCCAATCAGTTTACCAACTACTGCCAATTCTCCCTCTTTCTCATAGCTGTTGCCCCTCCAAGGCATTACACTGATTATGATTCCATAATTAGAAAAGCATTCCAAAAGGAAAATATTCTTAGGAAGGCTATCAAAATGAATTGATTCACACTGAGGTCCATGAAAGTGTTGAAAATACAAAAGTAGATACGACCTGTCTTCAAGGAGTTTACATCATAATGTAATTCACTAAGGGGAATGGTAAGGGGAATGGTGGCCAGGGAAAGGCAGTTTGCTCCTGAAAGCTACAGAAATGATTAGTGGAATAATGGCAGTGTTGAGTTGGTAGTGGTTCATATTTCTAGAAGTGGAGAGGGGTAGATCAGATTGAGGAAAATGATATACTTAGAGGTAATGTAATTGGCCTAACTAAGCAGGACACAGCCCAAGAATAGAGAGTAAGGTGGCTGGGTTCCATGGCCCCTGAGGTTCCTTCTAGCTCTAAAGTTATGGTTCTATAATCTCATGAGGCAGAGAATGGTGGTTAGGGGCTTTCCTAAAATATTGGAATGTGTGAAGCAGTGATCAGTCAGGAGAGGGAATCATCAGAGTAGAAGTTCTTCCAGGAAAGCAAGGATGTTTCCATGACTGAGAATGAGGTAGCCAGAAAGCAGAATGTGAAGATGAACAGACCTAATGATGTGCTGATACTCACACATTATTAAAGTTAAAAGATCTTAGAGGAGGACTTATCCTTAACCTGGTGCTTTAAAAATTTGATAAATTTATTTCAGTATGATATTTCTTTGGTGATCTGTGTTTCCTTTTATTTTATTTTATACTGAAAAGTATAAAATGAAAAGTCCACAGATTTCACAAAGGGATCCATTACACACAAAAAAGTTTAAAGATCATGGCCTAAAAGAAGACCTCCATCAAGATGCATGGGTGATCTCTGAAGGATTTGTCGGAAGACATGAACAGGAAATACAAAGGATAAGATTTGAATGAGATGTCATCTGCACTATTGGAGGGAGTATCATATTAATTATATCAAAGAACCAGTATGCTGTAGTATATGACTAACAAGCAAGGAACACTAGAAAAGTTTGTGAAGAAAGCAATTTTTGACCATATAGATATTGCTGATAACATAATAAGATGAGACTTGTGATGTGAATATGGCTCTGTGAAGATTATGCCTTAATCAAACTGAACAAAATGGTTAAAATGGAGTGTTGAAGGGGGCAAAATAACTGTTAAAAAGATGTACTCATGTAAGGAAAACCCACGGACCATAATGGAGAGGAGGCATAGTGAAAAGCATTTGGGTTAAAAAAATAGAGAACCAGAACACTTTATTATGGAAATGCTCCACAGAAATTTATAGGAAAAAAATGATGAATTCAGAAAAATATTACCAATCTAGAATGGAAGCATTATATCCTAGAGTCAGAGGTCTTAAATTATCTGGATATCGGTGGTGTTCCCTCACTTCCAAACCAGCTGATGAATTTTTTACTTGCCTTTATGATAATTTTGTTTTTCATAACGTGGAGGAAATTACAAGGGGGAAAAGTTCTTTGAATCTTATTCTAACAAAAAATAAAAAAAAAACCAGTAGCTAAAGTAGATATGATTGGAGCACTGGAAGAAGATGAAAACCCTCTTAGAATTATGATGGAGAAATAGAGAAAAGTCAAACAGAGTTTAGTATGAACTTTAGACTGGGAAAGAGATAAGTTCTGTGAAAGGAGAGGTGGGAAACTGAGGACTGATACTATACATGCATATATACATCCATATACACATATACACATATATGTTTATTTACACACATGTGTATATGCATATACATGCATGCATGTGTTATATTTATTGCTTAGATTATAAAAAAGGACACCTATAGCTCTGAAATTCTAGGATTAGAGGATAATGAGCTGAAAGCAAAGCATTTAACACATTTTACTCTGCTGTTTTCACTTAATTGTAGGTCCCACCCTGGGGCCAGGCAGTCTTGGTTATTGAGTGTTCACAATGTCTAGCTAGTCCCAGATTACTGCCACCCCCTACCCCTCTCTTCTTTTCTTTACACTTCTTGCTCTGGGAATAGTAATCAAATGAACACTAAAATTGCTTCTGGAAATGATGTGTCAATTGCTTGCCCAATGGTTCCTTTCACCATCTGACTTTACAAATCACAACACCCTTCCCTGGCCTCCATCCTCAATATGTCTCGTCTCCCCACTTAGGATACAAACTTCTTGAGGGCAGGAGCTATCTCTCCTTTGAATTTGCATTGCTTATTAGTGCTGGTACATAGAAAACATTTAATGAATGTTTTTTTATTCATTTATTCATTCATGTAGGTTTATAAAGGCATAGCCTCAGAGAAGATTCTTTACTTCATTTATTAATTCATTTAAAATTAGCAATAATACCCCATCATATTTTTTTATTTTATTAATTTCTGGTTTGCATCATTCATTTCCACCAGATTTTGAGTTACAATTTTTCCCCATTTTTTCCCCTACCCACCACCACAGAATAACAGTCCCACAAGATATTGCTTCCTCCAATCTGCTCTCTCCCATATCTTCTCCCATACCCCCTTCGACTTTTCCATTAGGGCAAGGTGAGTCTCTGTGCCCCAATGCCTGCACATCTTATCTCCCAACTACATGCAAAATAGTATTAATAATAGTATTTATATATATTTGAAACATTTAATTTTAAAACCTCGAATTTCAGATCCATTACCTTCCTCCCTTGTCACCCATTCCCTCTGGGAAGATAAGTAATTCAGTATGTGTTGTACATGTATAGCTATGCAAAACATTACCATAGTAGATATATTGTAAAAGGCTGCTTATAATTCCCTCCCACCCATCCCACCCCCCACCTGGTCCATTCCCTACTTGATCCTGACCTTCTTCTATAGTGGGTACTTCCAACCTCCCCTCCCCCTACAATGCACTCCCCTTCATCATCCCCCCTCTCATCCCCCTTACCCCTACTCTCCAGCAGGGTGAGATACCCCATTTAGTATGTATGTCATTCTCTCCCTGAGCCAGATTCAATGAGAATGTGGTTTTGTCTTTTTGCCTTCCTGTTCTTCCCCTCCCCGGCAGCCACTTCCCCTTGCTTCTTCTACATGAGATAGTTTACCCTACCCTGTCTCTCCCCATCTCCTCTTGCCACTTTTCTCTCTCACCTCATAAATTCACCCCTTAAGTATCATCCCTTCCCAACAAATTCAACCTATGTCCTCTATCCATGTATAACTGTAAACATATATACACACATTCACATATGTATTCATATGCCCATATACCCTTCTTCCATTATCTTCATATTGAGAAAGGTTTCATCAGACACAGTTATTGTTTTTCCATGTAGGAATGTAAATAGTTCAACTTTGATAAGTTCATAATGATTTCATTTCCCTGATTACCTTCTCAGGCATCTCTTGCTTCTTGTGTCTGGATGTCAAATTTTCTATTCAACTCTGGTTTTTTCCTCAAGAATGCTTGAAAGTCCTCTATTCCACTGAATGACCATATTTTCCCCTGAAACAAAATACTCAGTTTTTCTGGGTAGGTGACCCTTGGCTTCAATCCCAGCTCTTTTGCCCTCTGGAATATCATATTCCATGCCCTCCAGTCCCACAGTGTAGAAGCTGCCAGGTCCTGTGCTATTCTGATTGTGTTTCCACAATATTGAAATTGTTTCTTCCTGGTTGCTTGGAGTATTTTCTCCTTGATCTGGGGATTCTGGAACCTGGCTATAATATTCCTGGGAGTTTTCTTTTTGGGATCTTGTTCAGGAGGTGATTGGTGGATTCTTTCAACCTCTATTTTGCCCTCTGGGTCTAAAACATCAAGGCAATTTTCCTTGAGAATTTCTTGAAGGGTGATTTCTAGGTTCTTTCTTTGATCATGGCTTTCAGGTAATCCAATAATTTTTAAATTATCTCTCCTGGATCTATTTTCCAGGTCAGTGGTTTTTCCCATGAGATATTTCACATTGTTTTCTATTCTTTCATTTGTTTGGATCTGTTTAATAGCATCTTGATTTCTCATAAAGTCAGTAGCTTCCATTTGCTCCAGTCTAACTCTGAAGGAATGAATCTCCTCAGTGAGCTTTTGAGATTCTTTTTCCATCTGGCAAATTTGGCTTTTTAAGGCATTCTTCTCCTCAATTGCCCTTTTGGGCCTCCTTTGCCATTTGAGTTAGTCTATTTTTAGGGTGTTATTTTCCTCAGTCAGGCTGTTGACTCTCATCTCATATTTTTCCTGCATCCTTCTCATTTCTCTACCCAATTTTTCCTCTCCTTCTCTTATCTGCTTCTTAAGGTCCTCTATGGCCTGTAACCCCCTCGTATTTTCCTTTGGGGCTTTTGGAGCAGGATTTCTGACTTCACAGTCCTCCTCCTGTTCCATGCTTTTATCCTCTTTGCCCCCCAAATAGGAGTCTAATGTTGCATTTTTCTGTTTATTTTGTTTCCTTTGCCAAGGCATGTTGCTACTTAATTACTTGACTTTTGGACTTGTTGCCATGGTAGGACTTTGCCACCAGACAGAGGAGCTTCTGTCCCAAAGGTTGGGGTCTTCACAACTTCCGGTTCTGGCAAGTTGGATACCCACCCCAGACCCCCCTCCCCAGATCACAATCTAGATCCAAGTATGTTAAATCAAGAGCGATTAACCTCCATGACTGATCGCTGGATATTCCTACAGTTCACAGGCCAGGAACTGATGCTGCCACTGGAGCTGCAAAATGGTGAGTGTGCTGTGTCTCTTCAGCAGCTTCTAGCCCCCAGGGAAGGAAGCAAATGTGTTCCCTAAATACTGGTCCCAAAGTCCAGAGGGCACTAACCTCTTACTTTGTCCTAGGCAAGACTGTGTTGATTATTCTGGAATCGCCACAGCTGCTGGTGTTCTGGGGTCCCTCCAGCTGTATGCTGGCCTAGCCACCCTGGGGCTAAAACCCCAGCTCATGCAGACCTGGGCTTGGCTCTCCTCGAGCTGGGCTATTGGCTCCTAGAGTGCTGCACTGGCCCTCCCTGCAGGGCTGCTGGGCTGTCCTCAGCAGGAGGTTAGCTTCTCTGTGTCATTCTGTGGGTGCTGGGGTTCCAGAAGTTGTTCAGAGTCCCCTTTTACATAGTTTGGAAGTGGTGTGGGGCAGAGCACCTTGGAAGTGCTGTTTCTACTCCGCCATCTTGGCTCTGCCCCCAACCCATCATATTTTAATGTATACACTATATTTTGATAAAAATAGTTGTAATTTCCAAAATAAAAATTGCTGAAGAAATTTCTTAAATTTAAATTTCTTAAACATTTTTTCCTAAATTATTTTAACAGCTGGCTTCATAGAAGATACCTGAATTCTCCTATCTGCTTCTTCATTCAATCTGCTGTTATAAGTTATTTTGTTTGAATTATATGAAGGCAATCTGACTTCACACAGATGGGTAGTTGGAAAAGGGAGGTATATTTTAGTAGACAAGTAATATATTAATATCATTATGGAAATAGTTTTTGCTTTGTGGACCCCCCTGTAAGGGTCTTGTGAACTACCAGGAGTCTTCAGAACACACTTTGGGAACCTTTACTCTAGGGGATTAGAATTCCTTATTACAAAGAGAATTTTGGTAAAATAGTCTAAAGAACAGTGGCCAGAAAAGAGGTAGAAGACTATACGGGAGACAAATGGGTTATGGCTCCTGACCATCTTCCCTTTTGTCTCCATATCTGTGTATATGTATATGTATATCATTGCCAACCTTTTGGAAAAGTTAGCTGGTGTCATGAACAGTGACTGTTGGTTTTGGGTTGTCTATATGGATCTTATAATTATTATTATTATTATTGTTGCTTTTTGGAGGGCAATTGGGGTTAAGTAACTTGCCCAAGGTCACTCGGCTAGGTTTTTTGTTTGTTTGTTTGTGTGTGCTAAGTGTCTGATGCCGGATCCAAACTCAGGTCCTTCTGACTCCAGGGCTGATGCTCTACTCACTGCATCACCTAGCCACCCCAATCTTATAATTATTCTTGTACCACTACAAAATCTAGATACAGATATTACCAATGATGGAACTGTACAATGATAAACTGTCCTAGGCTTATCTTAGAGCAGCATACTTGATTATTATATATTATTTTTTGTCCCAGAGAAATTAATCCTGGAGGTATGTTTCTGTCCTGGGTTTACCAAACAAGGAAACTTTATGCTACTCCCCCCTCCCCCCAATCCCTGTTATCTGAGACCATATTCCAATCCTAGGAACAGAGAAGGAGCAACTGGGGTTGTTGCACTTGATATGGTGGGTTATTCAGGACTACTTCCCCAGTGTAGCTCCAGAGGACTTTTATCAAGTTCTTCAAAAGGTCTCTAAATGATATTAGAGCTGCCACTAGAGGGCTCAGCAAGTATAAAGCTCTGAGCTGACCCTTGAGATGGTACTAAGAGCCACAGTGAGTGACCTCTCTAGGCCTTGAGAAAGCCAGAATCTCAGAATGTCGAAGCAGAAAGTGATCTGTACCATCTTCTAGTCCAACTCTCTACAGATGAAGCAATTGAGGTCACTTCTTCTTCCCCAAGAAGAAATCAAGGAAAGTGACTTGTCCAAAGTTTTATAGCAAATTAGTAGCAGATATTGAAAAGACCCAAGTGTCCTAATACCCAGGTTCTTTCTCTTATTCCATGCTTCATCCTTAAGGTCACAGGGATCCTGTGACAACAGTTTACTAGGTACTCACAGTATCATAGAATGTTGGAGATAGAAAGAATCCTTTCAGAAAGATAGCTGATGTCATGAATAGTAACTATTAGCCTTGGGTTGACTGGGGGGGTCTAGAGTTGGTCTTGTACCATTTCAGAATCTAGATACAGATATTACCAATGAAGGAATTGGTAGAAAGAATCCTACTATTTATTTATTCTGCCCATTATGATAGAAAAGGAAATTGAGATCAAGAAAAGTGAATTGATTTGCCTGAAGTCACACGACTAGTTTCTGACAAAAACCAGGGCCTGAACCCTGGTCCAATGCTCTTTTCCTCTATACCATACTTTAGGACAAGAAACAGAATAATGGACTAGAGACCCAGACACTCTGGGTGGGGGCTGGAAGTGTTTGGAAGTCAAAGTAGCAAGGAATGTTAATAAGAGAAACCTGTGTGAATGTGGTATTTTAGAATATGGGACCAAGCAACCATTTAACTGATTGAGGAAATGAGGGCAGACAGAAGAGATGTCAAGTGGAGGGTGGGAGCAGCCAGGTGGGGATAGAGATAAGGAGAGAGAGGAGGAAGGCACCAGGGCTTAGAGCGGAGGTGCTCCAGTGATGGCCCTCTTCCAATCCTGGCTAGAGTCCATGGCCTCCCTTTCCTTGTATATCACTTCAGGAATATGCCTATGAATTTTTATCATCTGGAGTCAGTGCTTCTTTTGGCTGCCCTAATGCTGGCTCTGTCAGCACAAGGCAATGAGGTTGTGATATTGTCTGAGCTAGGATTTACTCTTCCCAAGAGTCCTGCAATCCAGTCAGAGTTATTGAAGATGGAAAAGAATCCGGTTTTCCAGGGTGAAAGCTGGGGAGATCTGGAGATTTTCCTGTATCCTGCAAATATCCATCTATACCCCAGTTAGTGAGAATCTGGCAAACCCCAGACTATCCTATGTTTCCTTCTCCACCGACTTCATTTGAAATGGACACTAACCTAGTCTTAAATTTGGCAGTATATAGAAGGCCTATTTTTGATCCACGCATACATGCACTAGTGCCTATCATCCCTCCTTTTAGTAAAGACCTGGTTGTTTATCACTTGTCTGATGGAATCAGGTAGAAATAGGGATGGGATTGGATAGAATAGGATGGGATGGGATAGAATGGGATGAGATGGGAGAGGGGAGGAGAGGGGAAGGGAGGAGATGGGATAGGAGAAGATGGGATGGGATGGGATGGTATAAGATGGGAGGGGAGGGGAAGGGATGGGATAGGATGGGATGGGAGGGGAAAGGATGGTAAATCACCAGTTAAAAACCATAAAATGCTCAACCTGGAAGGGACTTTTGAAATCATCTAATCTAATAGCTTGGCCCAGATCTGCCCAGTTCAGCTGCCCCAAACCTCAGAGCCCTCTACGTATTAGAAGCCCTACTCTCTACACCCAAGTGAATTGCAAAGCTTCATTGTCTGCTATGCATTTTTTTCCCATAACAAACTCATTTCACTTTTACTACAAGTTAAGACCATATTAATTTTTTATTATTAAATATAATAGAAAAAAGTTTGTCACCATTATGAATTGATTTATAGCTCTCTATACATGTATTTCTCTATATACAGGGTATCCCCAGGATCTAAGTGTAGATTTAAGTTGTTGCAGCTCATATATGTGTGCATACCTGCTGCACACGAATCACATTATTTCTGCTATATATGTATCATGTGTTGTGGGTATATCATACATATATGGTGTGTGGTATGTATGTATGTGTGTGTGTCATGTCTATGTGATACCTAGATCTCTCTAACCCCATATGCATACATTTGTAGAGTGTCCCCAAGATCTTACTGCACTAATGCTTTAAGTAAGTCCAAGTCCCAACTGTCTTGCCTAATTTGTGGTTCCACTTGCTTTGTGCTTCTCCCCTTAATAACTTTGCTCATCCCTCCCTGCCTTTTCCTTGATAATTGGAACTGTACCTATATTTCAAGATACTACTCAAATTCCTCCTCTTTTAGGGAGCCTCCCTCTTCTATCTCCAAGCCCAAGGGATCCAGTAACACTTAGTGGTTACTGATTTGTATTATCAGTTATCAAGGTCTCCTGGAGAAGGTGAAATCTGAGCTGAGTCCTGAAGAAAACCAGGCTATTGGATTTTATAGCACCAAGCTGGGAGGAACTGATCAATGGAGGGTGAGGGTGGGGGGCGAGGTATTTCCAACATGTAAAGTCCAGGGGTCAAATCTGGGGATAGAATGAACTTCCATGCTAAATAGGATTCTGAAATCTTGTAAAGAAAGAGTAGGAGCGTTGGGGTCCATTCTGAAGAGGGATATGACACCTGGAAGCCAGGTATTTCTGACTTTGAGGGTAATTCTCTATCTACCACTCTGTATTTCTTTTTTCTTTTTTTGTTAAGCAATTGGGGTTAAGTAATTTGCTCAAGGTTACCACCCTGTTTTTCTTGAAACATTAGAGCATACAAAATGTTTTCAATTTGTTGATATTAATATGGGGTTGCATATCCCTATAGAATCTTCCCATAGGAATTTTCTGAGTCTTGAATAATACTAACAGCTAATATGTACACAGCACTTGAGATCTACAAAACATTTTACCCATATTACTTGGTAATATATGACCTTACAAGACCCTATGAAGGAGGAGCTATTAGGATTCCCATTTTACGGATAAGTAAACTCAATCTGAGAGAACTTAAGTGATTTGATGTGGCTGTTAAATGTTATAAGCAAGATTTTAATTCAGGTCCTTTTTGACTCCAAGTCTAGACCTCTATTCCATAATACCTTGCTCCACAGGAAATATTGATAAAGGTGGAAAGACAGATGCCCCACCACACCCATTTCTCCGATCCTTCCTCTCCTTGACAGAATCATAGAATTTTAGAGTAAGAAGGAGCCTCAGAGGTCATCAATTGAATCATATTATGAATACTCCTTGAAGCAATACCCCTGTTCATCCAATATCCATCTGCCTGAAGATATTCAGTGATCAAGACCTTACCCTCCCCATCCTCCCTCATAACCTGAGAGGCAGATAGTAAGCCTGGTCCAGTGAATAAATAATAAAGCAACCTTTTTGGACTCAATAAGTAGTTGTTAGAGGGATATCACTGGTGAAGTCAGACCTACTTGTAGAATGCTTGCTATCAGTTTTAAAAATCAAAGGCATTTGGGGCATCTAGGTGATGCAGTGAATAGAGCACCAGCCCTGGAGTCAGGAGGACCTGAGTTCAAATATGGCCTCAGACACTTAACACTTATTAGCCATGTGATCTTAGGCAAGTCACTTAACCCCAACTGCCCTCCAAAAAAGAAAAAAAATGAAAGAATCAAAGGCATTGTTCACCCACCCATAGTGATAAACATACCAAAATAACAGAATTTTCCTCACTGGTCATTGTGTCCAAGTATCTGGAGATCCAATGTGTTCAATGGTTTCCTAGCAAGCTGGGATGGTCTCATTGTTTCAGGACAACAGACTTTATTGTAATACTCCTGCATCTGGCAGGCCCTTTCCTCAATGCTGTGCTATGAACTGCCCTACTTCTCTTGTGTAGGGGTTTGTACACTCAACTTCATCCAGAGACCTTCAGCCAGCAGCCCAGGAAACAGTGCCTTCATTTCTGATCCTTGCACAGTAAAGTTTTGTTAGGAAGTTCCACTTTTCTATCTATCTGTGCTACTAGGAACAGAGTTAGCTTCTTCCAATAACTCAGCAGATCCAATTGGTATAGATAGAGATGTTAGATGATGAAGATGAGAGAATTTCTTAGTTCCTGAGGCTCTCCTTTTATGAGACACCTCCTCATCACTCTGAGGAAGAAGAGGGAGTTAATGTGCAGTCGTAGTATATCTGTGGGATCTCCTTTTCTGTGGGGACCCATCTCCTTTCAACACGAGAGCCCTCTGGCTATATTTCAGTCAAGAGTCTTTTTTCCTCAATGTGTTCCTTCATACTGAATTTCTTGCACTTCCAGAAAGCCTCTTGGGTTCAAAGTTTTTCTAGACATCTCACTCATGACAAGAGCCCCACTGAGGTGCTATGTCTTGTCTCTATTGACCAATGCAAAAAAAAAAATGGAACCAAGTTTCAGAGGCCTGTCCAACAAGGCCTGGAGTTATGACTCCCAATCCCGTACTCTGCGTGCACAGCTACACTTAGGAACATTTCTCGTGATTTCAGCCAATCTGGATTCGAACCACCTGGGATCTCTCATCCTGGAGATGCTGTGGTCTCATCAGCAGAAGGGTTAGGCAGTATTAGTCAGAGCTAAGTGTTCAGTGGTGGAAGTCATGGCTGTGGGTTGGTTCCTTCATCTGGTTTTAATCAATCTCCCTCTTTGGTAAATGTTCTTATTTTCATGGAATATTTTCCCAACTGCCAAATGTTTGCTGCGGGCTTGTGAAGCCTACCTTCCTTCTCATTCACTAGTACGGGATACTCAGAGGATGCTTCATAAAATGGACATTTAAATAGGCAAACTATTATCTTAATTTGGTGTTGTTTCCTCATGCCTGACAGCAAGATTTCCCACCCCCCACCCCCAACCCCTATTCAGAAAAGGCAAATGTGTGTCTGTAATCTCTCCCATATCCAGAGAGCCCAAGACTCTCTCACTCATGCTGGGAAATCCAAACTGTGTAAAACCTATCTGATCAATATCAGCAGAGTGCTATTCAGACCTGAGCCCGCCAGGGTGATAATATCTGGCAAAGAGGTTTGCCTGGAGAATGGGCCAGTGTTCTTCCAAGGTATCACATTCTACTGCCATTTGGGGGAGACTTTTGGGAAAGGGGGGATGGATGGCCTTGATCCTTCTTTCCACAGTTTCTTAAGTTGCCATCAATGTGAGTTGGAGGAAATCTGTTCCTCATCTATCAAGATAAGTTAGCAGCAATAGCAGATTTCTGAGTAGTTACATATGTCAATAACTGAGCAGTTGAGGTGGCAAGGGGCCGATATTTCTTTAACAAGAGTGGGTTTTGTTGTATGTCTGTTTGTTGTTTTTCATTTAAAAAATATTCTGGCCAGAGCTGTTAACGACATTATGATGTGTTTGAAAATGAAAGATATCAAAATATCACCTCTTTTATTTTGATGAGAGGTTGGCACATGTGAGAGCCTTTCAAAAGCCAGGTTTACTGTGGTCAGTTTCCAAAAAGGAAAATGCAGCCAAGGGTGTGTAAATGAGGTCAAGAGGCAGTGCCTGCCTGAGAAGTAGGGTGGACATCACTGGGCAATATGGGTGAAGACAGAGAACAAGAAATGATTAACTCGGGCTTTCTGAGCAAGGCAGAAAAAATACCAGGGGAGTGAAATTCCTAGGCTCTCCAATATGCATCTCAGATTTTTTCAGTTAGAAGTGTGATGGACAGGACACTGGGTTAAGAGTCAAACAACATGGGCTATAGTCTCCTACTGACTATGTCTGTGGACTTGGGTAAATTATTTCATCCATGAGCTTCAATTTGCTTATCTTTAAAATGGTAATAATAAGCTCTGCTCTGTTTTACAACTTTCAAAATGTTTTCATATAAACCTTTAAGGAATATATCAGAGACTCAAGAGATCTCTATCTGGGAAAAAATGCAAATGCTCATTTGCCCTATCTGAGTAGAAAAATCTTGCTACCAGGGATTAAGAAATATCTATTTCCAGCCATGGAGTCATGAGTGAGTATCAAGTGATTCAAAACACTTCGAAAATTACAAAGCACTATACATGTGGATGGTCTAGTTCTTATTGTCCACTGAATCTCTCCTTTCCCTCTCTCTTCCTGGAGTTCAAGGAACATACAATCAATGTGGTCTCATTACAGAATGACATTTCAGGTGTGGACCAAGAAAAAATGATGGAGTGCCAAAGTGATGGGAGAATATTTCATTAAACAGCTTGACTACTGATACCATGTATTTACAATAGGTTACATTTTATATAGCACTTTGCCAAGATCTTTATTTACAATGATCTTCTTGGTAGATAGTGGAAGTATTAGTAATCCCACTTCAAGGATTAGAAAACTGATATCCAGAGCAGTTAAGAGGTTAACATAACTAGGAAGTTTTCTAACTAAGACTCAAACCCAGGTCTCGATACCAACTTTAATGCCTTTTCCCACTATAGTCAATCATGTTGATGCTTAAGTAGAGTCAGTAATAGAGTCATTCAATGCAGCTGCTTCTTGAAAGCTTATGCTGTTTAACATGCTCAGTCAACTAACATTTCATTGGGCATTTATTTTGTGCAAGAAACTGTGTCCTTGGCACAGTATGCAACATGGTTTTCTCTAGTGATGCTTCTCTAGAAAATGGTCCAGAAAATAAAACAGTTTGACTATAATATGAAAGGCACTAAAGGGAATAACTTGGAATCAGACTGGAAATTTAATCTAGAGACAGATAAGAAAGGGCTAAAATTTAGCCACTAAATTCTAAATAGAGTCATTTATATTTTCTCCTAGACACAAAAGGGAACCATGAAGGTTTCTGGAGCAGAGGAGTAACATGATCAGACTTGTCCTTTAGGAATATTAAGTTGGGCTAGTAGAGGATGGATTCAAAAGATTAGAGGTAGGAACAAGAGAATTGCCTGATTCATCGAAAAGTTAAATAACTTTCATTAAATAACTTTCTTATATTCACACAACCAGCATCTATCAGAGATAGGACAAGTTCAGGTTTTCCTGAATTTAATATATCTGAAATTAAAATTATTGAAATAATTTCTTTCCAAAACCAGCTCTATCTGAATCCCCCCTTTCTATTAACTGTATCAGCATTTCCCAGTCACCCAGACTTAAACCTTATAGTCATTTTGTCACCATTTCTACCTCCCCATTTCTAATAAGTAATCCATATATGTATGTATATATAATATGTACATCTAAATGTCTACACACATATACATACATATACACATACATATAATACACACATGTACAATTACATGTACAATATGTAGACACATACATATGCATACATGCAATCAATACACATATGTATACACATACACATACAATTATGCATTCCATATTGCAGGGGTTAGGGGTACAGTCTGAGAAATCCACGTAAATTTTTTGGTCCTCCATATCAGAGAAGAAGTTGAAATTAGTAACGTTATTAAAAGATATTCTACAATCCTCTACATATAGTTTATGCATTTCTAAGTTTCTAAACTTTTTCTCTGTCATCTGCTGGCCTTTGCATGTCATGTGGCTTCTGCAAAACTCCAAAAACAAATTCCCATTTAATTTCTTTGACCAACACATGATATATGGAAACCACAATGGGGAAAGTCGTGATGTGGAAGGGATAACTATAGATATAGATATAGATATAGATATAGATATAGATATATAGACATATTAATGTGTATATGTGTACGTGTGTGCGCATACACACACATACAGTTTTTCTTCTTTATAATGGCTCACTTCTATCCCTTCCTTTCTATATCTACAGCTACCAACCTAGATCAGATCACTTATTATCCCCAATTTGGATTGTAATAGTTTAATAACTAAGTCCCCCTCCCTCTAGTCTTTTTCTCCTCTAGCTTATCCTAAATATTTCTGCAAAAGTAATTTTCCTGACACAGCACTTTGTTCACATCCCCATCCTCTGTATCCACCAAATCTTTATCCCATTTTAAATCCTTTGGTTATTGCTTGTTGCCTACAAGAAAAAGCCCAAACTTTGTCTTCTAAAAAATCTGGTCCAAAAATTCTTGCAAAATTTGCATGGGCAGGATGATTTCCAAGGTCCTTTCCATATCTAATATTCTACCTTCCCAGGCCTATCTCTCAATAGTCCCCTGCATGAACCCTCATCTGTGTTCTCCAGTAGAATGTAAACTCCTTGAGAGAAGACACGACTTTTGTGTCTCTGATCCCCAACACATAAAAATCTACTTGGCACATAGTAGGTGCTTAGTTGGTTGAATTGAATTTCCTCTGTAGGGTCCTCTGTACTCTGGTCTCTTCCTCACCACCACCGTCATCTTCCCAAAGGCACTCTCCAATCTTTTCTTTTTACCTAAATGCTACCTATCTTTCCAGGCTGAAGTCTCCCTTCTTCCAGAAAGTCTTCCTAGTCTACTCTGATCTTTCCATCCTGTGAACTTTAGCATTGAACGTCTCAATGCAATGCTTCATTCTGGTGCCTCATATAATTTCTTGTTTTGTTTTGGTTTTTTTGATATTCAAATATTGATGTCTTGTGTCCTCAGTTATAAGCTCCTTGAGAGTAGGTAGCCTGTGTATTACTGACAGGCCAAACACAGTAACTTACATACAGAAGGTAATTTGTTGATTTGTTACATTTTTGTGATAATATTTCAGGGCTGGATAAGTGAAGAAAAAAAAATGTTGGCCGGACTATTTTCCTTATGATATAAAAAGATTAGAAATAGGAATAATCAATGAAATCCCTTGGGAGAAAACTTTATTTTAGCATAGGAATCCTTAACATGGGACCCATAAATGTTTTTTTCTTATATATGTTGATAACTGTATTTTAGTGTAATTGGTTTCTTTTGCAATCCTACATATTTATTTAATTCATCCAAAAACATGACTCTGACAAGAGGTTCATAGGTTCCATCATCCTGTCAGAGGGGTCCATGACCAAAAAGAAAAGAAAAAAAGGTTAAAATAACTGCTTTGGTATAAATAAAGTACAAGGTGCCTTTGGAATGCTAAGGTTCTTCAAACAATAGTTACTGAATCAGCCCCTTCTTTGATAGAGAAGGCAAGGAATTCTCTAATCCTTTCTGTTTTAATTCTTTAATTAAGTATGGTGGCATCATCCCTAATGAACTTCACTCATGATTATTCCCTTACTCCTGGGTCCAAAGTCAAGTCAGAACTTGAGAAAAGAATGATCTTGAGTGATCCTTTGTCCCTCCCTCACCCTCTGTACCAACCCTGGGTACTAAAAATAAACAGTCCTCCCAAGGAAATAAAGGGAACAAAACCCATTAACCTTTGACAAGATGGTCCTTTTCTATTTCTAGCTTTCTAATCACAGCCAAAGGCAGACTCCACTGGGACAATTTAGCTACCTCCCTCCCTGAATTAGGGAAGATTCAGTTGTACCTAGTTCACAGGGAATGTAACCCTTTCTCAAATTTGGAATAAATGAGAGGAAGTAAAAGTTGGTTTGTGGAATGAGTAATCAAAATCAACTTAAGAAAGAGACAAGAAGGGGTAGTCAGTGGAGAGAGCATCAGCCCTGGAGTCAGAAGTACCTGAGTAAAAATCCGGCCTTACAGACTTAACACTTACTAACCACATGGCCCTGGGCAAGTCATTTAACTCTAATTGCCCTGTTCCCCCTACAGAAAGCAAAAAAGAAAGAAAGAAAGAAAGAAAGAAAGAAAGAAAGAAAGAAAGAAAGAAAGAAAGAAAGAAAGAAAGAAAGAAAGAAAGGAGGGAGGGAGGGAGGGAGGAAGGGAGGAAGGAAGGGAGGAAGGAAGGGAGGAAGGGAAGAAGGAAGGAAGGAAGGAAGGAAGGAAGGAAGGAAGGAAGGAAGGGAGGAAGGGAGGAAGGGAGGGAGGAAGGGAGGAAGGGAGGAAGGAAGGGACAAGAAGCATTGAGTAATATTTTATGTAAAAATTTGTTTTATTGATTTTTTACACAAAACATTTTCCCCAGTCCTCTCTATATAGTAAATGGGCACTAGCCTTTAAACAAGTTACTTAATTTCTGTTTGCCTCCGTTTCCTCATCTGTAAAATGGGCATGGCAATAAAAGCACTCAGCTCCCAGAGGTGTTATGAGAATCAAATAATCCTGGTAAAGCGCTTTGGAAATCTGAATTTACCACATAAATACTAGATATCATCATTGCCACTATCACCACCATCATCTAACTATACAGGGGTCATTATCTGCTTCAATGGAGAGAATGTCCATACTGACTTTCTTTTCTCATCAGACTATGGTTTGCGCTCCTCCATCTTGCTCCAGAAAACTCTTCATCCTGGAAGAAGACTTCTACGCTGGGCTTCACACCTCTGTAGTACCTTCAGCCCCTGCAGCCCCTCCCTCTCACTGTATGGCTCCTCTCTGAACCTTTATTTATTGATAGTTCCCAAGACAGCCATGTCTTCATTTTCTACCAGTCCATATCCCTTTGGATTTCTCCAACATGCCTCATGCTGGATTCCTTCCTTCTTGCCCTCCATTAGCTACCTTTTATATATTGTCTTTCTAATTGGAATGTAAGCTCCTTGAGGACATGCATCATCTTTCTTTTTGTTTGTATTTGTACTCCCTGAGTTTAGCACAATGCCTGGTACACAGTAAGTGTTCAATTAATGTATATTAACTATTGATTTATTGACTGACAAAATTACTCTTGGAATGTTAAAGAATCATAAATTAAATGAAATTCATTGTGACATAGGATGTGAGGTGAGGGTATAAATTTCTTTTTGCCATATTGTTAACCAATTTTCTCAATAATATTTGCTAAGTAATGAATCATTTCCCCATTTTTAATGTCTCCAGGGCTATAACACTATTTATGCAAGCGTTTGGTTCTCTTCTAGGATTTCGATACTAATTTCCCATTTCTCTTGTTTTTGCCAAATCCAAGATAGTTTTGTAATACATTTTAAAGTCTAGAAAGTCATGTTCACCTTAATCTACCTACACATGCCTTTAAATTTAAATTTTGGTATTCCCATCCATTTAATTTTCCATAAAAATCTTGTTATTGTTTTATCCAGTTCTATAAAGAAATCAATTGATATTGAATTAAATCAATAGATTAATTTAGTAAGTGTTGCTATTTTTATGATATTATTATAAACTATCCATGAAGAATTTCAGATTGGAGATAAACATTTATAGAAAATAACAGATTAAAAAGTTTATATCTAAATGGCACAAAGACTAGATATTTATATTCACAAGCAATATTTGGTCATCATTGAATAAATAGCCGAAAAGAAATATAATCATCAAATAGATGATGATATCACATGATCATGAGATTAGAGTTAGAAAGGATCTCAGAGGCAAATTAGTCTGACTTCCTTATTTTATATTAGGAAAATGAGGTCCTTAAACAAAAGAATCATCTAACCTAAGCAAATGATCTGTATATACAAGTAGTCAACATATGTATGGCGCTTGAAAATTTGCAGAGCACTTGATATATTATCTCACTTGCTTTCCATAAAACCTAGGAGATTATTATTATTTATTATTATTATCCCTATTTTACAGTTGAATAAACTGAGGCTGAAAGAAGTCAAGTGACTTGTCTAGGGTCATACAACCAGTAAGTGTCTGAGGCAGGTTTTTTAATTCAAGTCTTACTGATTCCATGTCCAACTTTCTATTCCCTACACACCACCTACTTAAACAATCAATTGAAAAAAATGGCAAACCCAGCTAAGACCCAGAGATGTGCAAATAAAAATATTTTAGGAGATTTTTTCACAACCACCAAGTTGTCAAAAATGAATAAAAGCAATAAAGCTGGAGGGACAGAAAAGAAATGGGTATAGGTTAATAATATGTTCACTGCTGGTAGAAATACAAATTACTAGGACCTCTTCAGAAGGCAGTTTGGAAGTCCACAAGAGGAATGAGAAAATATATTCTCTTTGACCCAAAAATCCTTAGGAGAGTAATCACAAATAAAAAGAAATATAGCTGTTCCAATATATGCATAGCAACATAATTTTAATCACAAAGAATTGGAAACAACCTAAATGTCCAACATTAAAATCCAACAGTGGTGAATAACTGAAAAGTTATGACATGGGAATGGAATGGAAAGCTACAGTGCTGTTAATAATCACAAATATGTGGAAAATAAATGAATTCAGAAAGCTTTCTATGAAGTAATGCAAAAAGAAAAAAGAAAAAGAAAAAATGGTACATTGGCCAGGGTAATGTCAAAGGAAAAATGCATACACAAATTCGGAGATGAATGAGTAGAGACTATAAGGGGATACAAGAGAGTAAATAAACTGCTATGAATATATTACATTCAGAAATGTATTTTAGTGGAAATGGTTGTAAATTAATTTGTATTTGATTCTAGAGTGATTTTAAAAGTAAGTATAAATTCTGAATTAAAAAAAAATTGGTTTCAGACAAGTGGAGTTCAAGGCATTTCTCAATATCAAAATGTCTCACTGGTGAATGTTGATGCCAGGGCTGGAGCTCAGGAGAGAGACTAGAGGTGCATAGGAAGTTTTAGTATTGTTACTGTTGTTCAGTTGTTTTTCAGTTATGTTCATGACCCAATTAGGGGTTTTCTTGGCCAAGATATTGCAGTGGTTTCCCATTTCCTTCTCCATCTCATTTTACAGATGAGGAAACTGAGGCAAAAAGGCCTAAGTGACTTACTTCCCAAGTGACATGGTGTCATATAGCTGGTGGATGTCTGGGGACAGATTTGAACTCAGGAAGATGAGTCTCCCTGACTCCAGGCCCAGGGAGATAAGATACTATCCACTAAGATACATAGCTGCCCTAAAGTTTTAATAGTCATTCATAAAAAGAAAAATTGAAAATAAAAATTAAAAGTTAAAAAAAAGATACATGACATTGCTTTAGACATAGAAGAAACTTTAGTGGTCAGGAGGATCAACTTCTTCATTTTACAAATGAGGAAACTGAGGCCCAGAAAGGTTAAATGATTTATCAAGGATCTCACAGTTAGTAAATGTCAGAGACAGAATTTGAACCCAGACCTTCCTGACACCAAATCCAGAACTAAGACCACTATATCATAGTGCCTTCAAAGACCTTTCAGTCTAGTTGGTGACACAAGACTTGTATCTCTATAAAACACTAAAAGAAAGTATATAATAAGATCCAAATAGAGAGGCTGGCAATAAGTACTATAGGGATTCAAAGTAAGGCCAAATAAGTTGGAACTGGGTTGATGTTATAGAAGCTTCCTTCCCCTGCCCCAGCCCCACCTCCACATGAGGACTTGATGCGGTCTTTGAAAGAAGAGGAAAAGAGGAAGGACCTTAAGAAAAGACAAAAAGCAGACAAAACCCACCCAAATCCTGGGATTGTCACCAAAATTATCTCCTTTTATTGTTGCTATTAAGCATCAGTTTCAGTCACATCTGACTCTCCCTGACCTCATTTAGGGTTTTCTTGGCAAGGATATTGAGTGTTTTGCCTGCTTCAGCTCATTTTACAGATGTGGACACTGAGGCAACCCAGGTTAGGTGACTTGCCCAGGGTCATGCAGTTAGTATGTGTGTGGGGCTGGATTTGAACTCAGGTCTTCCTGACTCCAAGTCCAGAGCTCTATCCACTGAGCCATCTAGCTGCCTCCCATAATCTCTTAGTGCTCAATAAAAAAAGATCTGTTGCTCAGTCCTTATCCTCCTTGATTTTTCTGCAGCATTTCACAGTAGTGGTGACCAAATTCTCCTTCTAAAAATACTCTCTTGCCTTGGCTTCCAACACACTTTCTCCTGGTTCTGCTCCTTTCTGCCTGAGCTTTTCATTATCTCCTTTGCTGGTTGACTTTCCTCCATCTCCTAAGTGTAATTTTCCCTTAAGGCTGTGCCCCAAGCTTGCTTCTTCACTTTCTCCACATTCGTTCCAAGAGTGATCTCATCTTTTCCCAAGAGTTCAATTATCACCTTGACAGGGCTAACTCTCCGATCTCTCAGTATGGCCCTCATCTCTCTTCTGAGTTCCAGCCACACAGCTCATCTGCCTAATAGACATCAGCTGGAGTCTTTCTGGTACCTCATAGTCTACATTTCTAAAACTAAATTTATTATCTTCCCCACAAACCTGCCATTCTTCTTAACTCCCCCATCTCTTTTGAAGGCACCACTATCTCCCTTCTGAGACTCCCTGGCTTGAAATATTCCAAGTAAACTTTAACTCTTTCTTCTTTCTATACGCTCATTCAAGAATCTCTTGTTGACCTACGTCCTAATACATCTCTGGGGCAGCTAGGTGGTACAGTGGATAGAGCGCTGGGTCTGAAGTCAGGAATATTCATCTTCATGTTGTTCTTTGTTCTTTGTTCTCAAAGAGGACCACTGACATCAGGAGGGTGATGTCTTGACTTGCAGGTGAACTGGATTTAAGTGAGGCAGAACTTCGCAAAGTCTCACTGTCTCCTCCAGAGTCATATGAGTCTAGCGGCAAACAGGTCAGGATGACTACAAATGACCCCAGGTGCAGTGGAAGGCCTTTTTAAGTTAAGGTCTTTTGTCAGTCCCAGTTTGTCTGAGGCAACACCCATTCAGTGATTCAAAGCTAGGTAAGAAATGAGGCAAAAGATGACCTAATTTGCCTATTCAATTTTTTAAAAAATCAAAATGGATTAAAATCTCTAGGGAAGACCCTCAGGGTTTCTGGAGAGAACTGAGCTCAAATCTGGCCTCAGACAATTCCTAGCTGTATGATCCTGGGCAAGTCATTTAACCCTGTTTGCCTTGGTTTCCTCATTTGTAAAATGAACTGGAGAAGAAAATGGCAAAACATTCTGGTTTCTTTTCCAAGAATATCCCAAACAGGGTCACAAAGAGTCAGACATGAGTGAAACAACTGAACAAAAGAAAGGACAGATAGATCCCCCTTAATGTTACTACCTTCATTTGTTCTCTATCTCCAATTTAGCCTGTCTACAGCTTCTGCATACAGAGTTGTTTCATACTTCATGAGCTCCTTTAGAGCAGGAACTGACTTTTGCCTTTCATTGTGCCTCCAACACTTAGCATGAGCCTGGTTCATAATAGTAACTTAATGCTTGACTGACCAAATGCTCAAAAACCTTCAGTTGTTCCCTATTACCTCCAAGATGATACAAAAAAAGTCCTTAATTTCACATTTAAAGTTCTTCGTAATATGGCTCCAACATATTTTTCCAGACTGATTTTATATTATTTCCCTTCATACACTCTCTGTTCAAGCTAAAATGAACTGTCCTCCAACCTTGTCCTACTGTGTTCCCATTTCTGAGTGATCATGCAACAAAATTCTCCAAGCCTAATATTTATTCCCTCTTCATTTCTTCCCTTTAAAATCATTCTATTTCTTCCAGTTCATACACCATCATCTATGAAACCATCCATTACCTCCTCCATCCCCAGATGAAAGTGTTCTCTCCTAATATAATGAAAAAAATACTGCAGTCAGAAGACCTCTGCTCAAATTCTGACTCTGCCACTCACTACTGGTACAACTGGAGAGTCACTTAACTTGCTCAAGTCTCAGTTTCTTCATCTGTAAAAAGAGAAGGTTGAAGTAAATGATATCTGAAGGACTTTCCAACTTGTAGGGAAAAGAGATAAGCATTTGTATAGTGCCTACTATGAGCAAAATACTGTGCTAAATGTTGTTCTTTTACAATTATCATCTCATTTGATCCTTATGACAACCCAGGGAGGTAGGTGCAATTATTAACTCCATTTTGCAATGAGAAGACCAGGGTTGAGTAGTTTGTCCAGGGTCATCCAACTAGTAAGGGTCTGAAGCTAGATTTGAACTTGGGTCTTTCTGCCCCAGTAGTCTATCCACCATGCCACCAGATGCTTCCCTCTAGTATACAATGTTCAGATTTTCCTAGCGCATTTTGGTGTTCTTCATCCCATGCCATTTAAGCATGATATGCCCTACTCCTCCTGCACTAATTTAATTGGATCCTCCTTGAAAGTGGGATCTGTCTCATTTACCATCATTGTATCTCCAGCTCTTAGTGTGCTAATGTGCCTATAAGGTATTTAAATATTTGTTTTAACTTTAATGAATGGAATCATCACCATCCATTGCCATCAATGAAAACAACACCAGCAAACCAGAGAAGCAGGAAGTGCTTCCAGTTCTCAAAGCCTCAGTTTCCTTTTCTGTAAAATGAGGCACATACAGTGAAACACAGAATTCTGGGTAGATCTGCCAGAGGATTCTGAGGCCATTCATTCCAACTGGCACCCAGAGAAGTACCAAAGACAAAAAGGAGGGTGGGGGATGGGAGAGAGATCATCTGGTCATTGATTGAAGAAATCCAATTGGGGGTGGGGGAAAATTCACTACATCATGAGCCCATTCTACCTTGATATAGCTCTAATTATCGCAATGTTGTTCTTTTTCTTTATATCAGGTTTAAATCTTTCACTGATTGTTGTCAGATAGGTTCCTTGGAGCTAAGTAGAACATGTATAATTTGTCTTCCTCATGAGAGCCAATCAAATAGTTAAAGAAAGCTAGCATGGTCTCCACTAAGGCTTGATTTCTCAAGGCTAAACATGAGTTTTTTCAATTGCTCCTCATAAGGCATGATATTGAAGCCATAGTTCTTACTTACCTTCCTCTGGGCCCTCCATATAATCAGAGTCCTATCTTGTGCTCCCTGGAGCACACAGCACAATACTCTGGATATATTCTGACCAGGGCAGATTAATGCAAGCATATAAACTTTCTATCCCTGGGAGATACATTGCCTGTCTTAACACAGTCTTAAATCATAATAGCTTTTTTAGCTGCCATATCACACTGTTGAATAATGTTGAGCTTGCAGTGCACTAAAACCCACAGATATTTTCATAAAACTACTATCTAGCCATGCTTCCTTTATCTTATGAAGTTAATTTTTTAAAAAAAAAATTTTCCTTGATAGCTATTATGTCACTTAGATTCTCTCTCCCTACCCCACATGGTTCCCAGAAAGCCATTACATATTTTCAAAACATTATAAAGAAATAGGAACAGAGAGAAGAAAAAAATAGCAAAAAATGATCAGCCCATTAAAACGTTGATGTTTTATATCTAATGTTTCATACCTATAGACTTCAAAGGAACCAAAGAAGTTACACTCTCATATCCCTTTGGGGGGAGTGTCAAGCTTGTTCTTTACAATTTTACAACATTCAATTTTGATTATTTTGTATTGGTGAGTCAATAAACATTTACTAAGTGTCATTAGGTACCAAGAGCTAAGCCCAGGGAACACAAATACTGAAAAGAAAGACAGTCTCTGCCTTCAAGGAACTTAAAATCTGATGAGGAAAGACAACAAGCAAAAGAAATGTTGAAGGTGAAAGGTCCCGACAGAGGGAAAGTCCTTGGCTTGGTAGCTCAATGGAAAATGATAAAGGAGTGCAGCTGGGTGGGAAATGAAGAGATGACTAGCCTGAGTGTCTCTGGGAGGAGTTCTCTTGTCCACTCTCCAAACTATAGGACCCCCAAGGGCAGAGGGTAAGGATGAAGCGTGAGTTCCAGGATGTTGAGGCTATTATTTTATCCATTTGAAGTGTTGTAGTCATTGTGCATATTAATTACTTTCCTGGGTCTGCTTACTTCACTTTGAATCAATTAATGTAAATCTTTCCATATATCTCTATTCATCATGACCATTATACAGCACAAAGGGATTCAACTGAATTAATGTACTATGTTCTGTTTGATGGTCCTCCAATTAGTATGCATCTATTTTGTTTCTAGCTCTTTCCTACCACACACACACACACACACACACACACACACACACACACACACACACACAAAATACTGATAAAAATATTTTGGTAGCTATGGAAACTTTTTATTTTATTTTATTTTTAGTCAATGATAACATTTGGGTACATGTCTAGAATTGTACCTCTGGGTAAAACAGTGTAAGCATTTTAATCACTTCACTTGCCTGATTCCAAATTGCTTTCTACCAATTCACAGTTCCACCAACATGGTATTAGTGTGCCTGTCTCTCTACAGCCTGCCAGCACTGACTATTCTCTTCCTTGTAATCTTTGCAAATTTGCTGAACGTGAGACGAAATCTCAGAATTTGTTTTGCTTTGCATCTCTATTAGTGTTATTTGGAGCATTGATGCATATGATTCTTAATGTTTATCTTTTATCTATCAGCTCAAGTAAGGCATTGTATTTGTCCACTTTAAATTTTCTATTATTTGATGTAGTCTAGCTATTTCTATAAGTCTAGCTTGTAGAAAATTTTTTTCAGATCCCAACTCTACTAGTCAGTATAATAGCTAATTATCCCAGCTTTATGCCATCTATAAATTTAATAAGCAGGCTTACCATTCAAGTCATTGGTAATTTTAGTATGATATTGAGTCCCTCTGCTCCAAACTTCCTTTCACTGAACTATCTTTGCATCCAGTTATTCAACTAGCTCTGGATCTATTATTTAAAAATCTACATCTCTTCATTGCTTCCATAGCATGAGAATAGCATATGAACCTTTAAACTTGCCTCTCTTTCTAATCTTAGTGTCCTGCGATAATTTTTACATCATTTTTTTCTTTGTAAATAATATACTCATTATGTGTTTATCCATTGTGCTTTGGGTCACCAAGTATGATCTTACAATAGACTCATTCTCTACCTATGCACAGGACCTTGTGCTAGGATTGTAAATAATCAACAGAATTCCTGGCAAACTGGGACTGAAGCTGGGACTTGAAGGATGAGTGGCATTAAGAGAAGTGAAGAAGAAGTAGGAAGGGTTTTCAAAATGGTGAATGATAAGAGCGAAAGTACAGAAACAGGAAGTCATGTGCTATGTTCAGAGAATAACAAATAGATCCATTGGGTAGAATAAGGGTTGCATGAGTAAGTAGTGGGTGCATAGGTGCACAGGGACATGATTATGGATTAAGGAGAGAGGACTTAATTAAATAGACAATGAAGTATATAATATACACTATACATATGTAATGAGCACCTGGCCAGTGAAGACTGGCAGCATGCCTAGGAAACCCATGTGAATGCTTGATAAGCCCATTTTTGGGCAGACAGTATGGGGAGCCCTGCTTGCCACTTCCCAGCTTTCATAGGTATTATATTTTTCCTGTCTATTTACTGAGTAACCAAGAGGAGGGTCTTTTGATGGACTACTAAACCAAAACTAGGTGTGCACTCAAAACATACTAACAGGCCCAATTGGTCTCTCTCTCATTGGTTGCTTTTGAGTGAGGAAGATAAAATAATGTAAGCCTCTGGGTGGAGAGAGAAGCTTTAGGTCCTCTCCATCTAGGTCAATATGTGACCTGTGAATTCATAACCCTGATGCTTCTACTCCTATAGCTTCTATTCTTTCCTATTATCAGATAAAGCATGATTAGAATCAGAAGCCTATCAAGACTTGAAAAACCAGAAGAGTGAGCTGCTTGAGGTCCAAAAACTTGAGTCCATACAATAATCAGTTGGTAGGTGAGCCTAGTGAGGAGTGCATCCCTGAAGATCTGCAGGATACAGTACATCAGCCGATGGACATCAAGACACTATGTCCTACAAATAAGGGAATGACTCTATGCATCAGCTATGCTACTTTTGGAAGTGAACTTGGTGGGGTGAATACTCTGTAGGAACCATTTTATGTTGGAGCCCATTCTAACCAAGAATCAAGGTGATAGAAGGGGTAGTGTGCTTGGGGGCATTCCTGTTATTTCTTCTCAGTAAATATACTTTATAAATGCAAATTAATGTTTAGTTAAATTGATATAGGGGTGCTAATTACTGGGATAATCAATAGCTTAGGAGAGCTATAAATTGTAATTGGTAGATATTGTGGAGAATAAATACACCAGAAGGGGAGTTTGAACCAAGAGTGTAAAAGAGAAACCCAATAAGCTTTCACAAGTACCTCTTATTGGACAATCTGCTGTTTCAAATGAATATGAATCGTGAAATTAAATTATTTCTTAAATACTTTTGTGTGCAAAGCTTTATACTAGGCACTTGAGATATAAAATCAAGAATTAAATAATTCCTGTCTTCTAGAAACTTTTTCTGCTCACAACCCCTTTTCGAGTTTAGGCAGCATTCATTGGCATTGTGTGGCATGAAGGTATATGTGGTCTTGACCCACAGTTTAAGGAGCACTGGTCTAGAGAATTATATTCTACTGTATATGGCAAGAGAGGGATATAAAGTGTGCAATACAATACATGAAAAACACAAATTCTGGGGCGGGTAGGTGGCGCAGTGAGTAGAGCGTCAGTCCTGGAGTCAGAAGGACCTGAGTTCTGATCTGGCCTCAGACAGTTAATGCACACACAAACAAAAACATACCTGTGTGGCCTTGGGCAAGTTACTTAACCCCAATTGCCCTCAAAAAAAAAAAAAAAGAAAACCACAAATTGTAAGTATACTTACAGATGTTAAGATACATGTAAAGACCTAGGGTAGGCATTAGTAGAGTATTACATATTATGAAAGACTTGCTCATAAAAAATAGCATACAAAAGCTTTATCAAAGATAGGTGTAGCTGGAAAAGGTGAAAAATTCATGTGATAAGAATAAGAAATAGTTGAAACAGAAAATTTCATTGGCAAAAATATTAACAGATTAAGTAGAAGTCCTCCAGCACAAAAGATGGATATTCTATTAAAGATTTATGGAAAGAAATAGTTATGAATCTGATAGGATGAGAAGGTGTGAAGGAGCTACAATTTTCTTAGGTAGAGGGACTACTCCCTTACAGGAAACTTCAGAATGATTCAAGGATAAAGGAGGAAGTTGAATGACAATGGGAAAATGGAAAACAATTCCCCAAGAGATTAGAACAAATTAGAATGACATATTGTCATTATAACCAAGGAATGAAAGAGTTTCAGAAAAGAAGGGAGTTAACAGTGTCAAATGCCACTGGGAATTCAAGAGGCAACAAAGACCAGGATGATTAGAGGAGAGGTTCTATGGTACTTAAACTAAGATTCAAAAAAAAGATCACGAAAGGGCGTCTTATAATCACTTATTAAGTGATTATTATGATCTAGGCACTTTACTGTCAACTGAGGATGAAGAAATAAAAATGAAATAGTCCCTGCCCTCAAGAAGTTTACTTTCTATCTGAAAATAATGGCAATGTGGCATCTAGATGGCACAGTAGATAGAGTGCCAACCCTGGAGTCAGGAAGACTCATCTTCATGAGTTTAAATCTGGCCTTGGACACTTACTAGCTATGGGATCCTATCCTGTTAATCTGTTTCCTCGTCTGTAAAATGAGCTGGAGAAGAAAATAGCAAACTACGCCAGTATCTTTGCTAAGGAAACTCCAAATGGGGACACAAAGAGCTGAAAACAACTGAACAGCAGCCATTACAAATGACAATGTAGATATTATCCTATATGCAATGAGAAACCACTAAAAATTTTTAAACAGTGGAGGGAAAGAAGCATTTCAGAAGGATTTTTTACTTGCAAATCTTTGACTCCTTTCTAAGGCTGATACTGTACTTAGTCTCTAATTCACTTCCAAGATCAAATTTTGACAAAGAAGGACATAACAGTGGGTGGAGGTGGGGGCAGAGGGAGAGGGCCTTAAATGCCCATCTGTCTGAAACTGACAAGACCAGAGTACCACTTGTGACAGGAAGCAAAGTAATGTTCTAATATGAAACCATCTTCTTTTGTTCCTCCCTATTTTGTTTTCTCAGCAGGATTGCTCCATCCAAAGTGAATGCATGATGGACAGGGGAATGAAGAGATTGGAAAGCCAGGAGACAGAAGGCCAATTTGAGAATACAGACATGAGATGACAAGGTCCTTGACTCTGGTGGTAGTTAGTGGAAGGGATCAAAATGGATTTAATTTGACAGACCTTTCAAGCAGTTTGACATAGGAGGCAAAGAAATATGAAGAGTTAGTCTAGGCTGACTGACTGAGAGTGGTAGTGGTGGGGTGGGCTAACAGTTGGGGCATATTAGCAGAGATTGATGGAAATGAAGAAGCCAGGAAAGAGATACCAGTTGGGATGAGGTTAAGTCAAAGAGGTGAAGGTTTAAATTCTGGCCATGCTGAGTTTGAGGTGCATTGAGAGCATCCAAGTGGAAATGTTCACCATAGAATTAGAAAATGGGGAAGTGAAGATTGACAAAAAGGATTAGGATTAGGAAACATATTCAGAGAAGTATTATATTTAAAAACCTTTGATTCACTTTCAAGATGGATGCCAATCCACTAACTACTCTAATTCACTTCCAAGACCAAATTCTACCAAGTAAATAATCAACAATGTGCAGAGAGAAGGGTTTTACATGCTCATCAGACAATAACCAGTGTGCCTTGGATGATGAGAACCAGACATATTCAAAAAAGAAAACACTTTTTTTGTCTTCCCTTTTTTATTCTCCTATCAAGACCAACCTATGCACAATCAATCCTTCAGGCACTTCTGTGCTGTTCTTTTTTCCTGAAACAGAGTAAATATATAAAAAAGACACTAATAGTGTTCAAATCAGGGAATCCTGAAATTGGACAACCAGTTCTGATTCTGTCACTAAGAAACAGAAATTTTAGACAAATCACAGTCTTCTGGGCCTCTACTTCTCTTTTCAAAACTCTCTAAAACCCCCTTCATCGCTAATAGTCTACTTTCATGGGATTCTCTGACTATCCCATGCAGTGGTATAGAATTAGGGCCATAAGAGTTCAGAAATAGAACAATAGCTAACATTTATTTAGTGCCTTAAGGTTTGTCTAGCATCTCTTTTGAGACAATATTTCTTTTGTTCATCACCACGAGTTTTAGAAAATAGGTGTTATTTTTATACCCATTCTACAGACAAGAAAAATTGAGGCCCAGAGAGACCCTGAGATGTGTGCAGTTATGTGTGTTTGTAGGGCAGAGGGTGTGGGAACACATCCCAAGGCTGAGACACTTGCCTGGGGACATGCAGTTGGTAATGGGGGGAAAGGGAGGAGAGAAGGGTGTTGGCAAGAGGTATCCAGTGAGGTAAACAGCAATTCTCTTGATTTCCACTCATCCCAGGACAAGGCACCTTAACACCAACCCTTAGTTCTGCTCCTTTTCCTTTGAATTGGAGGCAAAGATTCACTCAGCAGCTTCCTCTCCAACAGGGAAGAAAGCATTTAAACATGTTCAGGCCTGCCTTAGAATGAACCCCCCAATGAACCCTTGGGGGTTTGTTTTGATTTCTTCTTGGCAGAACGTAACTTCCTGCTTCTAAGAAAAATATCTTTTTAAAGGCTTGTAAAAAGGTTCCAGGGCGCCTCGCACATCTTATGGCTCTTACAGAACAACATGGGGATGAGCTAAATGTAAGTGAATCAGAAACACATGAAGCTGATTTCCTTTCAAATACACCAAGGGGCTGAAGCCAGGAGGGGAGAAAGTGTTTGATAAATCATGTCGGAGCTTTTATCAAACCCAGCATGTTTGAGAGAGAGCCGGAGGACGTAAAGGGATCCAAAACATTGCTGCATTTCCACATGGGGAAGGCTGAGGAGGATGGAGAGCCTCTGGCCCAAAGATGGCAGAAAGCCAAGAGGGGCTGGCACTGGCACTGGCACTGAGGAGGTGTGCGATACATGCAAAATAAAATTCATATAAAGTAAGATGGGGCCATGGGCTCATAAGACCACAGATCCAGAGTTAGAAAGTGTTTGGGGGATCATCTAACCCAAATTTTCTCATAATTAGTGTTCAATTAGAGCAGTATAGCTTGTTAGAATTGGAAGGAATGTTAGAGGCCACAGAATCTGACCTCACTTTATAAATGAGGAAACTGAGGCCATTTAAAGTGAAATGATGTATCCAGGGTTATATAGCCACCAACTACCTTTATGATGCTTGCTGGCTTCACAAATTACTTAATCTGCCTTTAAGATAAAAGATACTTAAATCAATCTGTCCAGCCCATTCATTGTCTAGTATCCAGAAGACAGCTAATAAAATGATTTCCTTTTCCATCAATTGCTGGGTCTGTTGAAGAGGGGGAGAGGTCCATTATCTTCCAGAGGCAGCTTGGTTTAGGAGAAAGAGTGCTAACTCAGTCAAAGACCAGGGTTCCTCTCCAGCCACTTACTAACTGTGCTAAATAAAATAAGATTTAAAAATAAAAGGGCCAGCTAGGTGGTGCAGTGAATAAAGCACTGGTCCTGGAATTAGGAGGACCTGAGTTCAAATCCGGCCTCAGACACTTAACACTTACTAGCCTTGTGACCTTGAGCAAGTCTCTTAACCTCAATTGCCCTGCCCTCCCCCCTCCAAAAAGCCAATAAATTAATAAATAAGATTTTATTTCATCTCTTTGGGCCTCAGTTTCCTCATCTGTAAAAAGAAATGTCGGGGCGGCTAGGTGGCGCAGTGAATAGAGCGCCGGCCCTGCAATCAGAAGGACCTGAGTTCGGAGCCGGCCTCCGACACTTAATCCATACAAACAAAAAAAAAAATAAAACCTAGCCGTGTAACCTTGGGCAAGTTACTTAACCCCAATTGCCCTAAAGGGGCGGCTAGGTGGCGCAGTGAGTAAGAGCGCCGGCCTCGGAGTTTGGATGACCCGAGATCAGATCCGGCCTCAGAAAATGAGCACCCACGCATAAATCAAATGACTAGCCGTGTAACCTTGAGCAAGTTACTTAACCCCAATTGCTTTAAAAAAAAAAAAAAAAAAGAAATGTCACTACTGAGTGGTAGATAGAATGTTGGACCTGGATTCAGGAAGAACTAAGCTTAAATGCTGACCCAGACACTTAATAAGCTGTATGACCCTAGGTGAGTCCCTTGATCTCTATAAGCCTCAGTTTTTTCATCTGTAAGGTGATAATTAAAATAGCAACTACCTCCCATGACAGAAAATTTGTAAAGTATTTTGCAAACCTTAAAATGTTATATAAATGCTGCTGCTGCTGCTGCTGATGATGATGATGATATTCTGAGTCTGTGATTTTTGGGTAGGTAGCTTTTCTATCACTAAGGAATCTTCTGAAATCATATCACAGAATCTGAGAGCTGGAAGGAACTCCAGTGGCCATCTAGTCCACACCATACCAGAACACGAATTCCCCTTTACAACATAAGTCTCAGGACATTTAGCTTTGTTTTGAGAGATCTCAATGAGAAAATCACTGCCTACAAATACAAAGCCTGTCACGTTTTGAATTCTCCAGTTCAGGGGTTGGCAAACTATCGAACTATGGAGCAAACCTAGCCTGGTGGCCTATCTTTGTACATCACAAGCTAAGAATGGTTTTAGGCCTTTAAATAGTTTCATTCCTGACATCAAGTCGAAGTTTGCCTACACTTCACACCATGCTTCCCAATTCTCCCCTCCGGAGCCACACAGAATAAATCTAATCCCTTTTCCATATGACAGCTCTTCAGATATTTTAAGGCAGCTAGCATGTTCCCACCGAGTCTCTTTTGTTACTATCCTTCCTAGTCACGATTCTTTTTACAATTCTGCACCTTTCTGGTTACCCTCTGTTGGGCTGTCTTCAGCATTAATCAATTTCCTCTCCAAAATGTGGCATCTAGAAATGAATGCAATACTCCTGGAGCAGGGTAGGGTGGAATACAGCAAGACTAGCACAGTCATAAGCTCTGTGCCTCTCTAAATACAACCTAATCGAGACTAGATTTCTTGGCTGCCTTGTTATACTAATGATTCCTATCGGGTTCGTAGTCTTTTAAAATTCCCAACAATTTTACATTTCCTTCTTTTATATTTCATCTTATTAGCAACAGCTAGCCAGGCACAGTAGACAGAGCACTGGGTCTAGAGTCAGGAAGACCAGAGTTCAAATCCTGCCTTAGACACTTACTGGTCTTATGACCTTGTACAAATCACTTAGCTTCTGTCTGCCTCAGTTTTCCCAACTGTAAAATTTGGATAATAACAGCAGATACCCCCCAGAGTTGTTGGGAGGATTAAATGTGATATTATGTGTAAAATATAAATCACTTAGTAGTGTCTGATGCACAGTAGGGATTTATGTAATAAAGGCTTACCTTCTTCCTATCCAGTGTTCTATCCTATCAGGAACTTTTTTGAGTTTGATTCAGCCATCTAGTGTCTTAGCTATCACACACTTGCCTTTTTCCAAACCACTGATACTAAAAAAAAAAGAAATACCACAAAGCCAAGCACAGAACTCTGGGATATTCTGCTGGGGCCTTTATTCTAAGACAGTATGAAAACATTAATGAGGATTTTGGGGTCCAGTCATTGAATCTGTTTTGATTTCACTGAACCGTACTATCATCTATCCCATATATCTCCATGTTGTACAGAAGGATGGCACGAAAAACTTTGTTAAATGCTTTGCTAAAATCTAAGTGAGCTCTATCCTCAGCATTCCTCTTATCAATCAATCTTGACTTTGTCAAGACCCAGGAAACTCCATTCTCTTATTTTTTCTTTATTAATTGATGAGACTTTGGCCCCCTTCAGTCCTGTCATTTCTCTCTCTCTGATATCTGAGATCATTCCAAGATCACTGATGATAGCTTAGCAGCAGCATCTGTGGATGTTTTTTGGTACCCTAGGATGCAATTCAACTGGACCTGGTGAATTGAACTCATCTTTGCATCTTGATGCAGTCTTACCATCTATCTATTCATATGGGGTATCAATCCACTATTGTTATTTTATCTTTCTGTCATTTCTAGTGAAAAGGCCCATCCTACCCCTCCTTGGCAGCAGAGAAGCAAAATAAAAGTATTATGGTGCTCTTTGATTCCTGAAGGTGCAAATGGGGTGCGAACTTTTTAAATGTGTATTTGAATTTTCTTCTCAGAAACTCACTACCTAGAAGAGTGTGATGAGGAAGAGAGGGCAAGATTAGTTTCTGGGTTGGCAAGAGAAAAGAACAGAGGGAAGACTCCCATCTATCTCCTTGAGTACTGTGAAAGATGCTTCTCAGCAATCTCCTGCTGCGTTCATCAGAACAAGTGGGAATCTAGCTCTCTCTTTCTCTTCCTCTCCATGTTTTTTTTTCTTCTGAGGCTGATGTAAGAGTACCTCTAAGCCTTATTCCACCTACTACAATACTGAATAGAGGAAGTCACAGAGTAAATTCGATTTCATTAAATAAACATTTACTAAGAGCATACTAAGTATAAGGTACTCAGAAAGATATGAAGAGCTTTATAGTCAGATGACTTGGATTTACATCTTGGCTCTTCCACTCACTGCTTGTACAAGCCTGGAGAAATCACTCAACCACTCTGTGCTTCAGTTTACCTCAACTGTAGACAGATATTTATTTATATATTCTTTCCCCCATTAGAATGTAAGCTTCTTAAAGTCAGGCTCTGATTTTGCTTGTTTTCATATCCCTAGTACTTAGGCACATAGTAAGTAATTGGTAAATCTTTGCTGATCATCATCTTTGCTGCATTATCATGCTGGGGAAGATGACCTCAAAGTTCTCTTATAGTTCAAAATTTATGATCTTTCACAAAAACTTCTATTCTAAAATCAGGGTTCCTCTTTTGTGACTCTTGCTTCCAATTACTATTTTTTTTTTTGCTTCTTTTTTTTTTGGAGGGCAATTGGGGTTAAGTGACTTGACCAAGGTCACACAGCTAGTAAGTGTTAAGTGTCTGAGGTCAGATTTGAACTCAGGTCCTCCTGACTCCGGGGCCAGTGCTCTATTCACTCAGCCACCTAGTCACCCCTTCCAATTACTATTTACCCCTGACTTACTAAGTAATTTTTCCATTTTCAAATCTGATAAATCTAAGCCTTTGAGACCAAAGGCTCACCCTTTCACTCCTTAGCTGTCTTCTTGTGCTCAACCTACAGATTGTCTGATCTCCAGTAATCATCAGATCTTTCTAGATGTGCCTTCTACTCCACACTTGACTGATTCATTGCCTGCCTGAATCTTGATATTTGCCAGACCTTTCCTGTCTGGCCAGAACCATAACCTTGATTACTTTTGTAGAACTTTGCCCTGCCATAGTAGACTCTCTCTTAGAGCACCATGTTCTAATCCCATCAGCCTTCATTTTTAGTGAAGCTATTATCATGTGGGTGAAGATGCATGCCCTGAACTTTTAGCTCACCATTTTCTGCTGAACTTTCAGGACTCACACCTTTACCATAGTTGGATAATGAGAACAAAGGGAATGCAATCCATTTCCTTCATCAAAACATCATAGTGTGGATGGCTAGGTGGTGCAGTGAATAGAGCACCAGCCCTGGAGTCACGAGGAGACACTTAACACTTACTAGCCCTGTGACCTTGGGCAAGTCACTTAACCCCAATTGCCCTGCCCCCCCAAAATGCAAAAACAAACAAAAAACCTAGAATTCAATTCTTACTTTCACGCCTACAAATCTGAATAATGCTGTGTTGTTCTTAACCTATGTCACTGGGACTACCCTTAATTGATATTCCTCACTCATAAAGACAATTAATTATATTCTGAGCTAGGTAGATCTGGCTATTGACTCCTTCACCTCCCTAAACACTTGAAGAAAGAAATTTCATCTATATGACCAAGGTCCAGTGGAATGAACTCATCCAGAGATTCCATTTTGGACTGGCAGTCAGTTCAATGGGGTCAATGATGACCTTTCCCTCAGAACAAAAGCTTTTTATAGTCCTTTGTTTTCTCCTGGACTGCTGAGTGATGGTGGATGGTGTAATGGAAATGCAAATTTAAAGATCTTCCCTGCCCTTAGCTTAAGTGCACCTGGAGCCTGTGGTGGAAGGCTTGTTTTTTAGGAAAGCCCACACCTTGATACGTTGTGATTGGGCAGTGGGTCCAGAAGGTTGTTACATTCTCTGAGCCAGGAGAAGGCTATATAAACCCTGAGGAGAGGCTTTGCTTTGGGGCTCACTTTGAGAAGTGTTGTGTGATTTGACCAGATGAGACTCTGGGAAGCCGTTGTTGAGAGCCCCCCGGCTTTGAAAACCCAGATGTTGATGCTTCCCTGTCTGGTAACTGTGATTTGGTATTGATATAATGGTTGGACAGTTTGGAAGCCTGTCTGTTTGATCTGTAAGTTCTGTAACTCTGAAGTTTGGGGTGCTGACCTTCTCCCCCTGAACTAGGTAATGTATGTTTGTTTGATTAAAGTAAGCTTGTTAACCCATTTTGAGTTGCTTTCCTTTTGAAAAGCAGATCTAAGAACCTATATTGGCAGCTACCCTGGGGATATTGGGGTGCTTGCTGCTACAGATGGCTGTAAGAAAATGGAGGCAGATCCCCAGGGATATACTTGATTCAAACAGAAGGAGCATAATCACCACTTGCAGGACTATGGAAATGATGGAATCGAAGGCTGTGTGGAGATGCCTCTTGGACAAAGAGAAGCAGAGGGATGCTGTGATTTTTGACAGTCACCGCACTCTTATGGAGTCTGGTCTTGAGAACTTTCCACTTCTCAGGGAAAGTCCAGGGAAGCGCCTTGCCTCTGCTCTACAGAGAACATATGGGGCTAATGTCAGAAATCCAACCCCCCTTGCTTTGATTCTGTTCCTTGGGCTCCAAGAGCAAGGATAGGCTTCCCAGAGGCCAGGATTGGTTCTGAGATGGCCTTGAGTTAGCTGAACTTTAACTTCACAAGGGGTGGGGCCCGCACATAGTGTAAGCTCTTTCCTGCCTACCATGATTATAAAAGCAATAAATGGGATCTATAGCCTTTGGGCTTACAATGACTATTCACATATAAGGAGAACATCCTTCTAGAAATGTTCTCATGTTCTCACTTCATTGCCATACTTAGGACCTTTGTATTTACACATAAAATCCAACCTCTTTATGAAGGAAAAATCAAATTTTATTCAATATTCTCACTACTAGGTAATCTGTTTCTCTCCCTGTGGTGCAGAATATATATGAATATCATTCTCTACCTTAGTGACCTTCCATGGTAATCTCCCATAGAAGACAGCTTTGTAACATCAGACCCAGTTGTATATAGACTACAGAAGCATTTGCAGGAAAGAGGGAAGGGGGCCTAAAAATACCCTGCTAGATAATCTACAGGACTTTCCCATAGACAGGATAGCATTTATATTGTACTTACTACATGCCAGGCACTGCCCTAAGTGCTTCACAAATATTATCTGGGAGATAGGGACTATGGGAGATAGGTACTATGATTATCTCCATTTGAGGAAACTGAGGTAAATATGGATTAAGTGACTTGCCCAAGGTCACACAGCCCTTAAAACCTCCTACCCTAAGCCTATATCTCTTCATGGTGGATATATGTCTTTCATAACTAGAATTAGAGGCCCTATGTGGATACCTCCAAGAAAAACTCCAAAGGGGATGTATCTGCTTCTTTAGGTCTCTGACAGGGTTCTCCATCTTTGGTATAACAAAAGAGGCACAGTGGGATATAGTGGCCTAAAATTAGAGGCAGAGGACCTCAGTTCCAATCCTGGTTCTACCACATACAGAAGTGTGGGACCTTGGCCAAGTCATCTAACCTCCTTAGGTTTTAGTTTCCTCTTGTAAAACTAGGAGGAGGGAGAGGCTAACAGCCAGAAGACCTCTGAGTTCCTGTCCAGCCCTAAACCCAGTGATCCTAGGATCTTATGAAAGGAGAAGAAACCTTGCATCTCAGCATTGATTTTTGGATACTAAATCCCTTTCAGTATGAAATACAGGTACCTGCAAATACTTCTTTTATTCCTTCCTATTATGATGCTAAGGTAAGGATCCAGTCTTAGATTTTTACCAGATTGCCAGTCTTTTCCTCTTGTCTACAGGTCTCTGTCTGACTATTGACTATCAACCAGGAAGGAGGCATTTTATGTGTGGCAGCCTCTTTCCCCCATAAGCTGTTTTTTTCTGGTTTCCTTGTTGGCATTCCCTAATTGACTGCCACATTGTTGTTTCACTGCTGCCATAGCAACCACCCAGGTTTTTTGCTCTTCTTTGCTGGACATGTCTTCCATGGTATGTCTATAATCAGTCACATATCTAGCTAGAAATCTGCAAAGCCAGCGGTTGCCTTCCTTTTAAGTCTAGCATTGCTGACCTTGCAAAAGGACCTGATAGTCTGCTGAATTAGGCAGCCAAATAGTTTATTATAGAGCAGTACACCTCAGTGAAGAGGAGGATTAAAAAGCATTCTGGAGCATTCCAGACAAAATACAAGTCTTATGGATCCAGGATTCAAAGTCTCCATCAGCAAACCCACCAGGCAATGTTCTCCCCTGTCCGTATTGTATGTATCCATTCAGCCGACAGTCAATTGTTAAGGGGTGGGGGTGTGGTATGATGGCAATGGGATAGACTGGGCTTGGCATTGGAAGACTTGACTTCAAGTCTGAGCTCTGCTACTTATTAGTTATATGCTTTAAGAAAGCAGGGACTTTCCTAAAAAACAGACTTGAGCCTGCCACTTCCCTAGTCAATAAATTTCATGGGATTCCTATTACCTTTATAAGCTTCTGGTTGCCCTTTAAAACTCCCCCCCGCTTGCCCTCATCCCACCTTTCTCTCCACACACTCCACAGTTCAGCCTTATTGACCCCTTTGCTGCTCTTCACACAAAGCACTGCATCTCCCGTTTCCATGCCTTTGCACTAACTGGCCCCCATTCCTGGAATACTCCCCCCCCTCATTTCTGGTTCTTGGAATCACTGGTTTACTTCAGGGCTCAGCCTGAGGGCCTCCTATAGTACAATTTTCCCTTGACACATTCACTACACCACATGAGCTCACATGAGCCTTCACCACTTCTACCACCATCCACTCTAGCTTAATCTCGTTTTTCAATAAAGCTAAATGACCCCAGAAGGATCGGGCCTACCTCCACTGGTAGAGAGTAACTGTTGTTTCCAAAGGAATGCAGAATTAACATTAGAGCTGGGGTTAGAAACAGAATAGAATTAGAGTTGTAAATAGAATAAGGGTTAGAATTAGAAATTATGGTGACAATTGAAAATTGAAGACCCTTAATGAAGTTTATTTACCAATACCTTGGACTTTTCTTCATCATTCAATAGATTTTCCATCATATTTATTATGTTCAGCAGGTCTTCTACATATTCTTCCTCAAAGCATAGTGGGACCACTGATATTCTAGTATGGCTCCCCTTCTTTCCCCTTCCCAGGAACAGTTTAGAGGCAAGAAGAAAACTCAGTTCCAAGATTTGGAAACATTATATACATTAGTAGCACCTGTTTCTGGTCATCTGTGAAATGAGTTCACACTTTTAAAAAAGCCTCAGGTATACACTAGCAAGCCTGGGACTCAAAGAGAGATGTTGTCTACTGAAGAAAGGGGTGTCTCCTTTCCTTATTCCAGAGCAAATGACATCTAAAGTAGTTAACATGGACACACCTGAAACCTCTGGCCTACTTACCAACAAAAGGGAGTCATGTAAAAGAGGCCTCTGAACTACTTGCATATATCTTGCCTTTCCTGAATGCTAGTGCTACTGTTTTGACTTTCTGGATTCTAGTTCCCATGTACATTGGGCCTTTGAGACTTTCTTATCCCTGACTACGGACCTTCACTGATTTCCAGATTTGATCCATTACCTGTCTGATTTATGATGCTTATGCATCTGAACCTTCCTGCCCTATTTACCTATGGACCATCGATTTTCTAAGTCATGATATTTGCCAGTATCCTCCTTGTTGACTAAGCCCCTGATCCTGGCCCTTCTAACTAGCCCTATCTTACTGACATCCATTCCCTGAATTGTTTGGCAGCCCTTGGTTTTTAGATCCATCAAAGTATATTTGAAGGTTAAAATAAAATAGTAACGACAATCCAATCTAATCCAAATTGATTACTTCAAATACAGACCTTTTGTATGTGTAATGAAATCATATTCATAACAGGTCATAATTCAGCCACATTTGGAGATCAACTTGGGCCTATAGCCCTCAGTTTTAGAGTCACACATTAACTAGCTATAGTTAGCCTCAGGGTTCTACAGAATTTGTGGAAACAATTTTTTTTTTTGGCCAAGGCCTTTGAAAGCCCTCACAGAAACTCTTAAAAAGTACATTTTCAGGTTCTTTGTGGGAGAACACAAAGAAAAGTTGCCAGACTCCCCAGCTGCAGTCAATGGCAAGGTCCAGTGCCAATCTTTATTTAGGCAGTTCAATTGGATGACCATTGGAAATCACCGAATCCATTCCACTTGACAAAGAAAGGTCTTTCCTGTTCTCAAATTCATAAATCAAGTTCCCCAGAATTCAGAGAACCTTGAAAAGACTCATATGAACTGATACAAAGCTAAATAAGCAGAACCAAGAGAATAATTTAGATAATGACCAAAATAATTCAAAGAAAAACATCATAGCTCTAATCATTTCAGTGGCTAATCTTGACTGCAGAGGACTGGTGATGAAATATACTTCCTTCCTCTCTTTCAAGACTTGGTGGACAATGAGTACAGATCAAGCACTATGTTGTCAGGCTTGACCATTTATTGATAAGCTCTGTTTGACTGTACATATTCATTACAAGAAAAAGTTAGAAGAGGTGGAGTTATTGGGAAAGGACAACAATGTTTTAGGAAACCATTGATTTAAAAAGCAATGAAGTTTTTTATCCATGAAGAGGAGGAGAGGTAAGAAAAGAATTCTCTTTCACTCCAGTCTAAATACCTGGGAAATACTGACACTCTAACCCTAACAGGGTTGATTTTTAATGGGCCATGAAAGATAAACACAAAAGGGTATGAAATCAATTTTGCCAACAGCTTGTACAAGGAGTAATTGTGGTTGTAATTGTCACAGTGGCACCTAGCTTCTCCTTCAAGGAACCCCTACAGATTTTACCCAGCACAATGGGGAAGCCAGAATCAGACTCAGACTCTGGCTTTCATCTAGCTATCTATCACCATTACATTGTTCATTGTGAGGGTGAAAAAGGGCAAAGCTTTGAGTTTAGGTTTGATGGAAGTCCTGTGGCCCCAGGGTTTTTGTTATTTCTTTCCCCTCCCCCCCCCCTTTAACTTAAAGCCTAATTAACCATAGAAAAGTCAAAGGTCTGTAACTCACACATCGATTGAATTTCACTGATTTTTTTTTTTTTTGGTCTTAAGGAACTAGGAAATATTAATGTCATAAAGTGGCCAAATTTTTCTACAGCAAATTTTTCAAAATCATATTTCCAAAATGGGACCTTTCTTTTAAGGCAATTCGGCTATATTGGCTTAGCCCCAGCCTCCCAAGAAAAAAGAAACAAACATTTCAAAGAAAATGTGGGCTGAGGATTCCTGAAATTCTTTCTTTCCAATCAGCTCTTTCTACCTAATCACATTATCCAAAGAAATAAGAAGGTATATTGAATTATGCAATTTTAAAACAAACAAACCTGAAGCATAAACCAATAGGTTACATGTTTTGCTGCAGATGTAGCAGTGGGAATATTAGTAGAGAGGAACTCAATTCCCCATTTAAAGGAATAAGGCCCATCTATTTTATATATCTATACATATATCTATACACATATATACATATATAATTATATATACATATATAATTATATATACATATCTATGTATGTCTGTATAATGTGTATGCATGTATACATACATGTATGCATATATACACATACATACATGCAAAACACACATGCATATGCATATATACATATATGTATGTATATGTGTATATATCTATATAAAGACAACCCTCCCTTATAACACAGAATACAAAGGAAAAAGAAAGCATTTCAGGAAAACTAAGCAACTCATTGAATCAGTCTAACATTATATACAGTGTTCTACATCCTGTCCTCTTCCACTACAAAAATGGATGTAAGGGAATGTCTTCTTGTATTTCTTCTTTGCTGACAATTTTCATCTTTATAATTCTGCACTATTGAGTTTTGATTGTTTTTTGTACTTCCCATTTATAGTGTTGTTGTCATCATTTGTATTGTTTTTTAAGGTTTTGCTTGCTTCACATTGCATCAGTTAACACATGTCTTCTCATGTTTCTCTATATTCATCATTTCTAAGAGGGCAATAATATTTCATTCCATTGACATATCAAAACTTCCTTTTAGCCATTCCCCAGTTGATGGGCATCTACTTTGTTATTGGTTTTTTGCTACTACAAAGACTGGTATGAGGTAAGTGCCATTGTTAATCCCATTTTACAATTGAGGAAACTGAGACAAAGAAAAGTTCAGTGACTTGCCCAGGACCACATAACTAATAAGCATCTGAGGCCAGATTTTAACTTAGGTTTTCCTTACTTCAGGCCCTAAAACTACAGTCACTTAAGATCCAAATGCTTCACAGTCTTGAGAGATAGATGATAGATAGATAGATAGATAGATAGATAGATAGATAGATATGGATACACACATGTGTATGTGTGTGCATGCGTATTTGTCTATACACTTATAGTGTGCTGCAGAAAAATGATCCCAGAGAGGTTCTCAGGATCATACCATATAAAGTCCCCAGCTCCCATTCAACATCCTGAGACTGATGAGACCTGTTTCCTTGGAGTATCTACTTTAGGAAGGATTCAGAAATCAAAACATTGATTAAAAGACTAGAAAACAGATGCTATGTTCAGATGGAGGAGTTGGGTTAGTTCTCTTTGAAAAGACTTGGGAGGGGAAAGGGTAGGAGAAAGTCCAACTCACAAAATTCTGTTTGAATTTGTTTTATGTAGACACAGCTCCCAGTCTAAATTTGACCAAATATAGATGGTCTGTGGGAAGGGGAGAAAAGTGGTCAGTGTGGTTGATCATTACGTAGCACCACCACCATAAATTATATTAACTGGTTCTGCTATACTATGGTCCTTTTGGTCCCATGTTGACACAGGCATAACTCCAATTTCCTGGATAATGCTGGCCAGAGTTTTGTAGGTCCAACATAACTGAGGAATTGTCTGAGTTCTCCACCTTGAATATGGAGAAACAACCCAAGTGTTGTGAGGTAGTGGAACAGGTTGGGGATTTGGGGATTATCCTTTCCAGGAAATCCCTACCATAGACAACCATCAATCTTGGGGCTTGGACACAGCCCTGCCTAGGGGCTAGGATATTGACTTGATTCCCTCTAGAAGTACCATCTAACTCTGCAATTCTATGAAGGCATAGAGTATCTGATGTTTCTTATGTACATTTCCTTCAGAATAAAGAACATTCAATAAGTGGGTCTTTGTTTATCAATTAAGGATTTGGAAAATAACTCACTGCATCTTTAAACATCCAGCTAGTCTCATCCCATCAACTTCCAGCAACCACATGTTTCCAGATGTCATCAAAAGTGTCTTAGGCATGTTCTACAGGTCCATTACAATGAAGTGGATACATTTTCAATAAATGCACGTGCTCTGGCTGCCCTCTGGGGTAAGTATTTTCAGAATTATTTGTGTTCATGTCTAATATCGAGAGCAGGCTCAGAAAGAATGTTTGATGAATCATTAAGAGTTAAGCCAACCAAACCTGGTTGCAAGATATTTTGAGTACCAACTTAAACCTCATCCCAATTTTCAAGCTGTCCCCAAGGCTTAAAAATCTCCAAGAAATCTGTTAAATCCCTAGGTTTACTCTTCTACTTCCTGTAAATCTTGCCCCCTGTCCATCCACCCTCTCTCCTCTTTTTTCCCCCAATCCCTAACAGTTCCTTCTGGGGTTGAAATGAGAGCTGAGAAAACCCAGCCAAATATATGCTTCTTCATGAGAACTGTAACCTGTTTCCCAAATGCTCTGGGTTCAACAACACCCCCAAATATGCTGTGCCAAGCTCTCCTTAATTTTGGAGCCCCTTGGTGTATTTCAGGGGAAATCTACTCCATATGTTTCTGATCCATTTACATTCAGCTCATCAGAATGTTGGTTTTTTAAAAGTTCTTGGATGTGTAAGATGCTTTTGGAGTCATTTATTTTTTACAAGACTTCCATGCCTTTAGTTTCTATAGAGAGAGGAAGTTGAGCTTTGTCAAGTGTAAATCAATGCGAGTCTCACAAGGCTCAAATTCGGTTTTTAACTTTGAAGCCACAAAGCTTGAGTGGAATCTTAGCCTAACAAAAAGTACTCTGCATCCAGTCCCTGGAAGAATTCTCACTGTTAAGGGATTGTGGGGAAAATGGAACTTTCTGTTTGGGCTAGCTGCAAATATTCAGTCTCAAAGGATTTCTGAAGGTTCAGGTGGGAAAAAGAAACTCCTTCTCTCAACTCAGTGTGACTCATTCAGAGCTTAAGAAAAGAGTCTAGGAATGCAACAGACCTACTTGGATTCACCACTCTGAAAGTATCTGAAAAATCACAGGGCATCATGCCAGGGCATCAGGGCATTAGACCTCTAATATGGAAGAGTGAATTGGTGAGTTGGTCTGTGAATTAGAAGGAGTAAACAAGAATATGGGAAAAAATGTAGAAGGTAGATGGGAGGTGGGAAAAAAAAAACCTGGGTATTCCCTGAGGGGAAAAGGAAGAACCAATATCCAAGTCCTCAATATGAAACTGTAGAGTTGGGATTTAGGACAAGTTTAAATAACTATAATACAATGAGGCTTAGCCCAAGAAAGGGGGCAGAAAATATCCCAAGATCCCAGGATATTAGAGTGGGAAGGGACCAGCAGCTGGGATTCTTAGCCTTTTTTCCCCTTTTTTTTTGTCATGGAAACTTTGGTGATCTAGAGAAGCCTATGGACCCCTTCTCAGAATAATGTTTTTAAAATGCATTAAGTAAAATACATAAGATTATAAAGGAAACTGATTATATAAAAATAGAATTATCAGAAAATAATTTTAAGTAGTTAGAATCCTTCTATCACATCCCGAAAACAAATCCTCATTATGATATAAGTGGTCATTCAATGTTTACATGAAGACCTCCATTGAGCAGGATGCCCACTACTTTCCAAAGCAGCTCATTCCGCTTTGGGCGAGTTCTTGCTATAAGGGACCTTTTCCCCCTTACACAGAACCCACATTTGCCTCTTTGTAACTTCCACCCAGTTCTGGCTTTGCCTTCTGGGGCCAAAGGGAATAAGACCAATTCCTTTTCTCTATGGTGGGCCTTCAAATGCATGAATGAGGTTATAATGTTCCTCTAAGATGCTTCATATTTTTCAATCTGTCTTCATATGGCAGCACTCAATGCCCTTCAACATCCTGGTTGTAATCTGGAAGCTCTCCAGATTAGCAACGGCCTTCCTGAATTATGATACCAAGAATTAAACTCTGGATATGGTCTGACAAGGGCAGAACATCACAGTGTCATTGAAAGTGAGGGGGAGAATGAAAGCAATTATCCAGATAATTCAGGCCAAAAAGCCCTCGGGAATCTGTTTTAGGCACGGGTGTTTCATTGACTTGGATCTAGCCATCAGTGTCCTAGTTCTCCCCATGTCTCTTTCATAGTAGAAACATGGCCTTGAGTCAAGTCTCAGTGCATGACGCAATGAACAAAGTGTGGGTTGCAGGTCCCACCCCCATACAAGCCAAGGGAGGTTGGAGAAGTAAAGCAAATTGTCCAAATAATACAGACTTCTTACATTATTCTGGTGAACAAAAAAGGGATCAGGGGTCTGTATGACCCATTTTTTTTTCAATCAGCAACTTGATAATTGCTCATTTTTCCTTTTTCTGAGAGTCAACCAAGTGCAATGAAAAAAAAATATATATAGGACTTCAGTCAGGAGCCCTGCGTTCAAATCCCAGGTGTTCCATTTACATAAATCTAGGGAGAAAGAGTACAGTATGGAGAGTCAGGAGATTGGGGTTTAAATTAAAACTCCATTACTTACAATCTCTCTGATTTTAGGAAAATCACATTTCATTTCTCTGAGTCTCAGTTTCCTTTTTTACAAAAAGGAGTCAGCTGAATTCTAAGGACACTTCCAGTTCTAATTCCTATGAACTTCTTTTCTGAGCCTGTTTCCTCATCTGGGTAGGGAGAATGATACTTGCCCAACTTACCCTTTCAGCCTAATTTTACTCCCCTTTCTATACTCTCCAGTCCAGTCAAATTGCCTTTTCCCAACTTCTTCCATGACACCTCATCTCTTATCTTGATGCCTTTGTACTGGCCACACCACGTCCTCATCACTCCCTTCCCCTGCCCAGAAGACTTAACTCATTTCAAGACAGATAAAATACACCATGTCCTCATCACTGCCTTCCCCTCCCCAGAAGACTTTACTCCCTTCAAGACAGATAAAACACCACGTCCTTCTCAAATCCTTTCCTGATTGCCACAAACTGTCAATGCCTTTTGCCTAGCTATATTATATTTAACTACCTTGTATTTGTGTCATAATTTATTCTTAATATATTTATTTTGTGTGTACTTACATGTATGTACATGTCTCTACAAATACATAAGTTCCTTGAGATCTGTTGCTATTCTGTTGGGGTTTTTTTCTGTTATATTCCTAGCACCTAGGAAATGCTGGCACATAGTAAGCACTTAATAAATATTTGTTGACTGATTGAAGATCAGATGTGGTTATAGCAAGCAAAACTTTTAGCTGTAAGGCATTACATGAATATAAACTGTCATTATTCCTGTTGCCAGAGCAATGTCTGGAACTAGGAAAAGGATTTGGAAATACTCAGCTAATCTTGAGAGCATTGCCAACAATATTATTTTACCCAAATCAAGCTCTCTTGACTTTTCTTTTTCTTTTTTTGCTGTTCTAGGTAACACTCCATGTTATCCACTTCATTAAAGTGTGATGAGCAGGCAAGGGACACAACAGCCTACCATGGATGGATGGTCTATGGCCACAGTTTGGCAAGAGATCATCTGCCATAGGTCCAAGAAGAAAATTTCAATCTCAAACCATATGCATTTTTAATTGCTCTATTAGCACAAAATAAAAATGCATATAAACTTTAGTGCTTTTAATATTACACTTAGGACTGTTTACTCATTGAAGGTAAAGTGCTTTTAGAAGGAAAGCATACTTCCTCACCCAGGCTGCTTCCCATAATTAGTTGGAGTATGACTGTTTAAATTGTAGCTGGACTGAAATGTTTTGATTCAGTGGGGCACCAGTCGACCTGTAACAGAGTACCCATTCACAGCCACCTCTTAACCGTAACAGACCATTTTGGTATTGCTTGCACCAGGCATACATAAACTAAGTTTACAAAGAGTTATAAAAAGGGGTGTGTGTGTGTGTGTGTGTGTGTGTGTGTGTGTGTGTGTGTGTGTGCTTTTTCTTATTCCATTTCCCTCTCTCCAACTCCCCCTTCCCCATCCCCGAATCCTTATGACTTGACCACAAGTCAATGCAGTCAAGCTTTTCTTGGATCATGGGAATCAAAATCAATAAATATCAGTCAAAGAATATGAATCTCGCCTTTGCCACTGTGTGTGCTGGAATAAGGACACTGGTTGTGTAAGTGTGGAGGCACTTCAGAAGTAGTTTGGTGCTCTGTTACAGGGACACAATGCTGGGGTTGTGTGGGAACCCACTAAACGGCCCTGAGACTGAAAATGGGGAAAAACCTCACTAAGGAGAGAGAAACCCAGAGGAATCTGAGTGTCTAGGGTGTCACTGGACAATGGGAAAGCAAAGAGAACCAAGCGGTAATTATTTCTCGTTTTCATAATCCATTCCAGAAATAAGCTGGCTTTAATAAGTGGAGAGGTAATAAGCATCACTGAAAAATCAGCAAGGCCCAGGGAGGCACATGGCACTCTCAAGATACTCCCTGTGTGTCAAGCGGCTCAATAATTAATAACAATAACAAACAACCTTCATATAAAGCTTGGAAATTTGCAAGGCCCTTTACAAACATCTGATAGGAGTTTCACAACCACCATGTAAAGTCATTGATGCTACAGGCATTATTATGTTCATTTCATAGATTGGGGAAAGGTAAAGGGCTCTGTCAATGATCACACCTATCAAAGGCAGAAATCCAGCCTAGATCTTGCTGACTCTGAGGCCATCATTCTCATCTGTTACATCAGGCAGTAGCGTGAGAGGACAGCTCCCCATGAGAACCACAACCACTCGAAGAACCATCTTGGATGAATACCTTCCCCCACCCCACCCTGCTGTAGTTTCTCCCCATTTCTTAAAATTGGACTAAAAACACCTGCTTTTTGAATGGGATTCTTGAAATTATCATTTATAAAACATGCAGATTAAAGTCCTATCCATCCCATGCCCTTGATTATCTGGATGCTGAAATGGTATGACGTTCACAAAACATCTGGATGACTGACTGAAGGTTCCACTTGTCCTCCAGATGTGCTGGTGTGTATAGACATAGCCAAAGATACAATGTGAGCATGAAATCTTATTACTTTTGCAACTTCCAGTGAGAAGCAATTAGTTGCCTTCAGCATGTGGAGCGGTGGGGAGATTTGTACTTTAAAAAGAAGCATATGAGTGACTGGAAAGAGGAGCTGGCCAGCTCCATGGCCAACTCTCTACTCTGTCTCACATCTCGCCAGTGGCAAACACCACAAGGAAGTCACCAGCCTCAGGCTTGGCCACAAGGTCAAGGGCCCTCGGACCCTTTCCCTGCCTCAGAAGCTGTTTCCCTCCACAGATGCCTCCACCCTATTTCTCATGTCTATGGAATTTGGCCCCTGGACTTTGGCATAATCAGAGTCTAACCCCAGAGAAGTCATCCCAGGATAGTCAAGGGATCTGAAGTGTTCTGGAATCAGACCTTGGGAGTTTGGAGAAGGGCCACCTACATGATCAGTCAGGACAGGGTGTGTTAACAAAATCAGCCGGTCCTCTGCACTCATTCCAAACTCCCTCATTCCAGATTCCCTGAGATCTGGGACACAACACCTCAGTGAAACATAATTGAAATTGTCAATGTTATCCCAACATGGTCCATCTGGCCTACAGCTCAGTCCCGGCCTTAATGACAATGTGTTGTTAATAGAGAAATCCATAAATATAGACTGCCATGACCCCAGTGATTGGCACTTGACTTTTTAATTAAGTCTAAGAGGTGCCGTTGGCTTGGAAAAAATCCAACCCTCCATACCTCAGATTGCTTACACTTCCCTTTGTTGTTGAAGCTGCCTTGTAAAAGGTTCCATTTCTGTCCCTCTCACACCAAAACCAAGCCAGGAAACATCAGGCTGCACCATCATTAGAGAAATAAGTCTCCTTAAAAGTAGTAGCATGGACAACGTGAACAAAAGATCCCGGCATTCAGGAAATGAGGGTTCTCTTCATGGTTTGTCACAGATCATAGAATGCCAGGATTTGCTGGTGGAAAGGACCTGAGCTATCATCTCAGTCCAATTCCCCTGTGCTACTGTTAATGAAACTGAGTCCCAAAAAAAGGGAAGTAGTTTTCCCAAGATCACCCAGCTAAGCAGACAGCAGAGCCAGGCTATAGAACCAGATCTTCTGATTCTCAATCAGCAAGAGACCCAATGATGAACCTGATTGTTTAATTGGTCATTTTGCTTCCCCCAATACTTTGCCATCCTATATCATTGACCCAACAGTTCTGCAAGGTTGTGTTATAGCAGCTCTTACAAGTTGTATGGCCTTAGAGACTTTGCAACTCACTGGGCACCCAAAGGCCAACGTAAATAAGGTCACAAATATCACAGACCTCCCCAAATCTGGCTATTAGGGAATGAATGTCAGGGAGAGCAGGGTGACACATCAGTCAATCAGTTAAGAAATATTACTAAATGGCAACTATATGTCAGATACTCTGCTAAGTGCTGAGATATGGAGAAAGGCAAAAGACAGTCCCTGCCTTTGGGAGTTCACAGTCTAAAGAAGAGATATTGTGCAAACCATTATGTACAAACTATAAACAACATAAATTGGAGATAGCCAACAGAGGGAAGGCACTAAAGGGGAAGGCTTCCTATAAAGACAGTAGGCTATTGTAATAGTCTAGACATGAGGTGATGAGGGGCAGCTAAAGAGTCCTCATCTAAGACAAAGAAGAGTTGAGGTTTACATGGTGGAGAGAATACCTAGCAGCATTTGAGACCGAGCACCAGGAAATTTGTCTCCTCCTCAGTGAGGATGGAGAACATATCAAGGACTCAAGTACTTAGTTCAATCAATCAATCAATCAATCTATTCATCCATCAATGAGCATTTATTATGCACAAGGTACTGTGGCTGATACTGAGGATACAAACCAATACCACCTTCAAAGAGTTTGCTATAAGTTGGCAAAGACATCGTGTGCACATAGAACTACACAATTTTTTTCTAAAGAGGTAATTTCAGAAGGGCACCAGCACAGCTAGTGGGGATAGAGATGTGAGGATGAGGAAAGGCCTTGTGTAGGGGATGACATATAAGTTTAAATCTGAAAGGAACCAGAAATTCTAAGAAGAAATGAGGGAGCAGTGCATTCTAAGCATGGGGAACAGCCTAGACAAAGATGCAGAAAGAGGAGATGGAACCATCAAGTGTGAGGAATATGAAGAAAGCCAATTCATCTGGAATGAAGAATGCAAATAGGGTATGATATATAGCAAGCCAAAGAAGGGAAATTGGAAACAGGTTGTAAAGTTGAACTGAATGGATTTGCCAATATAGACTTTCTGTCGCAGCCCATAGGAGTGAAGCTGGAAGCGCAGCTCATTCTAGCCAATAGTCCTTAAGCATGACGTGAACCAGGAAAATAATTCCACAGCTCTAGTTTGCCTGCAGAGGCATAGCTCAAATTCAGAGTGCTGAAAGGGGGTACATTGGGTGAAACATTATCACAGGTGACCTACTAGAAGGACAAAGTCAAAATATCTATAGCCTAGGCATGGCTGACTCTCCTAGGCAGAATTAAGCAAATAATGGGTTATCCTTTGACTGAGGTACCCTCCGAGTTTTGGACAAGTTGTCAGGCTCCTATTTCCCTTCTCCATGATCTTTTGTGCTACCCATAACTGTAGCGGCAAGCACCCCAATATGCCCAGGGTGACTGCCAACACAGGTTCTTAGATCTGCTTTTCAAAAGAAAAGCAACTCAAAATGGGTTAACAAGCTTACTTTAATCAAACAAACATACATTATCTAGTTCAGGGGAAAAAGGTCAGCACCCGAACTTCAGAGTTACAGAACTTACAGATCAAACAGGCTTCCAAACTGTCCAGCCATTATATCAATACCAAATCACAGTTACCAGAGAGGGAAGCATCAACATCTGGGTTTTCAAAGCCGGGGGGCTCTCAACAACGGCTTCCCAGAGTCTCATCTGGTCAAATCACACAACACTTCTCAAAGTGAGCCCCAAAGCAAAGCCCCTCATCAGGGCTTATATAGCCTTCTACTGGCCCAGAGAATGTAACAACCTCCTGGACCCACTGCCCAATCACAAAGTATCAAGGTGTGGGCTTTCCTGAAAAACAAGCCTCCCACCACAGGCTCCAGGTGCACTTAAGCTAGGGGCAGGGAAGATCTTTAAATTTCCATTTCCATTATAATAACACAAAATATACACATCCTAGACAGATAGCTAATACGTTCAGGGAGTAATTACTATGTGCCAGGCCCTACACTAAGCTCTGAGGGAACAAATACAAGTTAGACAGTCTCTTCCTTCAAAAAAGCTTACATTCTTATGGAGGAAGACAACACAAAAAGGGGACCTGGAGAGGAGGGGGTAGGATATACACTTGGTGACATGGCTGGAGATATCCTAGAAGTGTTAGTGGAAAATGATAATTGATCAAGATGAGGCCAAGAAGGCCTATCAAAGCTTCTGGTGGCTCCAGGGGCCATGAGTCCCATTCTCAGTTGGGAAGTAGAGGTGAGGAGCAAAGGTGAGGGCCTGAATGCCACAGAGTACAAATGGTGTGGCTGGAGATGTCCCAAAAGATATCCTGAGTATATAGGAGACAATATTATCATATATTTCATGCTGAAATAGACCATGAAGATTATCTAGTCCACACCTTCATTTTACAGATGAGGAAACGGAGACCTAAGATGTTAAGTGATTTGCCCAAAGTCACTCTTTTGGTAAGTGGAAGAGCCATAATAGTCTTGATTAAGTAAGCAATCAGCAAGAACTCATTGGGCCCTTATGAATGTGTCTAAGTATTATGGGGAAATAAAAGTATAAGACATAACCCTCTGGCCTCAACACCTTATTTTCTAGTTACAGGAGAAGAAACTGAAAAGGGGAAGAAGTGTAACAGACTTAAGAACGCTGGGGAACAATACAAAATAGTGCATTATTAAGTACTACGACATGTGACATGGCCTCAAAAGATTCTTAGATTTCTGAAAAAGGAGACAAAAGGACAGAATTAAACATCACTACTGATGTGGCAGGCTTTGTCCAACATGGCATCCTCTCTTCCTGTCTAATCCACCTGCCCTTCCTCTTATCTGGAAATATCTCATATCTCACCCTCCAAATCTAGAATCCAAATTTCAATCCCCATACAACCTCATAAATGAGAGCCTTCCTATATCTGTGTGCCTATGATGTTAGAGGGAAAGGAAGGGAGGGGGACAGCAATTAGATAATCCTGAATCTTTTTCCTCCCCTTCCTTATAAAGCCCCTGGATCACCCATCTCTGGTACAGTAGAAAAGGCACTGGTTTTGGCTAAAAGGACCTGGATTTTAATTCTACCTATGACACTTAACTACCTGTTTGATGAGTCACTTTAATATCTCTGGGCCTAAATTCCATTATATACTAGATGACCTCGAGATCCCTTCCCATCTACACCTCCCACCTACACTGCTAGGTCCAAATGCCACCTCACCTAAGGCCAGGCCAGGACCCTACATGTCCTGCCACCACCAGAGATCTGGTTGCATTGATATCTTTTGAATAACAGTGATCTATATCCTTGTCTTTCATCTTCTCCCCGCCCCTTCTTCCATACTCCAGCTGGTTACAATTAAGCATATCTCCTTGTGAGAGGTTTAAAATGAACCTATAATAAAAGTCCTATTGCTAACCATTACTGCCTAGTTTTTTTCTTCTGTGGACACTTCTAAGCTCCATCCCTGCCTTGCCCCAAAAATCAGCCACAGTGATTGGTTAATTATTGGGAACAGCTTAACTCCTTTGTGAGCAAATGCTTAGATTTAAGACTGAGGGAGCACCCAATCTGTTCTCACTGATGAAGATGTAGAAGTCTAGCCTGGATTCTTGCTTCTGCTGTCAGTATGTTCATCGGAGTGCCTATCAGGTCTCTCTCTCTTCCCCTATCATCATCACTCTAATTCTCTGCAGGCAAGAGGCCTTCCATTAGTGTTCACGGACTGAAGGAGGACTGGTAGAAGAAGACTGGAGTGGGAATTAGAAGACCTGTGTTTGAATCTGGTCTCTGCATCTTGCTTTATGTGTTATCTTGGGCACATCTTTCAGAAATTTAGGCTCCTTGGCCCTCTGTTTCCTCATCTGCAAAATAAAGAGCTCCCAACTCTAAATCCTATGATTTCCTAGGAATGCATGAGACATAGTATGGTATAAAGGAGAGAGTGCTGGCCTTGACGTCCTCAGACCTGAGGTCAGTTCCAGGCTCTGGTATTAATTAGCTATGAGACTCTGAGCAAATCCCTTACCTTTCCCAATTTTCAGTTTCCTCATCTGTAAAATGGATACAATAATATTTAACTACTGATATCACATTATTATTGTGATAAAACCATTTTATACATTTTAAAGCACCAGGAAATATGCCATTACTTTTCAGGGACTATGAAATGCCATTAGAAAATGTAAATTAACTGGAAAAAAAGATAATTGAGGAAGTAAGTCAGGTAAAAAATGGAAATCTTGATAGTCTATTCCAAAGATAGTTATATACATATACAATTTGCTACAATTATTATATAATGTTTATATTTTATAAATGTTATATCATACTTATATATTTAATATATTTATTTATGTATATAATTGCTATATATTATAATCTATGTGTGTGTATATATTGTGTGTGTGACATCTGATTGGAACACACACATATATATGGTATATGTACATATACATATATTACATATATGATACAAATGTAATGTATGTAATAGCTTATATACAGTGTATGTGGGAGTGTGTGTGTAATCCAGGCAAGTAGATCTATTTTAAGAATTTCCTCTTTTTAGGATCCTTATATACCTTCAGGGCCCAGCTCAGGTTTCACCTCCCACCTCAAGAAAATGACCTTTGCTGGTCTTCCCAACTGAAAGTCATTGAGTATTCTCAATTATATTTAGAACATCTGGTCTCTATGTCTCTTGTATCCCCTGATCACTCTCTACGGTGTGATATACTTACTATAAAAATGCTATATCCCTCCTATAAGCTCCTTGAGGTCAGGAACTTTATCATTACAAAAAAATTCATCCTCAGATAAAATCCCTCTTCATAATTTCCTTGAGCCTAAATGAGATTAATGAAGACTTAGTATCTAGAAATGATTGTTTCTGAGGTCTCTCTCTGATGAGAACCTGACACAAAGTTCCAATTGTCCCATTAGTGGGGGCTGGTTCAGGTAGATGTGTAGGGGCAGCCTTTCCAGCTGATTTGACAAGGAATCCACCTCTGTTGAGAAATTCATATCCTGAAATTGTCGTGAAAAAAAATCAATATGGATTCATGATATGAGTCACTTCCTATGGAAAAAATAGAAGCCTTGGGCAAGTTATATAGTCGCCTGTTATGCTCTATGCTTTCTTGCAGTCTTTTCAATATTGGAATCAAATCCAGGTCACCAGACAAAGATTCCAGCCAGAGTTATATGTGAACAGTTTCTGGGTGTGAGTCACGTAGCTGATTACTGGAGGAGAGTAGCTGAGATCATCTAAAAACAGTTTTCTGGGGGGGAAAAACACAGCCATTTCCCTCATTTAAAAAATCATAAAAGGCCTTATTTATAGGCAGATAACTCATAGTGAAGGCTGATGACTGTCTTGAATTTCTCAATTTCTCAGCTCACTGGGCCCTCCAGACTAGGTTCAAGTCACTCACTGGCCAGTCTAATGGGACCCACACTTAATTGAATGGTTTGATCAGCCTGAAGAGGAGGATCAGAGCTTGAAGAGATTTCAGAAGCTATTCAGTCAATCAGTTAATAAACATGTATTAGGTGGCACAAGATATTCTGACATTTGCCAGAGCAAATGATTCTAGACTTCAAAGTTCAACATTACTCTGTGAGACCTGTAGACAAGCATATAGCCATAAGCACTGGGGGGGAAAAGTCTATTTCTGCACATTTAAGGACATAAGAATACAAAATTAAGAGTTCTCCTAGCTGATAATACATAGTACAGATTTGTGAAATACATTACAGGGGGCGGAGCCAAGATGGCGGAATAGAAACATCTCATCCAAGCCACTCTGCCCCCAGATTCCCCCCAAACTATGTAAAAGGGGACTCTGAACAGCTTCTGGAGCCCCAGCACCCACAGAACGACACAGAGAAGCTAACCTCCCGCTGAGGACAGCCCAGCAGCCCTGCAGGAAGGACCAGCGCAGCAGCAGAGCGCAGGAGCCGAGCCCAGCCCAGCCCCAGGGCGGCAGGACCAGCAGCCAGCTGGAGGAACCCCAGAACACCAGGAGCTGTGGCGATTCCAGAATTATCAACATAGACATGCCTAGGACAAAGTAAGAGGTTAGTGTCCTATGGACTTTGGGACCCGTATTTAGGGAATGCGTCGGCTCCCTCCCCTGGGGGCTAGAAGCCCCTGAGGAGACACGCCATTTTGTAGTTTTCAGAGGGGGCTCCAGCTCCCAGCCTGCAAATCGTAGGGAGATCCAGCGATCAGTCTTGGGGGGTAATCGCTCTTGCTTTAACCTCCCTGGATCTGGATTGTGATCTAGGGTGGAAGTCGTGGGTGGGTTTACAGCTTGCCAGAAACGGAAGTTGCCCCCCACACGTTCGGGACGAAAATTCCTCTAGCTGGCCTCAAAGCCATAGTGTGGCAACAAGCCCAAAAGTCAGGTAATCAAGTGGCAACATGCCAAGGCAAAGGAAACAGAAAAATGCAACCCTAGACTCCTATTTTGGGGGCATAGAGCAGGAAAGGACTGTGAGGTCAGAAGTCCTGCTCCAAAAGCCCCAGGGGAAAACATGAGCGGGTTGCAGGCCATAGAGGACCTTAAGAAGGACTTTAAAAATCAAATAAGAGAAGTGGGGGAAAAATTGGAAAGAGAAATGAGAAGGATGCAGGAAAAGTATGAAATGAGGGTCCACAGCCTGACTGAGGAAAACAACACCTTAAAAAATAGACTAACTCAAATGGCAAAGGAGGCCCAAAAGGGCAATGAGGAGAAGAATGCCTTAAAAAGTGGAATTTGCCAGATGGAAAAAGAATCTCAAAAGTTCACTGAGGATATTCATTCCTTCAGAGTTAGACTGGAGCAAATGGAAGCTAATGACTTTATGAGAAATCAAGATGCTGTTAAGCAGATCCAAACAAACGAAAGATTAGAAGGCAATATGAAATATCTCATGGGAAAAACCACTGACCTGGAAAATAGATCCAGGAGGGACAATTTAAAACTTATTGGACTACCTGAAAGCCATGATCAAAGAAAGAACCTAGAAATCACCCTTCAAGAAATTCTCAAGGACAATTACCCTGATGTTTTAGATCCAGAGGGCAAAATAAAGGTTGAAAGAATCCACCGATCACCTCCTGAAAAAGATCCCAAAAAGAAAACTCCCAGGAATATTATAGCCAGGTTCCAGAATCCCCAGATCAAGGAGAAAATGCTACAAGCAGCCAGGAAGAAACAATTTCAATATTGTGGAAACACAATCAGAATAGCACAGGACCTGGCAGCTTCTACACTGAGGGAGAGAAGGGCATGGAATATGATATTCCAGAGGGCAAAAGAACTGATAATGAACCCAAGGGTCACCTACCCAGCAAAACTGAGTATTTTGTTTCAGGGGAAATATGGTCATTCAGTGGAATAGAGGACTTTCAAGCATTCTTGAGGAAAAAACCAGAGTTGAATAGAAAATTTGACATCCAGACACAAGAAGGAAGAGATGCCTGAGAAGGTAATCAGGGAAAAGAAATCAAAAGGAACTTATCAAAGTTGAACTATTTACATTCCTATATGGAAAAACAATAACTGCGAGTGATGATATCTTTCTCACTATGAAAATAATGGAAGAAGGGTGTATGGTCATATAAATACATATGTGAATGTGTGTGTATATGGTTACAGTTATATATGGATAGAGGGCATAGGTTGAATCTGTGTGGAAGGGAGAATACTCAAGGGACGAAATTATGAGGTGAGAGAGGAAAGTGGCAAGAGGAGATGGGGAGAGACAGGGTAGGGTAAACTGTCTCATGTAGAAGAAGCAAGGGGAAGTGGTTACAAGGGAGAGGGAGAATAGGAAGGAAAAAAGAGGCAAAACCACATTCTCATTGAATTTGGTTCAGGGAGAGAAAGACATACATACTAAATGGGATATCTCAACCTGCAGCAGAATAGGGGAAAGGGGGATGAGAGGAGGAATGATGGATGGCGGGGGGCGGGGGGGGCATCCTTGGGTGAGGGGAGGTTGGAAGTACCCACTATAGAAGAAGGACAGGATCATGTAGGGAATGGACCAGGTGGGGGGTGGGATGAGTGGGAGGGAAGTATAAGCAGCCTTGTACAACATATCTACTATGATAATGTTTTGCATAGCTAGACATGTACAACATATACTGAATTACTTATCTCCCCAGAGGGAATGGGTGACAAGGGAAGAAGGAAATGGATCTGAAATTCGAGGTCTCAACATTAAATGTTTCAAATATATATATATATATAAAAGAAATACATTACAAATGTTAGCTTATTTAATCTTCACAACAACTCTGTGATGTAGATGCTATTGCTATTCCCGTTTTGCAAATGAGGAAACTGGATGAAATAGACTTAAGTGAATTTCCCAAGGTCATATGACTAGTAAATGTTTGAGACTGGATTCAAACTCAAGTCTTCCTGATTCCTAGCCTAGTGTGCTATCCACTGTACTAACAGTCCTCCTACACAGTTCCAAGAACTATGGTCAATACAAATTGTAACAGTACAGCTATGAAAGATCCTTGGGAAACTTCCAATTTCTGTGTTAACTGCAAACTTTTCTCAGTCAGTACATGCATAAATCCTTTCTGTACGTTATTTTATTCTAATCTAATACATTGTTGGTACCTCAGGGTACCTACAGACCCATCAGAATCTGAGAAGACTGGATCTCCGTGAAGCAGCAGGAAATCGAGGAATGGCACAAACTGATGCTGACTTATGAATACCCTTTGCTAAGTGATCGTTGTTGTTGCACTTGCTGTGTTATAACCATAAAGCATATATTTTACTTAAATTCTTTCCATAATACTAATCAATCAGTGAGCATTAATTAAATGCCTGCTGTGTGCCAGGCACTGACAAGATGGTGGGCATTCAAAGTCAAAAGAGAGGCAACCTCTGACCTTGAAGAGTGTACTTTTTATTCCCAAAGAAGGGGAAACATAAGTCAATCATAAAATAGTTCAAGTGCCTCAAATGTTGGTATATGAGTATCTGATCCCATATGTGAAGATATATCATGCCTGCCATTCACCCATTCAACTTCAGCCCTGAATTAGGGACCCTGGAATGTATAAAAGGGGATCTGGTGTCATTGCATCAATAAATCAGAACACAAACATTTATTAAGCATCTACTATGTGTTAGTTACTATGCTAGACCCTGAGATAAAATATTAAATCATTCCTCCCCTCAAGGACGTCATACTTTTTTTCTTAATAGTATTTTTCCAATTACATGTAAATATAGTTTTCAGCATTCATTTTTGTAAAATTTTCATTTCCAAATTTTCCTCCCTCCCCCCTCCAAGACAGCAAACAATCTGATGTAGATTATACATGCACAATTATGTTAAATACATTTCCACATTAGTCATGTTGTGAAAGAAGAATCTGTTTTAAATTTTTGCATCAATACTCATTAGGGAAATTAGTTTATAATTTTCCTTCTCTGTTTTGGCTCTTCCTGGTTTAGGTATCAGTACCATATTTGTGCCATAAAAGGAATTTGGTATGACTCTTTCACCTATTTTTCCAAATAGATTATATAGTATTGAAATAAATTATTTGAATGTTTGGTGGAATTCACTTGTAAATCCATCTGGCCCTGGAAGTTTTTTCTTAGGAAGATCATTGATGGCTTGTTCAATTTCTTTTTCTAAAATGAAGTTATTTAAGTATTGTATTTCCTCTTCTGTTAATCTGAACCATTTATATTCTTGTAAATATTCATCCATTTCACTTGGGTTGTCATATTCATTGGCATACAGTTGCACAAAATAGCTCCTACTTATTGCTTAGTTTTCTCTTTATCTGTGGTGAATTCACCCTTTTCATTTTTTATTCTGGTAATTTGGTTTTCTTCTTTTTTAATCAAATTAACCAAAGGTTTATCTATTTCATTGTGGGGGGGGGGGGTTTCCCACAAAACCAACTCTTAGTTTTATCAGTTCAATAGTTTTCTTACTTTCAATTTTATTAATCTCTCCTTTGATTTTAAGAATTCCTGATATAGTATTTAATTGAGGATTTTGAATTTATTCTTTTTCTAGCTTTTTTAGTTGCATAGGTTGTACTTTATTGGGGAAGATGTAAGTAAATATTAAACAATGGGGAGCAGAGGGAATTGGTAGCTGAGGGGTTCAGGTAAGACTTCATATTGGATGTGGCATCTCAACTAAGCTCTGAACCTAGCTATTGTAATCCCCAATTTACAGATGAGAAGATGAAGGCAAGCAGAACTTAAGTGACATTCCCTCAGTCATATAGCTAGTGAGTGTCTGACACTGTATTTGAACTCTTGTTTTCTAGATTTTAGGCCCAGCACTATACTACTGAGCTGCCTAGGCAGTGAAGGGATGCATTCCAGGCATGGGAGACAGGAGAGGGATTGCTCATGTGATTAGCTATTCAGAGTGAATGCTACTTGCCTTGCTGTGTATCACTGGGGGAAGAGGTGAAAGTAAGCCACCATCTCTCCCCTAAGCCCTCGTTGTCACTTTTATTTCCTTCCCTTTTGATGTTTATTATTCCGTGAGACCACCGAAGCTTCCAGGCAAACTTCCCTGCATGACTCCAGAAATAGTGTCTAGCTGACCTCCTGACCCTCCCTCTTAGGCTGTCAGCTCCTTCTCTTAGGCATTATCAGCAAGGACTAGAGAAAGGAAAACATGCCATTTTTCAGCAGAGGAATAAAGAATAAACTTTTTTTTTTCCCAATGAGAGAAAAGAAAGCATTCAAAGTCACTCCTACATGGTAGTCAGTAAACTATCAGAGAAAAGGAAAGATTCAAGGAGCAAGGAGCCCAAAGATAAATAAACCGGGGGGGAGGGCTCTCCTTCCTTGTGACATGGATAGTTACATAAGCAAAACAAGAGACCTCTCTTCTAAGTATTGTGAGCAAACTCCTTCAGCATATCTGTTTTTTTACCCAAGAGCTGGAGCATCAAGGTTAGGGGAAGTTGAACAGAACAGAAAAGTCACCCCAGGAAAAGGCTTTAAATTTCATCTTATAAAATAACTGGTTCTTGATGCCAGCTTTGGAGAATAGGATTCTGCTCCCTGATACAGTGATTTAATCCCTGGAAAGTATGAATTATTACCCAAAGATAATACCTGGAGATTGTGTCATCAGTCATATATCCAAGGTTACCTATCAGGAACTCTATGGAGAAAGACCTTAGGTTGGGTCATGGGCATCCATAGAGCATGGCCCAGGTATATGGGCACCCTCCCTCACACCTATGCCATGCTCTATGAATGACCATTCATTGAGGGTAAAGTTAAACTACATAATGCTAACATTCCAACGCTAATATTATATGGTTCTTTAGACTTTCAACTATGAAAAATGCATCCAAGATACATGGTTCAAGTAAGAACTGTGTGGTTTGAATAGAAGAACCACAGTACATTAAAGCTGTAAAGGGCCCAATGCTATTTGGGGTTCTTCACTACTGGCCCCATCCCACTGCTCCACTTCCTGACCTGACATTTCCCTGCTCAGGGCTCTGGAGACAAGAGAAAGGCAAGGGGTTAAACATCAAACTTGGTTTCATGGATTATCAATAGCCCGATGAATAATTGGGAGGGAGAGGAGATTGAAATCAATGCTGAAATATTCATTTTAAAAGTTGATACAGTTGAAGGAAACTTCAGAGTGTGTGCCTTCTATCTGGGGAGGAAAACAATGAAATGCCCTTGAAGAGGGGAATCACAGGCAGTTTCTTTCATTGAACCTTTTAGCCACTGTCTCAAGGGTGTCATAGGACCACAGAGTTATAGATTTAGAACTGGAGGAACCTTCAACATTGCCCAGACCAACCCTTTCTTTAAAAAAAAAAAAAGAATTCAATAACAGAATTCAAACCCACTGCTGGAGTCAGAACCCCAAATCTAGAACCCTTACCACAAATTGATTCTTTCTTCACTTTCACAGTGCCACAAATTTAAGCCTGATGCCTGTTTCTCCAATTTCTATATGAATGAGGTTGGGAAATTTTCTTTCCCTTAATCCACCTAAGACCAGGTCAGAGCTCTAAAAGCCTCAAGGAAATAAGGAAAAGAGTAGGAAAAAAATTAAATAAGACCTTAAATAAGGCAAACCATTCACACGACTGTTCTTTCATCTAGTACTAGTTGGCCCTTTTTCCAGGGGCTCTGATCTAAATCTGTATCCAAGCCAGCAGCCTACCAGATGCCCCAAGTATAGACAGGTCAGTCAATCAAAAGCACTTATTAAGTGCTGACTGTGTGCCAGGCACTGTGCTAAGCTCTAGGGTCTACAAGATGGGCAAAAAACAGTCCCTGCCCTCCAGGAGATCATAATCTAACGGGGAAGAGAACATGTAGACTGTTTTAAACAAGTTATAGAGAAGCTATTTCTTCACTTAAGAATGGAGCTCATCTTCTCCGTCTCAGCCTAGCCTCCTAAATGAAAGACTTGGACTAGGACATTTTCAATGTTTCTTCCAGCAAAATGTGAACTCTGTGAAGCCAGCAACTGTCTCATCTAAACTTTGTATCTCCCCAAACCTTTAGCATAGTATTCCAGAACACAGTAGATGATTTTAATATATATTGCATTGAACTGAATTCCTTCTATGAAAATAGGGCTGAGAGCTTATCTAGAGCTCATAATTGTGTGGGTGTGTGAGTGCAGATTGAGATCTTGGTATACCCAAACACCCGACATATTCAATAGAGTTAATTTAACCCAATTGTAACCATACAAGTCAGTCATACATAGCCAAACTCCCAAGGGCAGAGGTGGTGTAAAATATGACTCTAAGAAAAAAGAACAATATTTAGTAATATTTTCCTCTAAGAGACACTTACAGTGTCAGCTGGCTGTAATCTACAATTTCTGAGAAGTTTCCATAATTAAATGGGAGTGGGAATGCACTACCATATCCCACACAGTTCTGGGTCCAGAGTAGAGACTCAGTAAACTGGTGATTTATTATCCCCCCTTGATTGATTGGGAGAGGGAGGGGCAGGTGCATAGGGAGAATGTAAGACTTATTTTCATTCCTAGCTCAGGTACAGGGTACTGCCTTGGCAATTTTGCTTCTAGTGTTGGCATGTACAATGTGGTAAAATTACTCATAGCAGACTGTTCACAGTGTAAGGCATGGCATTTTACATACATCTTAGCATTTAAAGTCTAAACATGTCAGTTCACAGAATAGGGTTAACTTCTTGAAAATGAAAGACTATCAAGGTCAAGAGTAAAGAGGACTGAAGACCTAGAACTATGACTAATGATCACTTGAGCTCAAAAAAGAATGAGGTTAGCATTTCACACATTGAAACCTAAGGCCATAGCTACTAGATACTGAAACAAACTGATGATTCAAATCCTTTAACTTTGAAAAAGGTCAATTCCGAAGATACAAAGAATGTACAGACTAATGATTTAGTGAGAGACAGCAAGCTATAGTGGATAGAGAGCCAAACTTTAGAGTCAGAATGACCATGTCTTACCTCTGGCACATACCAGTTTGGTGACGAGGGGAAAGTCATCCAATCTCTCACTGCCTCGAGCAGCTCTCTAAGACTTGGCTTGAGATAATGTGGGTAAAATGTTACATAAATGCAAATTAAGATTTATATGCAATTGTTTTTATTCTTAATTTTTTCCATCTCATTTATCAACAGGATATTGTGAATATAACAAATATTTATGGCATATAACAAATGCTTGTTGAATAAATGAAGGCAAGATGGAATGCTTATCGATTTTCAGATGAACACAAGATCGGAAGCCATGTCTAATACATTTATTAACACAACTGGTCAGTTCCAGTTGGGTAATGCAACTCCTTCTTTCCTTCCTTCCTTCTTTCCTTCCTTCCTTCCTTCCTTCCTTCCTTCCTTCCTTCCTTCCTTCCTTCCTTCTTTCCTTCCTTCCTTCCTTCCTTCCTTTTTTCTTTCTTTCTTTCCCTCCCTCCTTTTCTCCCTCCCTCTGTCTATATAAAATATCATATTCTTACCTGTCAGTGCTCTACCCAAAAGAATATAAATTTTAATCCCTGAAACCTCACAAGATATCTTGGGATTTACACGCTAGATTTCTTTCTTAAGGACCGTGACTTAAACCCAAATAACTCAAGCTCTCATTGATTGGCCAACAGTAAGTCTCAACTCAAGCCTTACTTGATTGCTGTTTGGGCCCTGATAGCTCAGAATGAATGTAAATAGCAATTGTTTCTGTTTGGGCCAGAAACCTTGAAGGTCTTCCCCTCCCATACTGATTTTGGGGTGTGGGGTATGGAACAAAGGACAGCACTAAGAGCTGGTGTGTAGGTATGGCCAATGCGTATGGGAGGTGACCGTTTAGCTGAGTGGTGAAGGAAGGTAGGGGTTCTTAGAGGCAGATGTGAGAAGGGAAGTGCCATCACTGAAGTCACAGATAAAAAATGTGCAGAAGGATTACCCTAAGGTATGCATGTAACACAACAGTCTCCCTTCAGGTTAACTGTCTATCCATTAACCAACACTCTTTCTGCATAGTCATTCAACAAGGTTTCAATCTCTCTCTCTCATTCAGCCTACATCTCCCCATTTTGTTCACCTGTATATGGTGAAAGACTTTGTCAAATGCCTTGCTGAAAACCCAGAGTCAAGATAGAGCCCTCAGACTTGAGAAGCCCTGATAAACTGGGGCACGTGTCTGCCTGAAGTCTACGGAAGCACAGAGGTTTTATTGTTAGAACAAGCAGAGTAGAGTTTCTGATTCATAATAATCAGATTCATTAAGAGGGTAATTAGTAGAAGCATCAAAAATTGGAAGAGAAAATAATCCTTGGGCACCATTAGATGATCATTTCTGTCAGTTTCTTTGTGATCTGCTAAGAGAATTAATTTCTTCTGCTTGTAATCTTCTTAAACTATTTCAGTCAACTCTGCCCTGGAAGGTGTAAAAGGAAAGTGCAGGGTGTGTTTTTAATTGTCCCGTCTCCTTCTGTGGTTCCCCTTCCTAAAGAAACAGAAGAAAGTGATGGAGAAATCACTGGGGAAATGAAGGGAGACTCAAGATCATGGGAAGCCACACACAAAGCAGGCAGCAAAGATCCCACATTGAGTTAGCCATGGTCATATTTTCTCCTTCTTATCCAGGAGAGAGAGAGGGAGACAGAGACCACTAAAGTGGTTGCAGATGTGATCATAACCTAGGACAGAGAATTTGAGAATAGTTAGTGCAGGTCAGGAATGTTAAGTAGAAGTTAGGTATTTCTGACCAGGAGGTCTCATTGATGAATTTTCTTAAAGTTTTTTTTTTCTTTTTTTCCTGCTTTATCCATAAAGGGTAGACTCATGACTTGAAACTTAAGCTTAGACCATTTCAAGACAGAAAAAAAAAATTTAAAATAACTTGACAAGCAGACACTCATCAATAATAATATCTAATAAATGCTTCATTATTCATTTAAATTTAATGTAATTCATTAAACATTTATTGTGAATTTCCTATATATGAGCCTCTGTACTAGGGACTTTAGGCCTTTAACTAGTGATCAAGTGTTAGTTCAGAGTCAGGAAGATGAGTCATCCTGAGTTCAAATCTTGTCTCAGATACTTACTAGTTATATGACCCTGGACAAGTCACTTAACCCTGTAAAATGAACTGGAGAAGGAAATGGCAAATCACTCCAGTATCCTTGCCAAGAAAACCCTAAATGGAGTCATGAAGAGTCAGATGCAACTGAAAACAACTGAAAAACAGTAACACTAGGACTTTGGGACACAAAGATTAAGCAAAATACAATCTCTTCCCTGCCTTCAAGAAGCATCGACTCTATTAGGAGGAGACATAGGAGAGCTTTCTGATAAGGCTATATATAGTCAAATCTTGGAATTAGGCCCAGTGGGCAGCATTGTGGGAATTTATCCAGCCTTTATTGTGGAGGGTCAGGTTCTTCTTTTGGTGGAGAACCACTTCTGCTTATTCTACAGATAAATGACTTTTATCCTAAAGTTCTGGTAGGAGTCTTATTACCTTTACTCTTGCGGAGTCTCTGATGCCAGTAGGAGAGACCCTATGGCATCACATAGGATGTTAGGATTCATATTCTGAAATCTTGACTACAATGATTACCTTCTAGTCCCATGGGTTTACTGCTTATCTTCTTCTCATACTTATCTTGTAAACCAGTTCTGGATTATCAGTGGTAACAGGAGGAATTGTGTTCCAAATAATTCAAAGTAGGGAGAAATACAAAAATATCACATGTGCTAAATTTTGCTTTAGAACTTATTCTGTCCCTGTGGGGCAGTAGATTTAGCTCCCTTATATTTTTGCTTCGTATAGCACTAAAATTTATTTAATATGATCATAAATTTATATCTAGAATAAGACTTAGGGATAATCTACTGAGCAGGTTCTCAATTTGGAATATTTAAAAATATAAAAATATTTTTAAAATATTTTGATAATTATTATTTCAACATCATTGGTTTCCTTCAAAATTCTAGGTATTTTATGTGTTTTGTGACATTATTCTGGGGAGGGATCTATGACCCTTCACCAGTCTGACAAAGAGGTCCATGTGACATACAAAAAAGGTTAAGAGCCCCTAATCTATTCCAATTTCGCCATTTTATAGATGAGAAAGCTAAAGTCTGGAAAGGCTAAATGACTCACCCAAGGTCATACAGATGGACAAAACCAGGGTATAAAACAAGTTCTTCTGCCTTTGAATCTAAATATTACGGTTTTTATTATGCCATGACATGGTATGTTTATATGCTATCTCTTGTGGTTACTACCTATGTGACCTTGGTCAAGTTAGCTCTCCTGAACATCATTTTCCTCACCTATATGATAAGGACATTGGACAAGATGCTCTCTGAGATCCCTTAGGAATACCAATCATAGAAGGAATTGGCAAAAGTAACACTAATTTTTTTTTTTTTTGCTTTTTTGGAGGGCAATTGGGGTTAAGTAACTTGCCCAAGGTCACACGGACACTAACTTTTTGCTAGAGGGGCTTAGGTTTCACAGGTTTCCATGAAATTGAACTTTATTGGTTTTTATTAATGCAAGTCTGAGTATTTTATTACATATATGTAAAAAGATTATTCTGAGATGAGATCCATACACTTCTCTAGACTTCGGTTTATAGCAAAACAAATCAATCCCTGGTTTCTTGGTAAAGGGAAAGGAGCATATAATTTAGATGACTCAAATGGGGGACTCATGGGATATTCACTTCTATCTGGGTCTTGAAGGTAGTTAAGTGATACAGTAGACAGAGTGGGCTCAGAGACTCCAGTTCAAAGAACAGAGATCAAATAAGATGTGACCTTGGTCAAGTCAATTAACCCACCTCAATCTCATCTGTAAAATGGGAGTAATAATTGTACCTACCTCACAGAGTTATTTAGAGGATCAAATGAGATAACATAATGACATAATTATTAAGCATAGTGCCTGGCAAATAGTAAGAGCTATATAAATGCTAGCTATAATAATTATTGTTGTTCTTGTTACAAACCCAGACAAATTATGTCAGCCTTCTGAACTTTGCTTTTGTCTCACAAAACGGAGATTAACTACCTTGATACTAACTATTTTATGACTGTCATTAGGGTTAAATGAAATGTGCCCTGTGATTATAAAATGCTATACAAATGAGAACTATTCATTTTAACTTGTTCTGCGGGCAATTTACACATTAGGAAATCCACATACCAATATTTAGGTGATCATACTTCAAGTGTAGGAATCCTCAACCTTTTTGATGACTTGAATTCCTCCATTGATTTGTTGAGGTCTATGGATACTTTCTCAAGCCATGTTTTTAAAATGCATATAATAGAATCTACAAAATTACTAAGGAACCTAATCACATGTTTTTAAAATGCATATAATAGAATCTACAAAATTACTAAGGAACCTAATCACATAATACTGAAAAAAAGTTCATGGACCCCAGGTTAAGAAACCCTGCTCTAATATGTCCATAACAGCCTTAAACTAGAGATTATAGAGTATCGTCTTTAGTTCTGGCATTTAAGAAACATTAAAAATAGGACCACATTCAAAAAAGGAAAAAAAAAGCCTGGAAATGATGTCATGGGAAGAAGAGTTGAAGAAACTGGGACTATTTAACCTGGAGAAGAGAAGATTCATAGGGGATCTGAAGATTATTTTCAAATAATTAAAAGGGGGTTGTGGATATCATAGAAGAATTTTTTTCTTTTAAAATAGAATATTCTTGGCTCTGCCACTTAATATCTGTATGACCCTCAGATTAGGAAGTCATGACTTCTCTAGGCCTCAGTTTACCCAACCATGAAAATGAGGGAGCTGTACCAGCTGACCTGGGAGATGCCTTATTTCTTTAAATGTGCAATACTATTACTACACCATTGGGCTTTGTAGGACAATCACCTTTAAGTACTGTGCTTGGTCAACTCTGTACAGTTTAGAAATGGAAATCTCCTGACAGCTTGGAAGTTAAAATATAGGTTGGTTTGCATAAAAGGGTAGAACATCAAGATAATACATACAAGCCAGGGAATTACAGGTTAAAAGATAGGCCAATTATTTTTGAAGATGAAAGGTTGCTTTATATATAAATAGTTAAGAAAGCTAATGGAAGAGAGAAAGAGCAAAGCTGGGGACATACCATGGAGGAAGCCATTGGCCTCTAGCTTGTGATAACCTGGAAGATCAGCCCTGGCCTGCATCAAGATTCTGGCCCCCAGTGGCTTAGGAGGTATTTTTGGCTGGCTCCAGGTGGAATGGAAAGGAATTACTGAAAGAAATATAGTGTGAAGAGGGATTTGACAAAGAGGAGCAGCTGCTGGCCACCTGGATGGTTGATACTACTCTATGAATAGGGAGCAAGGCCAAAGAACAAGAAGATAGAAGAATTGGCCAAGAGATTCCAATAGCATAGCATAGATGTAAGCCTTAAACATTATACCACATCAGGAAGGGAATAAAAAAGTCAAGTGCAGAGAGTACACCAAACCCCCACCCGAGGTTTTTGATTCCTAGCCCTAATATATGGAAAGCTATCCTTACTCTGAGCTCTGAGTCTTCCCTATAAAACAGAACTATAGTTAGACCAGCTTCCCATGTATTGCACTAGCACCTGTCATTGGGAGAATAGTATACTTACGTGGAGACTTGGAAAAAAGAAAACATTCCCTGCCCTTTAGAGTAGTTATCGAGATAATTATTAGAAGTCTGGGCTTCTTGTGATGGAGAGGGAGATCTCTGAGCTCCCAGAGCAGACTTTGAAATTTTAGTGTAAGCTGATCCCAGCATAATAAAGTCATATATTTCACAGTAAGGGCAATTGAGTCGGGGCTGCATGGAGGTTGTTTTCCTAACAGGCGACTCTGCTGAGAGGCTACAAAATGCCTTCCAACTCATCTAAAATTATTCCACGAGAAATGTTGACTCTAAATTATAAGGACTTAATTTTTCCAACCACAGCCAGTCAGAAAATGACCCTCTGAAATGATAAATGGAAAGTACAGTTAATATGTTTATGTTCTGGCTACCAGTGGCTTGGTTGTTTGACTTCCTCAGTGATGCCTGAAGCCCCTATAGAGGACAAGGCAAAACTCTTCTGTTTCCTGGAAGGAAAACAACAACAACAGGATCATACACAAGCCTGGAGATTGTTTCCCAGACTTGGAACCAGCAAAGTATCTTCCCTGATAGGAAAGTGGTGATGGAAAGACGTCTGAGGTCACAGCACAAATCCAGGGCAGAAATCTGGAGAGAGACAAAGATAGACAGAAACAGGAAAAGAGAGGAAAGGAAAGAAAAGAGAAAAGAGGAGAGGAGAGGAGAGGAGAGGAGAGGAGAGGAGAGGAGAGGAGAGGAGAGGAGAGGAGAGGAGAGGAGAGGAGAGGAGAGGAGAGGAGAAGAGAGGAGAGGAGAGGAGAGGGGAAGGGAAACGAGAGGAGAAGGGAGGAGGAGGAGAGAGAGAAAGAAAAAGGGATGGAGGAAGAGAAAGGAGGAGAGACAGACACAGAGACAAAGAGACAGAGCGAGTGAGGGAGGGAGGAAGAGGAGGAAGATAGTGACTGTCTACTTAGAATGTTGTAGAAGGGACTTCTTTACTGGGCAGGCAACTGGATTGAGTGGCTTCCCAGGTTCTTTTCAGCTCTGAGTTTATCTTTTTTTCTGACCTCAAGTTCTACTCTTGCAGCTGTCCAGTCTTAGGCTTCCTCACACATGAGGCTTAAGCTGAGAGTGTGGTATAGAAGTGAAAGCAGTCAGAAAATGAGAGGTGCCACCTTTCCTAATAGATTTGTCACCACCTCTTCATAGGAACTTCAGAAACTCCTGAAATCCTGAACGCCGTTTTCCTCTTCTGTAAAATGGGCTTGTTCAAGGATTTTCCCCCGCTTTGGTGTGTGTGTGTGGAGGAGTGGATAGGGGGGGAGAAAAGAAAATAAATGTTTACTAATTGAAAAAATATATAAAAATGAAGTGGGCGAGAGGACCCTTGCCCTGCTTATCTCATAGGTTCTATAACATCCAAGGGTCACAGATTTCAAGTTTGAAAAGACTTCAGATGTCATAGAATGACAGAATTGAGAGCAAGATGGAGCCTTGGTGGCCATCTAGCACAATCCATAGACCAAAGGAATTCCCACTCTACCATATCTGACAAGCGGCCATCCTCCCAGGAGGGGGGACCCAGCACTTCCTGAGACAGTCCCAATTCTACTTTTGGACAGCTTGAATCATTATAGAGTTTCTTCTAACACGAGACTGCCTTTTTGCAACTTCTCTCTATTGCATCAGGCCCAAACCCCTCATTTTACAGGTGAGGAAATGGAAGCCCAGAGAGGTTAATGGACTTTCCAGAGGTCACACAGGCAGTAAATGGTAGGGCCAAGATTTGAACTCCAGATGCACTGCCTCCAAATCCAGGGCCCTGCTGCTGTAATGATCAAGGCTTAAGACAAAAGAAAACACTTTAAGACAGTGCCAAACATGAGAAGGTTGCAGCCTGTTACTAACATTCAAACCCACACTCAGTTTTTCCAGGTAGGATCCACCACCATGTCATCTCGGACAAGCTATCCTTCTCTTCAGTTACAGTCCTACACAACTCACCACTTGTCAGGACTAATCAGATAAAACTAGGAAAGTTCTTCACAATGCACAGGCAGGTTATTATGTTCTACCTTCATTTAAGATCCTATGTACAGGATAATCAGATAACATGAAAAGTAGTCAGAATTTGCTATTGTGATGAAACCCATGAGTCCATGTAATGCTCTGAAGAAGCCCTAGAAGCATTTTCTGTGGTTTTACTCTCCAGAAGGACGAAGACAAAATGGTCTCAAGACAGATACATTTCAATCAATGTCAGTGCAGCCCCAGGGGTCCTCATGTTTTGTTGAAAGGCGCTGAGGGCTCAGCAGGCCTTGACAAATCTTCAAAAGACCAGTGCAAGGGCCTTGGACAAAAAGGCCATTGTTTCGCCTTGTGGCAGACAGAGTATCAAGCATTCATTATTACCTCTTGGGTGTGACAGCTTATAATGCCATCCCTCTCTGGGAAGCCAAATTATGCCATGGGTTTATTTTTCAAGCGAAGCAAGTTGGTGACACTGAGAAGGGGTAAGTTGACAGCCCCAGAAAATGAGGTCCTTTTTCTTCAAGAAAGGAAGAAACTGATTTTCCCAAGCATGGGGAGACGTGCCTGAAATGGTCAGCCCCAAGGAGGCAGCATGGAACTCCATGTCAGAGGTACCTCTGAGTCATGAACTCCTATGAAAGGAGCAGCATTAGAGTTGGTCATTCCCAACTGAGGTGTCACATTCCCGGACACGGACATATTTTTCCTGGGGCATGGCTTCAAATCCCCTAATACTCCCCACCTCCCTCACCTCCTCAGTTAAAGCGCCTCAGATGGTAATGAGCTAGGTTCACTGATGTGAACCTGGGTTTCAAATACATGCACTATTTTTCTGTATCTCCCATTCTCTGTCCCCTTGGTGAATGAATTTGACATAAATAATCCAATGCACTAATATTTCCTTTCCTTTTCCTTTTCAAAACTGTAATTTCCCCTCCCCAAGGAGGAATATCTACAGAGAAGTAAAGGTTTTCTTCTCAAGGCTCAAGATAAAATGTCTTTGTAGCAGCCACATGGCGTGCTTTTTTTTCCCCACAGCATCATTTAATTTTCCCACGTGCAGTCTCCCCCCACCCCAATTAAAAATAAAAATTTCCACAAAAATAATCTTGTCAATATACAAAACACTACATCTTCTTATACTCTGTTACAAAATGTTTTCTGCCTGGATCCAAGGCACCATCTCAAAGCTAAATGTCTAACTAATATGAAAAAATAAAAGGAATCATTTAAGTCTTGATCTCCATCAACAGATTCCTTTCAGCCAAGAACTCCCAGGTTCCTACTTTATTCATTTATTTAGGAATTAATATAAGCTGAAATAATATTGAGTTTCAGCCTTGCATTTCCATCACGTCCAACTAGAATAAACTTCAGATCAAAGAATCTTTACTTAAAGGTATAGAATAACAAGTGAAAAAGTGAGACATTTGGGGACAAAATAGGATCATGGAGGTTGAAATTCACCCTCATTCCCACCATATCCCAAGTTTTATTTTCTTCCTTTCTTTCTTTCTAAACATTTTTTAAAGAAGAAATTTGAAATGTCACTGATTTAATCTCTCTTATTAGAGATGAAGTTAGAAAACTAAGCAACCAAGAGTAGAATTGTGCTGTTTTCAAAGTTTAAACAGATGAGAAAAATGGGTCTAAAGACTAAAGAAACCCCTTTTTTCTCTTTAAAATTCCAGATAATATCGGGGCGGCTAGGTGGCGCAGTGAATAGAGCGCCGGCCCTGGAATCAGAAGGACCTGAGTTCGGAGCCGGCCTCCGACACTTAATCCGCACAAACAAAAACCTAGCCGTGTAACCTTGGGCAAGTTACTTAACCCCAATTGCCCTAAAGGGGCGGCTAGGTGGCGCAGTGAGTAAGAGCGCCGGCCTCGGAGTTTGGATGACCCGAGATCAGATCCGGCCTCAGAAAATGAGCACCCACGCATAAATCAAATGACTAGCCGTGTAACCTTGAGCAAGTTACTTAACCCCAATTGCTTAAAAAAAAAAAAAAAAAAAAAAAATTCCAGATAATATTTTGACCAATAATATGATTAGGATGAGCTTAAATGTACCTTTACTTTCCATTGTAAAAAAAATCCTGTTTTAAATACTTTGCATTTCAACCTTTTTATTTATTCTATATATTCTTATGACTTACTTGATCCAGCTATGATTGTTATTCAAGTCAAGATGGCAGCTTTTGTATTACTAAACATCTGGAGGGAATGAATAGCAGCAATGCAAATATTAACGTGTTGAAACAATTTGAGAGAAAGACAAATGGAAAAATCAATTCAATTCACCAAACATTTATTAAGCCTGATTTTTAAAATTATATTCTAAATAAGAATTTCTAATCTAAATTAGTATTGCCGTTGGCTTCCATATTGTTCCACTTAGTATATATGTAAAGTGTTTGCTCACTAAAGTGATTTTGATGTTTTTACCTCCTCATTATGGCAATGGTTTGCGTCAGTTAAGCATCTATTTGAAATTATTATAATTAATATTAATGTATCCCTTCATTTATTTCCCGTCTATTAGTATCAATAATATGTTTAAGTTGGTGAAGTTGTTTTGTGTGCCATCTCTTTTTTCCCTAATTTTATTCTTTCTTTTAACTCTGTATTAATTTTCATCTTTGCTCAAAAATATTGGTAATTAGACTGTACACAATTGATTCAAGAATTATTTCTGCATCAGTAATGAAAGCTTCCCTGACTGTTAAAATACAATCAATTCCATTTTAATAGTGTTATTTGTTGTTCTTCATGTCTACTGCATTTTAATTCTTTTCTCAGATAACATGATACATGAAATGTGTTCATAAAGTACAAGTTGGTCATATGATGAGAACAAGAGATAATCATAGGATAACCTTTATGTTCCATTGGTGTCATCACAAGCTCAAGAGAAAGGTTCCCAGAACATTGGGTAGAACTGCTACATCAAAATGATGGACTGACACAACCAAGGGGTCCACGGGACAGGTAGGCTGGATGAGTTGTCATCTGCACTGTGGAGAGGGAATACCCACATGAATGAGATTAAAGATCCATTTGAATTTTATTGAATCTAAACTTCTAATTTATATTGTGATTCTAGTCTTTCCAAAAATGATAGATACTATCTAGTAATGATTATTTACATTTTTCTAGCTTCTGACATCATTAAAAAACCTAAGAGGAATAAACAACATATGCCAAGACACTTCCAGTGTTATTTCTGTTAGGAAGATATAGTTGTATTTGGGGTAGAACACGGGCCTTTTGGGGGGCAATGCACAAGCATTCTTTGTAATGCAGCATAAAGAGATAAAATAATGTGGCACAGTTTAAAAGAATGAGGAGATAAAACAAGTCTGTAAGATAGCCCTCATTTCCTCGAAGTCCACATTTTGTTCCTACATTCCTTGTGATGCCCATGGTTTCTTTCTCTAGTTCCTGGCTGCTCCTGGTTCCATTTCAGTAGAGCCTGAATATGGTCACCATTCTCAACTCCCAATGCCAGATGGTATTTGTTCGTTAATGGAGATTTTGATACTGAACAACTTAAACTATATAATAGGTTCAATTGTTCAGTTGTTGAATTTAACAATTGCCTGAATAACTACAATTTATCTGAGTAAAATTCTGCAAGGGCAGTGTGACTGGAAAATTCAACAAAAAGCCAACTCTACCCCTCCATCAACAAGGAAGAAAAGATATGTCTACCCCTGTATCAATCAAACTCTTAAGTCAAATGCGCTTTTCACTACACCACATTGCCTCTCAAGAAACTTCAGCTATAATTATTAAGTCCATTTTATAGAGAAGGAAATTGAAGGTCAGAGAGTTTAATTGCCATATCTAAGTCACAAGGGGCAGCTAGGTGGCGGAGTAGACAGAGTGCTAGACCTAGGAGTCTAGAACTTCATGAGTTCAAATCTGGCCTCAAACAATTACTAGCTTGTGACCCTGGGCAAGTCACGTATTCCTATTTGCCTCAGTTTCCTCAACCATAAAATGAGTTGGAAAAGGAAATGGTTAACCACTCCAGTATCTGTGCCAAAAAAAAAAATACCTCAAATAGAAAAAGTTAACACAACTAAAACCACTGAACAACAAGAAAGTCACAAGGGGAAAAAGTGAGGAGAGAATCCAGCTCTCAGCCATCCCAGTCCATTCACTAGAGCTCAAACGGGATCACATTATCACACGTGTAAAAATGGATGATTAGGTTGGACTAGATGGCCACTAAGATCTCTCCTAGCTTTCCATCCTTGCCAACTCTCAAACTCAGTGATTCCACAATTCTTTGACAAAGTATTTATTAAGCATTTACTAGATACCAGGAACTATGCTAAGTGCTGGGAATACAAATACAAAAATCGAGATGCTCCTTGCCTTCAAGAAGGTTGTATTCTAATTGAGGAAATAGTAACCAAGGAGGAATGTTTTGATCTGGGAAATCATGATTTACACACTCAAAAGAATGGTGGCATTTATTTGATTTCTATGCCCAAAGGTAGAGGTTAAAAGGGAGGGAGGAGAGACTGGGGGATGTAAGGGTATGGAAAGGGAGGCATGATGTGAAGATTTCTGGAAAAGAGAATCCCGATGTCGAGGTTGGATTAAATAGGGAAAATTATTCTCAATTAGAAGCCAAGGGCACTTAGGGGTACCAGGTAGGAGACCAAGAGCAGAGCGAGGTAGCATGGCATGAAGATATAAAACTAGAAGGGCACTTTGAGATCATCTGGTCCAATTCCTCTGTTTTGCAAATGAGAAAACTGAGGTACAGGGAGTTTAGGCTAATTGTCCAAGGTCTCACTAGCAGCAAGAGGTAAAGTCCTCTGAGTGCTTCATTATACTGAAGGAGCTCCCACAAAGCATTAAACCATCTGTTTAGTTCTAGAGACGAAAAGCTCATCTGCCTGGAGAAAGAAGCTCAGCTTACAGTGGAATAGAATCTCCAGGATTCACCCTTAACCTGTAATGGAGTCTGAAGCCTTTGAAGTTTATACAAACACAGACATGATGATGAAGATTTTCAGGTTTTTAACTTCAACCACATGAGAGGTGAGAAATGTAGAAAAATTCAGTCATTTGCTCTGATGGATGCTTCCTTTTTACTGACAACATCAAACAATGAATGTCTCCAGAGAATGGCTGCAGAAATAAAATTCTATTTCATGTTTTCTATTTGAGACAAATAGTCCTTGATTGTGCTGCTCACGATGGGTCTTCATTCAAGGACCAATCAGTCAATCAACAAATATTTAAATAATACTTACACTTAATGAGTGTAGAACTCTGTCAGTTTTGATAGGAACTATGGGGAATATTAAAGAAATAGGACACATCCAAACCTTCAAGGGGCTTAAAGTCTAGTTAGGGAGACAGTTTATTAATCGATAATAAGCAATCGTTTGTAGGTAATAGAGACTGGATAAATGCTAATTGAACTGAATTTTACAGTTCAAGGCAAAATAAAATTGAGTAAATACTTTTTTGAGTAAATTTTGCTTAAAAATTGAGGAAATGTTCAATAAATTGAGTAAATTAATGAAGGCATGGGTTGCAACTTCTGCTATTGAGACAGTCTAAAGAGAATTTCAGGGGGGACTCCAGCATATTGGGTGGTCCCCTGTGCTGAATTTATGGAAGAACATGTTCAAGAGCGGCATGGGACAGTTAAGCACACATGAGTTACAATCTTCACTGTTAAAGTGCACATCTAAATAGATGAAATCATCAGTCCATGGGTCCAAGGGACCAACAGCTCATCTTTATTTCACTTTTTGACACTTACAGTCCACTTGGCTTATAGCAACTCTGTGATATAGGTGATAAAAGTAGTATCATTCTCATTTTTAAAAAATGAAGAAACTGAGGCTTAGAGAGGTTAAGAGATTAAGCTCTTGATTATGCAAAGAAAGAGTGTTAGAGCCACTGGATTTCAAGTCCTATGTTTCTTGACTTCACTTTCAGCACTCTCCCCCACCTCAGGGAGGGAGGGAGAGATAGAGATAGAGAGGGAGAGAGAGACAGAGAAAGATAAAGAGACAGAGATGGATATTGGACTTCCCTTGCAATGACCATTTGAGCTATATCGTACAAGTATTATTACACCCACTTTACAGATTAGGAAACTGAGTCACAGATGGAATAAAATTATTTTTCTGTGGTTTCCCAGCTATTAATTATCAGAACAATCTTTCTCATAAATCCAGCCAGCATTCATTCCACTATGCCATCCTCAGTATCCCTGATCTTCAGAGACTACTTTATTTGTGTAATAAAGCAGTAGCAGGAGGTAATCTCTAAGGGACCTTCTAGCTCTAAAATTAAAATGTATTTATTAAGGTTCAATTATGTGGAAGATACCATGATGGGTGTTGGAGATACAAAATTAAAATTCCTGCCCTCGGGTAGTATACACTGTACCGAGGTGGGAGGGACAAGATAAAAATAGATAAGGCAATGCTAAAATACACAGTAACCTGAGATCATTCAGAAAAGCCTAGGGTTTAAGGATTGGGGTGGGAATGGAGAGAGATCTTACTTGATCTAAGTCCATGTAGTGAAGAGTCAGAGAACTTTGTCCCAGGTCCTATGCTATTCAGCAATTTCAGCATGACTTAAAAGATACAGAAGAGATATTCACCATATTTACAGATGACCCCAAGTTGAGAATGAAAGCTCATGTCAGAAATGATGGGATCAAGATCCCAAATGATTTCAACAGATGAAGAGTGGGTCAAAACCAACAAAATGAATTTTGACAGGGAAACATAGGAAAGTCCTGTTTTTGGCTCAAAAACCCAATTGAGCAAGTGTAGCCCTGGGGAGACTTGGCTTGGCAGCAGTTCATGTGTAAAGAATTTGGGTGTTTTAATTGACCACAAACTTTATAAAAGCCAACATGAAGCTAAAAAAGCTAACACAAACTTAGGCTGCATTAATAAAAGCACAGTGTCTGGATGATGAGAAGTAATGGTCCCACTGTATTCTGTGCTGTTCAGACCACATCGGAAGAATTGTGTTCAGTTCTGGGCACTGCATGTTAAGAATGACATTTACAAACTTGAGTGTGTACTGAGAAGGGAAACCAGTAAGGACTCCTTGCGCTGGAAACTATGCCCTTTATTGAACTTGGGATGTCTAGCTTGCTGACAAGACAAAAGCATGATAACTATTGTCCAGAACATATTATTCCCCTTTATGTACTCTTCAATCCAAACTGGCCTTTTTGCTGTTCTTAGGGCAGACTATTCCTTCATATGTCTCCACTTTCCATTTTCTTTTTTTTTCTTTTTTTTTTTTTGCATTTTGGAGGGCAATTGGGGTTAAGTAACTTGCCCAAGGTCACACGGCTAGGCTTTTGTTCGTGTGTTTAAGTGTCTGAGGCCAGATCCAAACTCAGGTCCTTCTGACTCCAAGGGCCAGCGCTCTACTCACTGCGCTACCTAGCCGGCCCCTACTTTCCATTTCAAGCTCTCTTCCATGATTGCAATATGCCTCCTCATCTCCATGTCTTAAAATTCCTTTCATTGGGGTGGCTAGGTGGCGCAGTGAGTAGAGCGCCAGCCCTGGAGTCAGAAGGACCTGAGTTCAGATCTGGCCTCAGACACTTAACGCACACACAAACAAAACAAACAAACAAATACTAGCCTGTGACCTTGGGCAAGTTACTTAACCCCAATTGCCCTCCAAAAAGCAAAAAAAAAAAATTCCTTTCATTAAAAGCTCAGCTCAAGCACTATCTACTACATAAGGAGATTCCTGTAGCTACTGACATTTTCCATCCACTGTGAATGATGTGGTACTTGTTTTGCCTATATTTACATGGATACATATTGATTCCCCTGATAGAATATAAATTCCTTGAGGGCAAGGACAATTTCATTTTTATTTTATTGTCTCCAGTACCCAGGGCATTGTCTCTCATATAGCATGCAGTTGTTAAATATATATTTGTGGGTTGATTAGTTGATTGGTTGAAATATGAGAGAAACTGTCATATAGATTAGCAAACAGATATTCTATTTTGCTCCAGAGGTCAAAACTAGGACCAAATGGGTGAAATTTTTCAGGACATGTAAGTTTAAATGAACATTAATAAAGGTCTTTTGGCATGTGCACAGAATGTACCAGCACACTCTGCTGATGCAATGTCCCATGTGGAAGAAGTTGAGAAGCCTCTTCCAAGAAAGTTGTAATGATGGGCAATGGAAATAGCTTTCAAGATATTGGAGCATTTGTAGACATCTTGCCAATGGTTCCAGTCTGCTAACCACATAGTGGATATAGTGCTGGACTTGCAGTATGTAAAATGGGTATAATAATTGCATCTACCTCTCTGGGTTTCTGTGATGACCAAATGAGATAATATTTATAAAGTTCCTTGAAAAAAACTTAAAACATTGTGAAAATGCTAGCTATTACTACCAATAATGATGACAAAGGACTGAGAAATTAAATAGATAAAATGTAAATACTTTATACAGCTGACTTTGAGCTACTCAGGATGTATTGATTGGAAAAGCAGTGTGCTATAGTTTAGTGTTTCCAACCTTTATCAAGTTTGAGCTCTCTCTCTCTCTCTCTTTCTGAATATTTGTGTGTGTGTGTATGTATGTTGACTGAAAATGTTTTGTTTGGTCATATACATATATATGTGTATGAATAGATGTGTGTATGTACATGTATGTGTATACATGATGACAAAAAGTGATATACTCCATCTATTGCTAAGCTCTGGATTTCACACAGACTTGAGATATTTGCACAATTGTACTTTTCTTGTTTGTCTTGAGCTTCTAATCCCAGTCTGAACATGGGAACTTCTGAGACCAAATGGTCTATTCTACATATCCACTTTGCTAGCAGACTAGACAGGAATCATATTTTGAAATAGTGAAATATTTAATTGGGACGGAATTGCAAAGGAAAGCAAATAGAAAAACATTTCTCAGCACTCATTTTCCACCCTCACCCTCAATTCCCACCAGAGTTGTTTAGAAAAACAGCTTTTCTGAGATTCAGGGCTTCCATTAATGAAAAAAATGGGGTTAGTTCATTTCTGTTTCTGGAGCAAACTCTGTGATATTCTTAGGGATGAAAACTTCAGTGAAAGGCCAAGTCTGATTCTAGAATCATATGCTTATCCTTCTCTCCCAAACTACTTCCATGAGGTCTTATTTGCAAAGCCACCTTTCTTGATATAGCTCTTAGTTACTGCATCTCCATGAAGGTAACTGGTAACCACCACCTCTGCTCCCCATGTCCTTTATTCCTCCATTGCTTGGTGGAAAAACCTCCTCCCTCTGGCTGTTGCACTGAAAGGAAGGCCAGCGCAAAAATCCTCCCCAGTTACTGTCAGGAGAAAAAACCCACTGCTGGCAGAGAAAAAATAAACTTCCGCTACACTTGTCAGTGATGCTCTTCCCTGGGGGAAAGAGACGCACTCACAAGTGCAGCCTTCATTCCCAAGGGCCAGAACAAGCTAAAGTTACTACAAATTCAATAGCTTGTAAATTGATTTCTATTTTATTAGTCATAGTCAGTCAACTATTTGCAATTTAAAAATAATAATATATAGGTACACAACATTATTTTGCCCAGGGAAGGTATGCTTGCATATTTATTGTAATGAATTATGCTGCATATTTTTGGAGTTAAATAAAAATAATGATGGAAATGCTTTGTGTATTTATGGATTCATGAACCCTTGCTATCACTCAGAGGCCCCTCAGAGGCCAGTGGTTCACACTTTGAATGAACACTGATCATGGCATCAGAAGATAAAGATTCAAATCTTTGCTCTAACACATAGGAGTTGTGTGACTTCAGATAAGTCCCTTTAACTCATATTTCATCTGTAAGACACACATCATAATACCTTTACCACCCACTTCACAAGGTTGTTTTGAAGGAAATGCTCAGTAAACTTTAAGGCGTTATATAAATGCCTGTTATTGCTATTATTTGGACATGTTCTGGTAGAAGCCCAGCTGTATCTAGAGTTCCAAGCTATTCCTGGCCTTCTTTATGGGTGAGAAGCCCAGACAGGCTTCTGTGGTGTCAGACAGGCTGGAAGCAATAAAGTTATCCCTAAATTAGATGTTCCTTGGTCCACACTGGGATTGGAAAAGGACCCAAAGTAATCCAGAGTATGATGATAGAGCTGTGAAGACAGTCTGCATGTCCCAATAGTGGGACCTCACTCATTCCCACAGTCATGCTAATGCTTAGTTAACTGTATGAGCTTTAGAGTCAGGGAACCTGGGTTTGAAATGCAGCTCTTTTACTTGTACTATCTTAGGCAAGTTGCTTTACCGTTGTAGGCTTCAATTTCCTTATCTATAAAATGAAGGCATTGGAATAAGTGGCCCTAAAATCTCCTACATCAAAATTTATATTACTCTGATCCTTTTAAATCTAAAAAAAACCTCCTAACTAGCTTGGTCAATTCTACTTTCTCCCACTTATTTCCATCCTACACATTAAAGCCTGATTATTCTTTTCTCATGCACGAATATGTTAGTTCACTGCTCAAAATCTTTTATTGGCTAATATTATATCTTTCAGGTAAGTTGTCAGAAGCATTTTATTACCCCAAGATTTCCTCTGAAATAAAGGTGACGATGACGATGAAGAAGGAAGAAGAAGAAATAGAAGAAGAAGAAGAAGAAGAAGAAGAAGAAGAAGAAGAAGAAGAAGAAGAAGAAGAAGAAGGAGGAGGAGGAGGAGGAGAAGGAGAAGGAGGAGAAGAAGAAGAAGAAGAAGAAGAAGAAGAAGAAGAAGAAGAAGAAGAAGAAGAAGAAGAAGAAGAAGATGAGGAGGAGGAGGAGGAGGAGGAGGAGAAGGAGAAGGAGGAGGAGGAGGAGGAGGAGGAGGGAGGAGGAGGAGGAGAGGAGGAGGAGAAGGAGGAGGAGGAGGAGGAGGAGAGGAGGAGGAGGAGGAGGAGAAGGAGAAGAAGAAGAAGAAGAAGAAGAAGAAGAAGAAGAAGAAGAAGAAGAAGAAGAAGAAAGAAAGAAAGAAAGAAAGAAAGAAAGAAAGAAAGAAAGAAAGAAGAAAGGAATAATAATATCCTTCTGGTTATTTTGCAAAGCCCCAAGACATTGAACATTATAATCTCTGAATAATTGAAGTTGAGGATCACCCAACAGAAAATGATTGAAAAGCTCATAATATACAAAAGCAGGCAACAGCACATTATAAACAAGTAATTCTGAAAGAAGAAATATTGTAATGTATACCATCAAATAAATACATTGTTGAAGAAGACAGGCTGGTGATATGATAAAACTGAAGGACAGTCAATATATAAAGCATATGCTCCATGATACCCTGGCAGTATCAATAGAATACAAGGAAAGGTGCAGAATGTTTGGTTGGTGGATCACCTGTACTTAACCAACCGGAGGATATAGACAAGGATTACACAGGATGGAGAGAAATTAATGGGTTGTAATTTAATCCACTGGAGTATTGAGGGGAAGGATGGTTCAAAAAAGGAGGGATAAAAACAAAGAGAGCTTCATTGCTGAGTTCAAGTCATTAGGTCCATGTGAACTACAACATCAGGTAGAGAAAGCAACAGCAGATCCATCATCAGTGATCTCTGGAGCATCATGGAGGATTGCTACAGAATTGGAGAAGGACAAATGTCCTGAATTTTAGAAAATGAAAGAGAATGGAATTTATAAACTGTAAACCAATGAGCTTGTCTTCAATTCCTGGCAAAATTCTAGAAAACATGATTAAAGGAATAGTTAATGAATGTCTAGAAAAGAATTGGGTATCACTTAAACAATAATAACAGTGATGGCAACAACAACAGTGTACCTTTGTGAACAGAACCTTGCCAGACTAATTTAATTTTCTTTCTGAGATGGGTACTTAGAGCATTAGTTAGAGAATATTGCGAATGTAATTAGCCTAGGTGTTAGCAAAACACCTGACAAAGCTTCTCATAATATTCTTGTTGGCAGTATAGAGAGATAGGGGGGAAGATAATAATACAATTAGGTATGTTCTGAACTTCTTGAGTAATTGAACTCAAAGAACAATCATTAATGATTTAATATCACCTTGGAAAAATGTCCACAATAGAAGTTCCTAGGAATCTGGGATTGGTCTTGTGCTATTTAATATTTCTATCAATGACTTAGACAAGGTCACAGAGATCATGCATATGGAATTTGCAAAGGGTTGGAAAAATAACTGAGAGGTAACTGAAACACTAGATGACAAAGTCAAGGATCAAAAATACAATCTAGAACACTGTGCCAAATCTAAGAGATATTCAATAGGAATAAATGTAAAATTTTGTACTTGACAGTTCATCTGAAAAAAGCTAGAGGCAAAAAACAGTGAGTTGCAAGCTTAATACGAGTTAATAGCAGACTAAAATAGACAAGAAAATGAATTTAGCCCTAAAATTCATAACACCCGGGAAGAAGATGATTCTTTTTTTCTTTGTCAGACCACATCTTAAATGTTAGGTTCAGTTCTTCTTTAGGAAGAGAAGAGGAGGCCAAAGCAGATGGTTAGGGGCTTTGAGATCAGGTCTTATGAGGATTGGTGGAAGGAACGGGGGATAATTATTCTGATGACTTATCAAGGACATGATACTGCCTCCAAGTTTTTGAAAGGCTATCAGATCAAATAGTCAGCAAACTAATATTTGTTGTTCAGTCATCTTAGGTGCCTCCAACTTTGCATGAACCTATTTTGGGAGGGTTTTCTAGGCAAATATATTATAGTGGTTTGCCATTTCCTTCTCTAACTCATTTTTACAGAGGAACCTGTGGCAAACAGGGTTAATTGACTTGCCCAGGGTGACACAGCTAGTCAGTGTCTGAGGCCAGATTTGAACTCAGGTCTTCTTGACTCCAGGCCTGGTCTGCTATCCACTGAGCAACCTCGCTGCCCTGAACAACTTTCATTAAGCACCCATTCTGTGCTAGGTACTTTGCTAAGCACCCAGCCGAGTGACAGCCACTGTATTTTATTAGAATGGGTGGGTGTTTCGGTCCCAACAAACCAAGCAAGTAAAAAGTACAGCTGGGTTGATGGGTATGAGAGTTGGGCTAGGAGAGCTAGTATGAGGCATAATTATCTTATTCTAAAATGCAATGTTTTAAATACTAAAAACACATTGACCAGGCAAATTCATGGAGGTTCTGTTTAGAGCCTAAGGAATCATCTTAGGATGCTGTCCTACTGAAGAATCAGCAGCAGTGGGTGAGGAGAAGCTGGAAAAAGGAGACCAATTAAGGTGGAACATCCCTAGTCAGGCAAGAAAAGAAAGCCAGGAAGTCACCTAATACAAGAAAGGACAAGCTATCACTGGAGGTCAAGGAAGCCAGGTTGATTTAGAGAATCTACTCTCTATCATCCTGATATGTTGCTTTTCCACATGAGAATGTTAACTCCTTGAGGATAGGAGTGGTCTTGCCCTGTTTTATTATGTATTCCTAGTTCTTAGCATAGCACTTGGTACAAAAAAAGTACTTTATCAACTAGTTTTTCATTCATCCATTCATCCATTCATCTATTCATCTATTCATTCACTGAATTTATTCATTATAAGTAGTCATTGAATCCTTGATTAAAAGAAACTCACTAACCAATAGTACTAGGAACACTGATCCTAAGGAAAAACCTATTTTCTCTTTGCATATTTTTTAAGCTCCCTGCTAGACATAAACAAGTCTGGATCCCAAAAGATCATCTGTGTATAGAAAATAGCCAGAAATCTACCTTATTGAGTAAGAGTCGAGATGCTAGGCTGATTCCATTGACAAATGGGGTCCTAGGAATAATCAGGTTCTCTCTACAGGAGCTCACAGATGAAAATACTATACCTCACCTTGGTAATGTTCTTCTTCATAATAGGAATTATGATATAATATCCAGGACCCTAATAAACATAGTAAGAGATAATGGGCTAACATTCTATTTAGAAGAGGGCACTTTTCAGTTTCCCTTTTTGAATGACTGGGTATCATGGCACTTGCCTGAAATCCTAGCTACTAGGGAGGCTGAGGATGGCAAATCTCTTGAGCTTGGGCATTTTGCCAAATGGTTGTCCACACTGATTCCAGCAACAGTATGGTTCTTGAGATTGGGGTAGAGGTGGGGCACCAGGTCATCTAAGGAGGAGGGAACCAAACCAAGTCCTGTGAAAATAAGAAGTGAGTATAGGGCTGTGGGCAGACCCTGCACTTTCAGAATGTGAGAATTGGGTAGACCAAGAGGGGAGGGGAGTACAGGGGAGGCAAGGGGAGGGAAGGGACAGTGAGCATAGAGAGTAATAAGTTTGAACAGAATTGACTGTCCCACTAAAGCTTGGAATCAGTAAGATGTGGCTACAGATTGCAATGCTAAAAGGCAGTCCTTCATCAAAAAGACACAAGAACAGAAAGGCAATAGTCATACATGACTGATGTGCTGTGGATGTTGTGGGTAAATGGGATTGTGGCTGTGATATGAGCAAACAGTGATCTCTGACAGTCTGGCAGCTTTAATATGGAGTATTTCAAAACAAGGAAAGAGAAAGGACACACTCATTGTCACATATTATTTCCCACTGATAACTCAGCATCTGCATTCCGATGTCTGATCACTCATAATTTTCAATTTTAATTAAATTTGATAAAAGTTATTGAATCTTAGCATGACTTGCTTTGAAAAGCTCCAGAAAACTCCATGTCACAGTGGATTGAACTCTGGGACTGAAGCCAAGAAGACACAAGTTCAAATACAGTCTTAGACATTTACTAGCTTTATAAACCTGGACAAGTCACTTAATCCCCATCTGCCTCAGTTTCCTCAACTGTAAAATGAGATAGTAATAGCATCCATTTCCCACAGTTGTTGTGAGGATCAAATGAGATCGCATTTGTATAGCACTTGACAAAATTTAAAACACTATAAACTATAATTGTTAGATATTGTTATTATCACTAATTATTCTGATTTTCAGCTTTTCTTCTTTTTATTCATTCTACTCCTCTATAGCTCCTTTCTCTTCCATTTCTTCTTTTCCTCTTCAATCTCTCTTAAAAATGATATCGTTGTGTGTGTGTACAAATACAAAGATATATAAGTAGAGACAGAGAGAGAGAAAGACGGACAGCGACAGAGAGACAGGGAAAGGAGAGAGAAGAGAAAATGGAAGTGAGGTGGGAAGAGAGAAAAAATGATAAAGAGAGAGAAAGATATGCACTCACCAATTCAAATACCTGGAATAGGGAAGAAGAGGAATGTGTAGGAAGCAATGTAAATTTCAATACTGTAGGATCATAGATTTAAAGCTGGAAAAGCTCTTAGAGGCCATCTGGTCTAATCCCTTATTTTATAGATGAGGAAACTGAGGCAGAGAGGGGTCACATGACTTTCCCAACATCACACAAGACTTCAGTCTCAGGGTTGGTATTTAAACTCAGGTGATCTAACTGCAGATCAGTGTTCTTTGTAATGTACCTGACACCTTCCATCTAGATTCCTCCTGGGCTTGGTGAGATACCTGGTGATTATGAAACCAATCTCTTTAGCACCAATCTCATTATCTTTCTTAAGATATAAGCAGTTTCCAAGTGGTTGGTTTAGATGGCTCCTCCAGAGTATCATTGAACATTCAATAAGGGGGAAAATATTGTGAGTGAAGTAGGCATGACTATCGAAGAATGTATTGATAGGAATGTATATGCTGCTTTATTTCTCAAAGAGGAGAAAGAGGAAGGCGTTGGAGAAGGAAAAGGAGCTGGAGAAGAAAAATGAGAAGAGGACAGTAGAGGAAGGACAGAAGGGAACGATAAAGAAAAAGAAGAGCTGAGAAGGAGAAGGAGAATGAGCTCTCATATCAATTCTTCCACAATTATTTACTATAGTAAAGACATCAAGTGAAATATAAGAAAAATTAACATCCCTAAGAACAAGTCAACTAAATTATTAAGAGGGCCTGGAGAGGGGTCTGTGAACCAAGGTATTTCTGTGGAAAATTTATGGCTAGGTTACTAACAATATGCTATTAACATCCTACTGCTGGCTTGGCTAAATCCTGAACAGGGGCATCAGAGTCATTAGATGCAGATGTCTAGCCTGGCTTCCAAATCGATATGGTAGGTTGGAGAAGCTGACATCATCCTCTGTATTTTCTGCTTCTCATCCAAACCAAATGTCACATCCACTTCACCCATACTACAATCCAGGTTAAAAATCAGTTTCCCCACTTTGAGGCATCTGTGTAAGTAGCGGCTCTTACTAGATTTCCGGTGATTTGGGCATGAGTTGAAATAAAACCAGCATTCATTCCACATTTTAAGAAATATCTTTCATTCATTGGAACCACTAAAATGCAATGTGCTTTAAAGGTTCTGTTGAGGGGGAAGGAGCCCCACCCTGATTATGGACAACTTATTGACAGGCACCACTTGACAGAGAATTGAAAGCTAAGCTGGAAGGGACCTCAGATATTATCTAACCCAACACCCTCATTTCACAGGTGAGAAACCTGTGGTCTATAGAGTTTAAGGTCACCCAAAAGACCAACTGGCAGGTTGAGGATTTGAACCCAGGTCCCAAATCCAGTGATGCCTTTTACTGTTTTCTCAGGAAATTTCCAGGGCATTCTTTAACAGACCAGGCAGACACCATAAATCAAATTACAAAGCATTTAATTGGATAGTAGAGCAAAGGAAATGAGACATTCAAATCATAGAATCATTCGCAGCCCTTTTCTCTATCCCACACATAAAAAGACAAAAAGGTATAAACTCCCACGAATAACTATCCTATTGTTGGGGGAGGGGAGGAGGAAAGGAGGAAAGGAAGGAAGGGAAATTCCCTGGAAAACACGCACTCCAGGAAGAGGAAGGGTTGAATCGTGGCTGGATCATCTTTCATTACTGGGGCTTCAACCTTGCTTTTTCAGCAGATTTCACATTACTCCCTTTCACATATTCCCCATTTCAACCAAATCCCAAATTGTTCTACCTTCTATTCCATATATCTGCCATTGCATTTCCTGCCACCACACATTAGTATAGGTTTCTCCCAACTCAAGAATTCATTATGTCCTTGCCCCGTGGCTTGATTCAAGGCTCAGTTCCAGTGCCACCTTTCCATAAGAGGAGTGACATTCCACTGAAAAAATTACTTTTTGTTTACTTTTTATACAACATATATTGCTTTATCTGTGTAGATATCATTCCCACTATAAAATACAAGCCACTTCAGGGCAAAAACTGTTTAATTTTTTCTTTATATCTGCAGCACTTAACACTGTCTTATAAATAGCAAGAATTTAATAAATGCTTACATCAATAAAGAAGGAAGGGAGGGAGGGATGGAGGAAAGGAAGAAGGAAGGAAGGAAGGAAGGGAGGGAGGGAGGGAGGGAGGGAGGGAGAGAGAGAGAGAGAGAGAGAGAGAGAGAGAGAGAGAGAGAGAGAGAGAGAGAGAGAGAGAAAAGAAGGAAGGAAGGAAGGAAGAAAGAAAGATCCTTCTCACAAATAAACATCATCAACTCTAAAAATTCCTACATTGGCTATGTCTGAAAATGCATGTGTCATTCTGTATCTTGAATCCATTCCTTTTCTGATGGGTTTCAAACTTCATCATCAATCTTATGGAATTACATTTGATCCTTGCATTAAATGAAGTTCCCAAATATTTCACAATCATTCTCCTTCATAATGTTATTTTATAAATAAGTTCACCTGGCATGTGCTCACTCCACTCTGCATCAATTTACACAAGTCTTCATATGCCTCTCTGAATCATACTTTTCATCATTTCCTATGGCATAATAATATTTCATTAACATTCATATGCTCTTATTTTTTAGATATTCCCCAATGTCCTTCCTGTTAGTTTCCAACTATTTGCTAAACAAAAAAGAACTACTATAAATATTTTTGCACATATAGGTCATTTTCCTCTCTCTTTGATATCTTTGGTACTTATTCTTCACAAAGAAGAATAGAGTCCAGAATAAGAGGATTAATAATTTTCTACTCTATCCTGGTCAGAGAGATTGAAGGAACTAGGGATATTTAGTTTTGAAAGGAGAATAGCCAAGAAGGACACAAAAGTTTGTCATGGAAAAGAAGAGTCTGGCTAGTTCTACTTGGCCTCGGTGAGCAGAATCAGAAGCAATGGGTACAAATCAGATGGCCATCTCCCACCCTCTCCCCATCCTGGTCATATCCTTCTGAATGTACTCTACCTTGTTAATGTCATGTCTACCTAAGTCAGTATGATTATGCTACCTGGGTTCATGTAAAGTGTTGGCCCTTCCTCAGATGAAAGGCCAGTGGTCAAGGCTATTCCAGAATGTGCCAACACAGAATGTCCCTAGCGCACTGCAACACAACAGTGTCCCTTAGCAAGGTGAAAGAAGGTCAAGGTCCTTAATATATAGGTGCTTAGTAAATACTTGTTGACTAACTGACAAAGAAAGGCAGAGTTGCTGTTAAAGGGGTGGTCTAGGGAGCGGGAAAGATTGAGGGATGGAGAATAGGGAGACCCATAGAGAAGACAATGATTTTCAGAAAAGGGGTAAAGCTGTGGGCTTCTCTTCTGAAAACACTGGTCCTACCAAAGCATCCCTCCCCCACTCTAACTCTCAGCTCCATCTGGTAGAAGAAGGATAAGGTGAATAAGATTCTATAAGAACTGACCTACTTTTTATTTGTCCTTTCATTTCCACTGACTGGTTCCTGGAGTGCTGTCCCAACATACATGATCTTTGATTTCATTTGACTCTTCCCCTTTTCAAGCACAAAGAAAACAATTCTTCCTCAGAATCTGATAGGAGGAAAATTCTTCAAAAGATACTATATTCTGTTTCCCTCCCTTCCCCCATCACCACCCCAATTCCTAAAGAAGGAGGACCTAGTCTTGTGTGAGGTTTGTGCAGAGTGTTCCTGGGTCCCATTGGCATGATTTCCCTGCAGCCTTTGGTACCTGCTGCTAAACATTTCTTTTTAAGTTTCCAAAAATAAAACCTACATGATGGCTAATAGGACCACTGCATAATTCATCTACTCAAAATAAATGAAAGCAAGCTAATGCCCCAATCCTGGCACCAACATAAAGCAAGCCAACTGGAATATGAGGTGACCATGATTTCAGCAGTTGGCAGAAGGCAGCTGTCTAAAAGAGGAAAGCATTAGACTGAGTCCAGGATGGAGGGCAAGGCCATTGGTAATACTATTCCTGGCACTGGTCATTTCCTACTGGCTTATGCTATGGAAAAGTCCATAGATCCTTCATGCTCCTTGTTGGAGCTTTGGGGTGTCATCTGAACCCAGTGAAGTATTTCAACTGTGCACAGGGATTACAACACTGTGAATATATGTCACCAGGACTTTGCTGTTCAAAGAACTTCCAAACAGGAATTTCAACACCAATTAGCAGCTGTCAGGTTGTCAATTTGGTGACTATTATTCATAAGAATAGCACATACACAGCCCCTGCTTCATCAGTCAGACACTGGCTGTTCACCTTCCTTAAGCCTTTTGCTTCCCCAAGAGACTGATACAGGCTACTCAAAGACAGTTTGGTCCAGCCTGAAATGCAGCTGCTCCTTCAGAGTAATGGCTCTTTGTCTTAACACACCTATTAATTCAAAAAGGAAGAAGTCTGTGGCTTAACTTTTGGGCTCTGTCTACATATGCACACAAGGGACCTTGTGTAGCCTTTCCCACTCATCCAGATTGCTGGCTTATCTGAAAGAGTCTGAGGGATGGAAGGAAAATGGAACCAGTAAGGGTGGATACAACAGGCCAGAACAGAGCTGTGGGTGGCCTAAGAGTTGGGGGCCAGGAGAAAGACGTCTGGGGGCTGGGAGGGAGAGAAGGGGAAGCCAGAAAGGAGTCAGTGGGACCTGGGAAGGAGCCAAATTGGAGGGAAGGGGGAGGGGAATGGCTCAGAATGGAGAAGAATGAGAACAAGGAAGCAGCCAAATGGGTGGAGGCTGGGGGCAAGTCAGTGAAAGCTGTAAGGTAGCCGATTAGGTCCTCCCCAACTCCCTAAGGAAGGAACCAAGTTGGCTCCCTGATGACTCCATTATTTTTGTGGGAAGGCACTATGATAAGGTCGCAGTTAAAATTCTGAACTGCCTGGGTATATGTGTGTATAAATATTCATACACACACATATATATGTATGTATGTATACATACATATATTCATTTAGACACACTTTATAGATGTATACACACATACACACATATGTATTTCAGATAGATAGATAGGCATTTCAGAGAAACAAAGACACAGGGAAAGACAGAGTATGTGCCCCACTGTAGACCACTCCTGAATATGTTCTCCTCATCAGTAATGAGATCTCTTTGACAGGAAAAAAAAGAACAGGTACACAATGGAAAACTAGTCCAATGATAAGCCACACTAGAATTTTGTCCAAGTTATATTTGGATAGGAAGCATATCCCATATTCAAAATAGATAATACTTCTGATTTGTTGTCAGTGCTGATCTATTCTAGATAGATGAATGTGGCCAATACTTATGGCATATATGTGTGCATGTGCACATATATACATACATACATATATATGTATGTATGTATGTATGTATGTATATAACACCTCTATTTTGGTCTCTACTTACCTTCTGAGAGGGTGAAGTTAAATGGAAAAATTATCGTGTGTTCACAGAAGTTTCCTTGTTTAAATGAACCAAATCTTTATATTTTTACAAGGGTTCTTTTTTATTATTAATTTGCGCCAGAACATTTAATGTATTCTTGAGTTTCTGCAGAGTTGTTGTTTAGTTTAATTTTCTGAATTCCCAAGATTTCAGTATTTAGTTTGGGAATAGTCTGAGAAGAAATCATTAGAAATGAAAAAAAAAATCCTGAGAGATTTGGTTACATGTTTTCTTTATAATTATCTTGCTGAGTAATTAATACACGTGGGGTTTTTGCCACCCTTCATTAAAAATTGCAACCCTGGGGCGGCTAGGTGTCGCAGTGAGTAAGAGTGCCGGCCTCGGAGTTGGGATGACCCGAGATCAAAACTGGCCTCAGAAAATGAGCACCCACACATAAATAATGACTGGCCATGTAACCTTGAGCAAGTTACTTAATCCCAATTGCTTTTTAAAAAATTGCAACCCATGTTTTGCAGGGGGTTGTTAAAAATGTCAAGAAAATGGTAAGAGGTATCAGTTTCAGAAAATAAAATAAAATATTGTCCATTTTTTACCCTTTACTTAATGTATTTCATTTTTCCTTGAGTGTCTCATTCAAAGACATTTTCAGATGGTACATGAAGTACAAGAAAGATTTTGGTATAGGTGATAGAATGATAGGCTTACAGTTCGGGGACCTGGATTCAATTCCTGACTCTCACATTTACTAATACAGTGACCATGACCGTGACCAAGTTATTGAGTCTTTTGGACATCAGTTTCTTCATCTTTGAAAGAGACATAATAATATTTGTTTTATATACCATTTCACAGTGTTGTAAAAAAATATTTTGCAAGTTTTCATGTTCTTTAGAAATGTGAGCTACTTTTATTCAATAAGGCAAAGAATATAGCTGAAGAGTTCAGGAAGCACAATTTTTAGGGACCAATCAATCATTCAATAAGCAAGTATCTATAGGAGGCAACTTATTAAGCAATGGGAACATAAAGACAAAAGTTAAACAAACTGCCCTCAAAGAGCTTATATTCAAATGAAGGTAATATGTGTGTATGCATATATTCAGGAATATACAAGCCTGTATGTATTCAAAGAACAAGTAGCTCGGTCCTGCCATAGTACACAGAGTGCTGGGCTGGACGTCAGGAAGACTCATCTTCCTGAGTTCAAATCTGGCCTCAGACACTTATTAGCTGTGTGGCCCTGGGCAAGTCACTTAGCCCCATTTGCCTCCATTTCCTTTCAACTGGAGAAATAAATGGCAATTCACTCCAGTATCTTTGCCAAGAAAACCCCAAATGGGGTCACAAGGAGTCAAACACAAGTGAAATGACTGAACAACAACAACATATATGTAGAGAGGGAGGAAAATACAAAACATATCCAAGGTAACTTGGGAGGGAGAAGGCACTAGTAAGTGGAGAATCAGAAAGACCTTATACAGAAGAGGCATCTGAAGCGAGCCTTAAGGAAAACCAAGGGTTCCAAGAAGGAAGGGCATATATTTCAGGCAAAGGGAGCATCATGTATGAATGACAGCAAGGAGGTCAATTTTGCTGGACCATAAGGTGCATGGATGTATAATAAGACAAGAAAATATGATCTGTTCTCTTATTAACAGAGGTAGAGAACTATGGGTAAGAAATATGTCAATGGGGGGCGGCTAGGTGGCGCAGTGAATAGAGCGCCGGCCCTGGAATCAGAAGGACCTGAGTTCGGAGTCGGCCTCCGACACCTAATCCGCACAAACAAAAACCTAGCCGTGTAACCTTGGGCAAGTTACTTAACCCCAATTGCCCTAAAGGGGCGGCTAGGTGGCGCAGTGAGTAAGAGCGCCGGCCTCGGAGTTGGGATGACCCGAGATCAGATCCGGCCTCAGAAAATGAGCACCTACGCATAAATAATGACTAGCCGTAACCTTGAGCAAGTTACTTAA